>CP092868.1:3927477-3944591 GCA_030710605.1 Cordylochernes scorpioides | reverse complement strand
GAGCCAAGCCCTCCCACAATCTTTTCATCACAGTAAAGACAGTAGAAGTTTGTGTAAATGAAACATTCTTCTGCTCTAATACTTTCATTTTTTATTCAAAATTTGTTAATTGAGTGATCCATTAAAATGGAGGATGATAAAGGAGGCCTACATGGATTTATGTGGAAGTAAAAAAATATTTTTCTTAATATGAGAGTAATAAATAATAAAAAAAAAAAGAGGAGGTAATATTTCCAAATATATTTTCATCCAGATATTCATATACCCTCTCTTTATTATAACTTGGATATTAAGTTATATTATAAAATATATTTCCATTAATGGACACTTTATAACTACATTGGTTTATTCCGATTCCTCAAGGATCAATAATTGCTTTTTCCACTCATCTAATGACCTTCTAGTTTTCTTGACTCCCTTTCTAGCCAGCTCATTACAAATCTTCTTTTCCTTCAATTTTTCCAATATATTTACATATAACATATCCACAGCACACAATATTGTTGTTGTTAGAGTCCATCAAGTTTGGTGACACTATGGACAAATATTCTCCAGTTAGATCTGTTACTGACCATCATCACTCATCTAGTGGTCTTCCTGTAACTTTCTTAATCTCTTCTAGCCAGTTTATTGTAGGTCTTGCTTCAATGTTTCCCAAAATATTTACATATAACATTTGCTCTCATTATATGTCCAGTAGGTATGTCTTTATTTGCATATTTGATATTCTAGGGTCCAGTTGTCAAACTTCATTTTACTACTTAAGAATATGTACCAGCTGGTACAGTGGAGTGGAAGAGCTCTGAACCTCAGACAGCATCAAACAACATCAGATTTAGAACAGGCCATCTCAAGCCATTTAGACAAATTCCAACAACAAGAGCATCCTCATGAAAAAGATCTTTTCTGATAAAAAAAAAAAAACACATTCATTGCTAGTGATCATTTTGGAGTCAACACTTATGGGGGTGTTGAATTAAAGCCACTTAAAATAAATTGGTTCACATAAGACTTAAAAACAGTTGAATTTTAGTCTGTTAAATTAATAATAGTAATTTAAAAAGGAAATGACTGGGATTTTGGAAAAAAATTTGATTGTCCCACAAATCATGTTATTTTCAAATGAATGTAAAAGATTTTATGCTGAAATTTTGATAAGGCATAATTTGGATTATAGGTAATAAGACCAAATCCCAATAAATGATGTTTCGGTAAAAGCATCATTACTATTCAGTAGTTTTGTCTGATAATGTAACAACATTGTTATCAAAATGTCACTCACTATTTATTTGGTCTTATCTTATGAAACTGAGTAGTGCTCCCAGTCTTAATGACAAAGGCAGACGCATTCTACCTCACCCAGTCAAGATGGTTGTCAAAAGCCTGAGTGAAGAAGATTGAGTGAAGAAAGAAGAAGATCTTATGATACTGTAATATTGTATGGGTCCTATCAACCAGATAATGTGTTGTTGTTTCTTATCCCCCTTGTGTATAGATTACACAAATTCCATGAGTTCATGCTCCTCAAGCTGTTTGATGATAAGCAGCAGCCTCACCCAAAGGTCCTGTTTAGTGCATCTAATGCAAGCCAGATAGTGGTTTGAAGGTAATTGAGTTGCACAGAAGTACCAATTGAAATTGTTGATAAAGCATAATTTAGATTATAAACACAAGGTAAATAAGACCAAATCTAAATAAATACTTTTGTCTGAAGATGGTAACAATTATGTTATTGAAACATCACACACTATTTATTTATTTGATCTTATTACCTTCTGTTTATCCAATGGTTGTTGAAAACAACGGATAGAGGATATCCATAAGGACATTGATTTTTTTCACTCTTTGATAATCTTGATGGATCCATGATTTCAGAATCCACTTCTGTGGGTGGCTAAAACACTAATTCCTCTTTCGCCATCTTTCCCCAACAAAAAGGTAATTAAATTGTATTGCCATCTATCGTTAAAACTTTACACAAATAAATTTTCTGGCAATGCGTTTCTTTTAAATATCATCAAATATAATCTCTACAGACCTTACTGCAATGATATGAGTTATTGAATGAGAGGGCTTGGCTGCATCAGTAGTGAACCCTCTCAGCGGTTTCGCCAAATTAATCTCTAGACCGCTCAACTATTGTATTGGACTGGTTTTGTTTTATACCTTGCATTTTCTATGGAAGGCAGCTTTATATGTATGTACCTCTACAGACCTATAAGCTTATGTCCATAGTTCACTAAACACCCCTAAGCTGCCTTCCATAGAAAATACAGGGTATAAAACAAAACCAGTCCATTACAATAGTAGAGCGGTCTAGAGATTAATTTGGCGAAACCGCTGAGAGGGTTCACTACTGATGAGCCAAGCCCTCTCATTCAATAACTCATATCATTGCAGTAAGGTCTGTAGAGATAATATTTGATGATATTTAAAAGAAACGCATTGCCAGTAAATTTATTTGTGTAAAAAGGTTCTTTTCCCCATCTCACATGTCTTCTCATCACATGTAACCATAGTCAGGCACAACAATTTATTTCTTCAATGTGCACCATTCACTTTATGCTAAAGGGGGTCGGTAGAAGGATGGTCTAAACCGTTGGTTTTCGACCGCTAAGACCTGAGTTTGATTCCCGCATTGGGCCCTTTTTTCTGATAAAAAAAAAAAATGCTCCAATGGCCCCCGATTTGTGCAAAAGTCCAACCCCACCAGCAAGTGCAAGTAATCAAACGGGGCTCTGACACATTCGTAAGTGCAAAGTTGAACTGCTTTTTACATATGTAGACATGTGGTGCACTTACAGTAAAAGCAAACGCCTACTTATACCCACCATGTTTATCCTGGCCTGTACCACGTGTACTAGGAATAAGCAAAAAAAAAAGTGCACTATGACAGGGTTGTAATAATGCTGTTGCTGAAACCCCATCTACATGTTACACCACAACTAATTAAAACTATCTACAAAGGTTTATGATAAAGGTTTATATTACGATGCACTAGCGAGCCATCTGTTATGAAAATTAGACACTATTTTAGATGCGTAAGGTTCTTTTTTAAATTATACAATTTCTACTGCCCTTACTGCAATGGAAAAATTAATGGGAGATTTTTTTTTTTTGCAAGAATCGGGGGCCATTGAAGCATTTTTTTTTAAATCAGAAAAAAAGTGTCCAATGCGGGAATCGAACCCGGGTCGTAGTGGTCGAAAACCAAATGGTTTAGACCAGCCTTCCACCGACCCCCTTCATTGTAAGTACTTTTACTATTATAAACACAAGGTAATAATACCAAATCCAAATAAATAAATAGTGTGTGATGTTTCGGTAACAGCGTTGTTACTATCTTCAGACAAAAGTACTGAAAAGGTCTTATTACCTTGTATTTATAATCTATAACCCAAATTGTGCCTTATTATAATTTTTTAATTATACACATAAAAAAATATTTACCTTTTTTGTTTGACTT
Organism: Cordylochernes scorpioides; assembly: GCA_030710605.1. Lineage (NCBI taxonomy): Eukaryota > Metazoa > Arthropoda > Arachnida > Pseudoscorpiones > Chernetidae > Cordylochernes > Cordylochernes scorpioides. Next base: position 3,941,125 of record CP092868.1, on the reverse strand, counting down.
TTCGCATATGGACAAAAATTCAACAATTTGATCAAAAAACAAGGTAATAAGACCAAATCCAAATAAATAAATAGTGTGTGACGTTTCGGTAACTGCGTTGTTACCATCTTCAGACAAAAGTACTGAATGAGAGAATTTTACCACAGCATGGTTTAAATGTCTTGTTTACAATGATAACAGTAACTATTTAAAACATGCTGTGGTAAAATTTCTCATTCAGTACTTTTGTCTGAAGATGGTAACAATGCTGTTACCGAAACATCACACACTATTTATTTATTTGGTCTTATTACCTTGTGTCTTATTTATAGTACAATAGATAAATTTAGTGGACATTGCTGTGATAGAGATGCATGAAGACATCTGAGGCTCTTCATTGGACAACAACAATAGTGATTAATCAGTGATTAAAAAAACACAGTTACCAAGATGTTCTAATCATCAAAGAATTCTCAAAAAATGACTTACTAAAGAGAGAAAGAGTGGAAAATAAACACAGCAGAGATTCACACAAAATATAAATAATTTAATAAGTTTTATCACTAATATAAAAAAAAAAGCTTTTTTTTTTTTCTCAAGCGTATATATATATATAATCCTCCACAAAAATAAAATTTATACAAAACTACACATTCTGATGTAGGGAAAAGTCTATCTTACAGGCACAACAACATATAGAGATGCTACATATGTGGTGAAGTCACAATGCTATGTTCCAAATAACCTGGTTATATGATGGTGGGATGGATATAAGAGTTACAAAGAAATGCATCAACAAGCACCAAATGCCATATACAAACAATTTCCAATTAAAAAAAAAAAGAAAAAAATTTTTTTTTCAACAATTTTTTTTTGTATCGCTGATAATTTTTTTTCAAATGTTGTGAATGATCTGGCAACAGTGTATAGATGAAATGTTGACCAACAGATTATATTGGTAACAATTAAAAAAGAAAAAGTTTTAAAAATGCATTTTAAAATATAATATTTTTCCTTTAAAAAATTCAAAAGAGTGAGAGAGAGAGAGTAAAAAATATAGAAAAACATACTTTCACAAAAAATCTAAATTTCCCTCTTTAAAAAAAACTTGTTTATAACAGTTTTAAATCACTATATATATATATATGATAAAAAGGCTTAGAAATGTTCTTAAGCCTATTGGTAGCTTAGCTTTGATCCTTAACACCAAAGAGAAATGTTTCTTTAAAAAGCAGATAAAAGCAAGGGTGGGGTAATACTGATAATAAGGGAAAAAAGCACAAATCTTAGCAACACATCACCAACACAACAAACAAAGAGGTTAGAATAGCCAAGATGGTGGAGGTTAGTTAGCAGAAAGCTTGTTGAGTATTTCCTTCATCTCGGAGCTCAGTTCGCCAGCTTCGATTGCGTCAACAAGTTCCTGAGGTATTTTCTGCTGCTGTTCGTCCTCGTCATCGCTGTCCGTCAGGAGGTTCCGTGAACGGAGCTTAAGTCGCAGGTCCACCTGAGCCTCTAGGTCCAGATTGTCCATTGCCCCCTCCTTCCCCCACCAATGGTGGAGGTCCCGTCTCCAGCGACGGACTAGGGTATCCCAGGATCTCCGGCTATACTTGTATTCCTTGCTGGGAGTGTCTGGATGGACTTTCTTTATTCTCTTCTGCCTGGGAACATTGGACTGGGGAGTTAGATATCCAAAACAACAGTCACTCTGTGAAATAAACTCTTGAGAGAAAACTGACAAAAACTATAACAAGACTTAGAACAAAACACTATAAAGGAATAACAATACATCCAGATGGCACAAGAAGTTCCCTGGTGTGGAACTAACACCTACTCACATATTCTCATGTCCAGCAATGGCCGCAGCCTTACATAAAATTGACATAGACCCAGAGCAGCAACTTTACAAACCCAAGATAGAGAACATTGCTGCTGCTGTTATGGAGATGCATGGAGGCATCTGAGAATCTCATTGGACACAACAACAACAACATCAGTCACCCAATGGTAAATCACAAAAGGTCACCTGTCAAAGCTGTTGTTGTTACTTATTTCTCAAGTCGTTTAAACGATCTTCATTAGGTTCCATTATCTCAGCTTTTCTCATGTCTCTCAAAGCTGGACGCCATCTATTGACCATCACAGCAAACTAGCAGTGACACTAGATATACAAAAAAATTCCCTCTTCCTCTTGATACAATTGGAAAAAAAGTTTTCTGAGGTTATATTTTATACTTAAATTTTTTTTGTTATCATTTTAAGGAAAAGGGCAGTTAACCAACCATCAACTAGGCTGAGCAAAATATATATATATATATTACATAAATTCCAATGCCTTTCTTGTAAATTATTTTATTTGATAGAGATTTGGGTGACATTAAATTAAATCAATAACTTTTACTGTAAATTTGTATCAACATAGTATATCCCGCAATTGTCAACATTTCAAAGATAGAGAATGGGTGTTATTAAATACAGAGAAGGAAAAAATCTCTATAATCTAGTAAAAAATGTTTCTTATCATACAGTTTTCACTAGATTGAAAAACATTATATATATACAGTAGAACTACCACCCTGTAAAGGACAACTAATTGCAGAGTCAAAGTGTCCTTTAGTGAGAGGTGTCCTCCTACCAGAGAGTTGCTAAATAGTAAAAAAATGGTTATTTTTCAAATGAAAATGATTTTGGAAAATTTTGGAATGGAAAATTTGTAGAGAGGTGTCCTCTCATGGAGGTTGTTCTACTGTATCCTTTGTATAGAGGTGTCCTCAAGCGTGAGTGTCCTCTCATTCTACTGTATTAAAAATGAAATAGACATATCTTGACAGCTCACCTCAGCATTTTAGATGGCTGAACGCCTTCTAGTGAAACAAAAATCAACTAAACATTGATTAAGGCTTGCTGCATGGTATTTGGCCAACCCACTTCTTGATAAATCAAGAAAAGCCAACCATGACTGTGTAGGTTAAAACATTTGGTACTTAGAAATTGGAACTTTAGAATTAAGATGTTATAACCAAGTTTCACTGTTTAAATGGGGTTTCACTCTATCTTTTATTTTTATAAAGTTCAACAGTTTATTTTTCCATTTTGGAGAGGCTCAGACTTTTCCCTAGTCACATGTGGTAGACTCTCTGTCAAAATCTGAAGCTCTTGGACTCCCTGAAGCCAGAAAATCTACCACCCTACTAGATGGAGAAGACCGCCTCCATACCATCAAGGCCCAATGCCAGCAAGAATGGAAATCTACTGCTGCACATGATTGGTATAGAGCAGGAGGGACAATTCTGTCCTCCCAAGGTAATAACAGTCTTTGATTTCCAGACTTAAGTCTGGTCATCTACAGACAGTGACTTTCCAGAATGGTTTCAAGGTTTTCCCACTATGTACTAAGTGTGATTCTCAACCTGTAACAACCCCAAACCACATCATTGACTGCTCTACTCTTCCCCGGCAGACACCATCAAAAGTCTCAAGCTTCACAAGCTTGATACTTTAGTGTGATTGAGTAGCGATAAGAAGACATTATTGACTGATCCATTGATGAGCTCTACTCTTCCCCGGCAGACACCATCAAAAGTCTCAAGCTTCACAAGCTTGATATTTTAGTGTGATTGAGTAGCGATAAGAAAGAAGAAGACATTATTGACTGATCCATTGATGAGCTCTACTCATCCCCAGCAGACATCATCTCAAACTCTACAGGCTTGATACCTTGATATGATTGTTAAGTGGAGATGAGAAAGAAGAGACATTTTGTGGGTTGACGGTTCTAGTCCATAAACCAGACTGAAGGAAAGAAAATGTATTGAAGAAATGGAAACTCAAACTCTACAGACTTGATACCCTGATATATGATTATTGAGTGGAGATGAGAAAGAAGAAGAGACATTTTGTGGGTTGACAGTTCTAGTCTATAAACCAGACTGAAGGAAAGAAAATGTATTAGAGAAATGGAAGCCATAAAGCACAAATGTTTATTTTACACATAAAATAAACTTCCACTGTCCTTACTGTGATAAAACTATTGGGAGGACTTGGCTCATCAGTGGGGAACCCTCCAAGCAGTTTCGCCAATTTAATCCACCAGACAGCTTCTTGCAGCTCTAATACTGTATTGGATCATACTGCTTAGATATGCTACACTGAAGGGTGGAATCTTAGAAATGTTATTCAAGAAAACTATGGACATAAGCTCTCAGGACAGTAGAATTACACATCTTCTTTCTTATCTCTACTCAATCATATTAAGGTATCAAGTTTGTAGAGCTTGAGATGGTGTCTGCTGGGGATGAGTAAAGCTCATCAATGGATGAGACAATACAATCAATAATTTGGTTTAGGGTTGTTTCAGGTTGAGAATTGCACTGAATTACATATACAACAACAACAAAAAGCCTTTATTTAGGGTCACTGACTCTATACAGGATTCACCAGAGGTATGCATAAGAACAAAGCAGTGAGACAAAGGAAATAACGATATATACAGAAGAAAAAGAAAAAAAAAAACAAGAAAGAGAAAGAGGGAAGCAAGAAAAACAACACAAAAAGAGTAGCAGTAAGAATGAATTACATATAAATATTTGCATCGAGCAATGCTTTTCCTCAAACAATAAGTACAAAGCAAGTTAAGCCTAAATTAATTATAAGCCAATAACGCGCCATCTATATATAGGAATTGAAAGCAATAAAATGTATTGCTTCCATTTTTTTTTTGCTTATCCCTAGTACACGTGGTACAGGCCATGATAATCACGGTGGGTAAAAGAAGGCAACTGCTTTTACTGTAAGTACATCACATATCTACATAGGTGAAAAGCAGTTCGACATTGCACTTACAAATGTGCCAAAGCCCCGTTTGGTTACTGGCACTCGCTGGTAGGGTTGGACTTTTGCAAGAATCAGGGGCCATTTGAGTTTTTTTTTTTTTTTTTTTTTTATCAGAAAAAAAGTGCCCAATGCGGAATCAAACCCGGGTTATAGCGGTCGAAAAGCAACGGTTTAGACCATCCTTCCACTGACCCCCGCTTCCATTATTTTATATAGATAGTGCATTATTGCCTTATAAAGAAGACAGTGGTTAAAACAATAAGAGAGATGGAGTACCAGCTACTTACTTGGGAATGTACTGGATGTATTCCTTGTATTCTTCTGTGTTCTTGCCATAGTCAATCTGCTTCTGTCTGCGGGCCAGGACCTTGGAGTCCCTCTCAAACATCTTCCTGCGGACACACAGGCCTCATTATTGTCATGGCACAGCATAGTGGAACCTGAACACCAACAACAAAATTTCATTTTCTTCACAAATAAGAATTTTTTTTAAAAGAGGCATGAATACAAAGTTACAAAGTTTATAAATGATAAGGCACAATTTGGATTATAAACACAAGGTAATAAGACCAAATCCAAATAAATAAATAGTGTGTGACGTTTCGGCAACAGCGTTGTTACCATCTTCAGACAAAAGTACTGAATGAATACATTCATGAATGTAATCATTCAGTATCGTTCAGCGGTAACAACGCTGTTGCCGAAACGTCACACACTATTTATTTATTTGGATTTGGTCTTATTACCTTGTGTTTAAAGTTTATAATTATTTTCAGTAATCTATATATATAAAAATGGATGTTTGTTGGTCCGTCCGTTCGTCAGTGATAATCTTCTACATTGCTCAACCAATCGTGATGAAACTTTGGGAAGATGTTTAGTATACTACCGGGATGGTTTCTGGCTAATTACTCTTTAGAAATAACCTTTCGTTACATTTTTATTTACAATAAAATGTAAATTCACTCGCAATCAGCGCCCCCTCGCGGCAGACGTATGGCCTAAAATAGCCTCGCATGAGCTTATTTGTAACGTCAAGCTTAGCCTATAGGTTAGGTACACAGCTTCGTACCCCCGCAACCTAGGTTCGAGGCTCAGCGTGGGTTTTTTTTTATTTCTTTTATATTATTGTAGCAAATTATTAAAAATATTATTTTATTTAAAATGTAGGCTTTTTAAAATAAAAATTAACATAAACAATTTTTTAATAATATTTGTAACAAACCTAGGTTCGAGGCTCAGCGTGGGTGTCTTTTTTATTTTCGTTTCTTTTATATTATTGTAGCAAGGTCTGTTTTTACAGCATTATTATATTTTGGTTGGTTTATTTTAAATATGTTTGTTATGAAGGCTCTATGTAATACTATTTAGAGCACATTTTACATTTTAAACACCTAAGCCCCCCTCTTTTTAATATTGTAGCAAAGTATTAAAAGTATTATTTTATTTTAGATGTTTGCCATGAAACTTTGGGAAGTTGTTTAGTATACTATCAAGACGATTTCTGGCGAATTATTTTAGAATAATATTTATAACAATAATTATAGCGAAATTAAGACATAGTGATTATATTCTGTGTTTGTGCATATATTAATATTTAACAGAAAATGTGAGAACGTTCTATTAGAATATCTCGAAAACAAAAAACAATACATATAAACGAGTTCACTGACATTTATTAATGCAGTGATTATAATCAATGATTACAATGAAGGGCTATATTATCTATATATATAAAAATCACTTTCAAATTTTAACGTAACGTTCCATTCTCAATCCCGTAGGGCTTTAGATCGGCTAAAACATTTTTATCTTTATAAGTGAATATTAACTTTACTGTACTGAATAGTTTAGTATAATGTTAATTTAACATATTACAATTTAGCCACAGCAACGCGTGGCCGGGTTCGCTAGTAAATATATATTTTTGAAGTTTGAAAAGTTTGAAGAATGATTCAATCATTAAATATGAAACCAAAACTAGAGAAAGGGAGTTCAGTAAATATGCAAATTGTGGAAGAACAGAAGGAAAAACTGAGCAAAGATTATTTACATAAGGATATTGCTACGTGGAAAATTAGGGAAGAAAAAACTTTAGGATGAGACAACAATTTATTTTAGGCAAGAACAAAACTATGAATGGTAAACAAAAGATAAGCCACGAGGGAAATTTACAGAGTAGAAAAATATAAACATAAAAATGACCACTCTGTTAATAAAAATAATAAATACTTTGTTACAAATAATTTTTGACCTTGAAAGAAGATGGCCCATTTTATCAAGGAATGTTCAACCAGATATTTTGAAATAAAAATTATTGTTTATTATCCCCTTGTGTAAAGATTACACAAATTCCATGAGGTGCTTGTGATTTATTGTTCAAATTAGGTGTTACACAGAGTATTATGGTTAAGTTTTCACTTAATTACTTTTTAAAAAAAGCTAAGATGATTTGATATTTTTGAACGATACCTGATAAAATGTGAAAGTTTTATTTTGGGCAATGTACCAAGGCATATAGAGGACTGGAGTTGGAAAATATCAAAATTTCTATAGTTGACACCCAATAATACAAGTACACTCATGGACAAAACTTAAAGAAGGGGAAAGTCTTTGTTGTCTATTTTCTTCTTTTTTTGAAGAAGACAGAGTCAATATTGTTCACACTTGGTTATCTCGTGTGTCTTCAATAAAGGTCACTGTAATATCTTTCAGAGTTTTTGTCTGAATCCTGATATAATGCTGAAAGGTACAACTTTCTTGTCCATGAGTGTATTTATTAAACTTTATTTTTTTTTTTTGTTTATCCGTAGTACACATGGTACAGGCCATGATAATCATGGTGGGTAGAGTTAGGCGAGTGCATTTACTGTAAGTGCACCACAAGTCTACACATGTGAAAAGCAGTTTGACTTTGCAATTACAAATGTGCCAGAGCCCCGTTTGGTTACTTGCACTCGCTGGTGGGGTTAGAATTTTGCAAGAATTGGGGGCCATCGGAGCATTTTTTTTTTAAACATAAAAAAGTGCCCAATGCGGGAATCAGACCCGGGTCGTAGCGGTTGAAAACCAACAGTTTAGACAATCCTTCCACCGACCCCCCCTTTATATATTTAATTTAATTATCTATCTTATTCTATTAAACTTTAATAGATCACATAAATGCTACAAGTCAAAAACATATACTATGTTTGGGTTTAAAGAACATAAATTAGACTGTGACAGAGTCTCCCATTAAAGTCCATCTCCTTGAGAGACTGGGTATGTATAGCCATCATTGTTTGGGTTATGGTCAGACTCCATTGTCATTTATACTGTTAAAACTGTTGGAAACACAGTGATTTACTTTTTGATGACTTCATCGGTGGAGTCTGAGGAAGAGGCTGTGGAAGGGACAGGTGAACTGGACAAACAAACACAGGAACACTAGTTAGTAGAGATTAGAAATAATGAAAAGCAGTTGCTAACTACCCACCATGATTATCATGTCCTGTACCACGTGTACTAGGGATAAGCAAAAAAAAAAAAGAAATAATGATAAGTCATAATTACTGAAACCAGTACTTTTGTCTGAAGATGGTAACAACACTGTTACCGAAACATCACACACTAGTTATTTATTTGGTTTTATTACCTTGGAGATTAGAAATAATGATAAGGCACAATTACTGAAACCAGTACTTTTGTCTGAAGATGGTAACAACGCTGTTACCGAAACATCACACACTATCTATTTATTTGGTGTCTTATTACCTTGGAGATTAGAAATAGTTAAGTTGGTGGGGTAACATATAGAGATAGAAGCTGCCTGGCCGGCACATTCATATTTCTTCAAATTAATGATATAAACACAAGGTAATAAGACCAAATAAATAGTATGTGACATTTCCGTAACAGTGTTGTTGTTGTTTCTTATCCCCTTGTGTAAAGATTACACAAATTCCATGAGTTCATGCTCCTCTAGCTGTTTTATGATAAGCAGTGTCGTTATTATCTTCAGACAAAAGTACTGAATGAAACTACTACATTCAGTGTCTGTTGATGGTAATAATCCTGTTACCGAAATGTCATACACTATTTATTTATTTGGATTTGGTCTTATTACCTTGTGTTTATAATCTACTAGCCGAATGACCCGGGCAACGCCCGTGTTTTACCCGATTGAATGTTTTTATTCAAATACTATTTGTTACAATTATAAATTGGCGCCTTAAATAAATGCATATATTAGTTAATAACTATAGCCTATGTGCTTTATCTGTCTATGTACTGTTGGCTTCCGTAGGTGTCTCATACTGGGAAAAGGAAAGAGAGGATTCCATTTAGTTATTAACTAATATATGCATTTATTTAAAGAGCGACTTGCTCCAAAACAATAGTTACAAAAACGAAAGAGCGAGTGGGGGAGGCATGATGGGGGGGGGGGGGGCAAGGTGGCGTGATCGTAGCCAACCAATAGGAGGGCGCCATTACAAAAAAAAAGCAAACGGTGACAGAGACGACTGATGAGGAATGACGCTCGTAACTGTATATGATATAATCTAAATTGTGCCTTATCAAATTAATGATACTTCGTCCAGTTAAAAAAAAAAAAAAGCATTTACTGGCCGAAGTTTCTTTAATTTGAAGAACATAAAGAGAGTTGATAGAATTCATGAGATCAGTAAGTGTGGTACAATTTCATCTATTTATGACATTGACAAGGCACAATTTGGATTATACACACAAAGTAATAAGACTAAATCCAAATAAATAGTGTGTGATGTTTCGGTAACAGCATTATTACCATCAACAGACAAAAGTACTGACCCTTTACTTACATTACTAATTACTTTTGTCTGAAGATGGTAACAATGCTGTCACCGAAATGTCACACACTATTTATTTATTTGGATTTGGTCTTATTACAGTGTTGATTCAGTACTTTTGTTTGAAGATGGTAACAACACTGTTATGGAAATGTCACATGCTATTTATTTATTTGGATTTGGTCTTATTACCTTGTGTTTATCAATGATATTCTTGTTTCTATGCGATCTATAAGAAAAATTTGTAAAATTACTGCGTTTAAAACAGAATAGTTTAATAAAAAAAAAAAAAAAAGAGAGAAATGTACTCACTGTGCTCCATTCCGTACTTTAGGAGTCTTGAAGTAGTGATCCAGGGAGACTTTCATTCTCTTGTTGTCCAGGTTATTCTCCACCTCTAAGGCCCAGTTGGCGCTGCTGCTGCTGCAGTCACATGTTAGCATCATTCCATAGTATTAGGGGAACACACACAGCTGTTGACAGATTGTCTGTACTTCACTCTACACTTGTAACTCTGCCTTTGCCGGTCCCAAGCCATTTTGTCCATGAGTGTACTTTGGCTTAAGGATCATAACAATTCTGTTATTGGAATGTCACAAACAAAAATTTAGTGAGATACTCATTTCTGCAGCCAATATAGGTGTCATGTTGCTTAAGGTATCAATCCACTAGATTAGATTTAGTTAAGTGGTTTAAAAATATAACTAACTCTGTCTTTGCCGGTCCCAAGCCCGGATGAAAAAGGAGGAGGGGGAGCAGTAACAAGCTCACTAAACAAACTTGGGCTCAGCTGGCCCAGCTGATAGTACCCTGTAAGGATCCAGGGATACAGGATGAGCAGCGTTTGTACTCCATGTTAGGAGCGGCTGCACATGGCGTCTGTTCCTCATGTCAGAGGCGGCCATTTCTTTTGGAGCTAAGTCGGCCTGCCACTGTGTAGTGCTTCCAGTCTTATTGACAAAGGCATTCTATAGACAAGACTACAAATGAAAAAATAAAAATAAAAAAGAGTACTATAAAATAAAGCCAAACAACAAAAATTTCAAAGAACATTCGATGGCATAATGGAATAATGAAAAGAATGAATGATATATATAATTTGGATTATAGATTAGAATTACAAGGTAATAAGACATCACAAATCCAAATAGTGTGTGATGTTTCGGTAACAAACACTGTGACAGAAATTACACACACTATTTATTTATCTGAATTTGATCTTATTACCTTTTATTTCTAATCTATATTCCAAATTGTACCTATCATTTTTTAAGAATAAAAAAAAAAAAAAATGGGGAGGGGAGTTATTGAAAAAAAAAAAAAGATCCAAAGAGACAAAAAGAAAATTTGCATAAAGAAATCAAGGGGAGGGAGGGGGGGGAAATAAAAGACACTACCCACCGAGAACGTCTACTCCGACTCTTCCTTTTGTCATCTGAAGTTGTCCTATGTCACACAGCCTCTTGCATATCGGCTCACTATGCAAATACGTTTCAAGCAAATCAACAATGAGTTAGTGACCATTATTAATTTTGGTAAACCTCTTTAGGCATCTTCCTCATATTTAGCTGCAAATAACACATAATAAATAGGAAGAGAGTTATTTAATTACATAATGAAACATCCAAAAAAATATGTATATACATATGGGGTGCTATAGACAGGTCACTTTTAATGTAAAATGTTTACATTTTAATGTTTAAAAAAATTGGGCGCTATAGAGAGGAAGAAGCTATTTAGAGGGGGCGCAATAGACAGGTTTAACTGTATAATGACACGATCCGCCTTTGCCAGTCCCAAGCCCGGATGAAAAAGGAGGAGGGGAAGCAGTAACAAGCTCACTAAACAAACCTGGGCTCAGCTGGCCCGGCTGATAGTACCCTGTAAGGGCTCCTAATCCAGGGATACAGGATGAGCTGCATTTGTACTCCATGTTAAGAGCGGCTGCACATGGCATCTGTTCCTCACGTCAGAGACGGCCATTTCTTTTGGAGCTAAGTTGGCCTGCCACTGAGTAGTGCTCCCAGTCTTAATGACAAAAAACAGACGCATTCTACTTCCCCCAGTCATGATGGTTGTCAAACAGACACCATCAAGGGTCACAACTTGATACCATAATATGATTGAGTGGAGAAAAGAAAGATGATCTAACTTATAAAGTAACAGAAACAAATCGGTAGTTCACATGTGATATTTCTGTAAAGAACACTTCACTATTTTGCATGTTACCCTTGCACAGGGGACATATGTTAATCTTCTTTGTAACCTTCCAATTTTAGTATATGTACCGTTGAACATACGTGTATTTCTGTATATAAAGAGTGTTGTACTACCATCTTCAGGCGAGAATGAGCCAGTACTTTTGTTCTAAAGTCTGTAAAAATGCTGCTACAGAAACATCATGTATAATTTACTTATTTTGATTATGTCAATTCTAGTTGAACCTTCAGACAGAACCTGTCAACCTCCTAAGAGAGTCCACTTCAAAGAATGACCGGGAATTTCTATTATTTTAGAAGGTACAGTAAACCCAAGGTAATAAGACCAAACCCAAATAAATAAATAGTGTGTGACGTTTTGGTAACAGCCTTATTACCATCTTCAGACAAAAGTATTACGAAACGTCACACACTATTATTTATTTGGATTTGGTCTTATTACCTTGGGTTTATAATCTATAATCCAAATTGTGCCTTATCAAGAAGGTACAGTAAAACCTCCATGAGAGAGGACACTCACACTAGAGGACACCTCTTAACAAAGGACAACTTTCATTTGCAAAGTTACCATTTTTAGTATTTAGTCACTCTCCGGTAAGAGGAACATTTCTCCCTAAAAGACACTGTGGCTATACAACTAGGTGTTGTCCTTTATAGAGAGGTAGTTCTACTGAATATTTATAGTTTAATTTTTTTAAATACCTTTTTAAAATTTTTCATTATATTTGCATACTAGCGGATGTGTACCCGGCTTCGCCCGGGTTTTATCCGAGTGAAAGTTTGCCTAACGAATATTATATATTATGAAGTATAATAAACAATGTTAAAGATTAGTTTTAATTATTAATCAAGATTGTGTGTGAATAATGTGAGAAAGATGTAATATCGTTGTTGTTTTCTTGGCCGACTGTTTTACATATGGTGTTATCTTAAAATTGCTTGTTTTGAATATTTTTTTAGATTGAGATTATTAGCTAGTATGTAAAAAAATTAACTCTGTTGAATTTTTTTTTGTATTTAATCGATAACACCGAAGTTACGCATGTTAATGTTAGGAAATATATTTTGATGTTAAGCAAAACCTGCTCCATCTCGTTTTACATAAATGTTGAAAATTTGGTTGAAATTGATGCATTGTAACGAAAGTTTTAGTGAACAACACTTATGAAATTTGCATTTTATTAATATAGATAGAGTAGAACTCCTCATGAGAAGAGACCTCACTACAAAAGATGGTTCTAATTGTCAAAATTATCATTTTCATTAATTGACAATTCTCCAGTAAGAGGACGTCTCTCTCTCTCTCTAAAAGACACTCTGCTCTGTGTAACTAGATGTTGTCTGAGAGGATCAACTTTTTTTTTTTTGCTTAACCCTAGTACACGTGGTACAAAGGCACAAAAGAACCCTTGCCACAGAAAAATAAACTTACTTTTAAAGAAATAGAAACAATAGCCAAAACAAAAATAAACAAGAACTGGAGGATCCCACCTAAGCACAGTTGGTACAGTGGAGTGAACCCAGGAGAAGCTCTGAAGATCAGAAATAGACAGCATCAAACAACACTAACAAGATTTAGAACAGGCCATCTCAAGCCATTGAAGATAGAAAATAATAACAAAATTTATCCCACTTGCCCAAAATGTAGTTTGGTACCTGCAGCTCCAGAACACATTTTGGCTTGCATTAGATGCACTAAACAGGACCTTTGGGAGAGGCCGCTGCTCATCATAAAACAGCTCGAGGAGCATGAACTCATGGAATTCGTGTAATCTTTACACAAGGGGATAAGAAACAACAAACAAA
>CP092868.1:3868911-3919464 GCA_030710605.1 Cordylochernes scorpioides | reverse complement strand
AATTAACAGAGTGATTGTTTTTTTTTTCTTCTTATCCCTAGTATACGTGGTACATGCCATGATAATCATGGTGGGTAGAAGTAGGCGACTGCTTTTACTGTAAGTGCACCACAAGTCTACACATGTGAAAAGCAGTTCGACTTTGCACTTACAAATGTGCCAGAGCCCCGTTTGGTTACTTGCACTCGCTGGTGGGGTTGGACTTTTGCAAGAATCGGGGGCCATTGGAGCTTTTTTTTTTTTTTTTTTAAACATAAAAAAGTGCCCAATGCGGGAATCGAACCCGTAGCGGTCGAAAACCAACGGTTTAGACTATCCTTCCACCGACCCCCTACAGAGTGATTGTAGTGCTCCCAGTCTTAATGACAAAGACAAATGTATTCCACTTCACCCAGTCATGATGGATGTCAAACCTCCTTTGATGATCTCTACTCATTTCCAGAAGACACTATCAACAAGCTCTACAGGCTTGATAACTTTTTATTTATGCTTATGAGGTGATACAGCAGCGTATTTACAATTAGGGAGGAGACAAAATGAATTACATCTAGAAAAAAGAAGTGAGGACATATCGGTCATTAAAGTCTGAGAGGCAAGGTCTTCAGCCAGTTCAGGGCTTCCGGGGTGACAGAATGGAGATTGGAGATTCCTCCATTGAATTTGTACAGCGGGCAGTCATCTAGTATATGGGTCTAGTAACTTGATATGATTGAGTGGAGATAAGAAATAAGAGAAGACAGAGTGATTGGTAAACACAAATCAAATTGACAACCCTGCTAACCAACCAGTTCAGTAAATATTGAAAGTGGGTTAGCTGTATTTCAAGCAGTTTCCCGTTTTGTTGATTTTTTTACAGTATGCAAATCTTTTGGACAGCTATGTAAACACATGAGAATAACAAATTTGCATATTTACATAACAAAAAAAAAGGTTGTTGATAGGGTCTACACTGAGCCCATAGGAGAGTTGACGTGTTACTATATGAAGTGAAAAAGTCTATTAATTTTAATTATAAAAATTGAAAACACATTTTGATGCTAATTATACAACATTTCTACAACCGTTTATACTGTAATGATAAAAATTATGGGAAGCCCTGGCTCATCAGTGATGAACCCTCTGAGGTTTCACCAGTTTAATCTACAGACCTCTCTACTATTGTATTTGGCTAATATCTTTATACACACACACACACACACACACACACACACACACAAAAGCCTTTATTAAGACACACTGGTCTTATAGAGGATTCTCCCCGAGATTACAAGAGAGATAGGCCTGTGAAAGTGGGGAATATACAGAAGAAGAAAAAGAAAGATTATGTAAGTATGATATATACATACACATACATATATACAACATAACAACAAAAGCCCCCATTAAGACCCAAAGTCTTATAAAAGACTCGACTGCAGGATCCAAGAAGCAAAGTAAGAAAGAGATAAAGAAGTGAACAACAAAATAATATATATATATATATTAATATCTTTATATATGCATTTATTAATTGATACAGGTTAAGGCTATTTAAGGAAACTATGGGACATAAGCTTTTCTAGGACTATGCAAATTATATAAATTGGCGAAACTACAGGAAGAGTTCACCAATGATAAGTCCCATTTCAAATTTCAATCATTGCAGTATGGTTGCAAGGTTACCCCACTATGTACTAAGTGTCAACCTGCAACAACTCCAAACCATATCATTGACTGTATTGACTCATCTATTGATGAGCTCTACTCATCCCCAGCAGACACCATCAACAACTACAGGCTCATTCATACCCTGATATGATTGTTGAGTGGAGATAAGAAAGAATAGATCATTGCAGTGAAGGAATCTAGACATAGAATTCTAAATTATGAAAAGTAGCTCTATAAATCGATATTTTGGCATTTTTAGCATGGATGGAGGAAGGAAGTGAGAATTTTTAGAGAGAAGGAGGGGGAACACTTAGGATTGTATAGATTGAGTGATGAGCGAGGGGACCATTTCTAGGGTCTTTCCGTTGTTGAAACATTCCAGAATTATCTGACGGAATCTCACCACACCCAGTAACCTCCCCCCCCCCCCTTTCCTCGACAACGCTTTCGTCAATAACACCTTTATACATACACAATACTCTCTTAAATAAAAACACACAAATTGTTTAACATTTATTAATTATATTTATTTTCAAACGGGTACATGCACGAGGACATCTGAGGCTCTTCATTGGACATGACAACAACAAACCTCAGAATGTGTGACACAGCAATTTATTTAATGCAAGACCAAATCAACACAACAATAACAAAAAGCTTTATTAAGACTTTTTAGTGTTATACAGATTCTCCGAGTATAGAAATGTAGGGCTCTGGCAAAGGCTGAAGCTCTTGGCCTACCTGAAGCCAGAGATTCTACCACCCAACTAGACGAAAGAGACCTCCTCCGTACCATCAAAATCCAATGTCTGCAGGAATGGAAATCTGATGCTGCACATGACTGGTACAGAGCAGGAGGGACAAGCACCGGCGCGCTAGTGCATCGTAATATATTACCGTACAAATATTATGTTAAAATGATTCTAAAAGACAAGATATCACAGTATTTACAGTCTCTGGTCGTTACAGAAAGAATTGTACAAGTCAACCATCCTGTGTAAGGTTTCTTGTAGATTCTCCAAGCCATTGAAAAGTTGTGGTTTGCTATATTCACACTCGTTATTTTCTCTTCTATATAATTCTGTACTTTGATTTATACAACAACAACAAAAGCCTTTATTGAGGACCTCTCGTCCTATATAGGATTCACCAGTTTACAGAGTAAGAGAAGAGAACTAAGAATACAGAGAGAAACCTATATGTAGTAGGTATAGTATAGTATTTTCTACACTGTGACTATATACAACAGCAACAAGCCTTTTACTGGGATCAAAGTCCCATACATGATTCGTCATTCTAGTCCTGACAAAGATTATTTACATATAATTATTTACATCGATTAGATTATGTATACAGCTTCCCCTTCTCTTCAGCCGTCTTCCAAAATTTGAACAACGCAAACGCTCCAGCTCTGTTTCTCACCACCTCATTCAGCCTCATACATAAGAGTATAATGTGATGTAGCCCCGGCTCCATTCTTGTCCTGCAAATCTCGCATGTCCATCCGTCTGTTTTAAATATTTTGGGGCGATCATCAGCAAAGAGCACCGAGATTTTGATTTATTGAGTTGGCTTCATTATTGTAATGTAGCTGACTGATCTGATATTTCAAATATAGATATTCTTAAAAAATAAAAAAGGCATATCTTGACCAGGAGTACATGTGCTTTTCAAAAGGCAGAGCACCATCTGGTGGAACAGAAATCAACTATTCATTGATTTAACCTGTTCCCTGATATTTGGCCAACCCAATTTCTTGATAAATCAAGAAAAGCTATCCACGAACGTGTTTCGCGTTCTAATCTTTTTGGTCGCAGTGGTACAGCCTACTCCACGGTGACGAGCGCCAACAGCGCGAATTGGGTTGGCCAAATATCAGGGAACAGGTTAAATCAATGTTTAGTTGATTTCTGTTCCATCAGATGGCGCTCTGCCTTTTGAAAAGCACATGTGCTCTGGTCAGGATATGCCTTTTTTATTTTTAATATCAGAACCTGATCTTTTTATTTTTTTTTTCTATTGTTTTTCATAGATATTCTTGTATCAATATTAAGGGGGATAAAAGTATCAGGGGCTTCCAGGGAAAAGTTCATTTTTAAAAATTTGTTAAATTACAAATCTCTATAGCTTTTTCGGGCATGAAACTAAACAAAAGGAAGTTGTACCATTTCAGAATGTATATCGGGATTAAGACAATAACTCTGAAAGATAATACAGTTTATTGAATTCCCCAGAGATAACCAAGTGTAAACAACCTCTGTTTCCTTCAAACCAAAAAAAAAAAAAAAAAAAACGACCGGCGACATCAAAGACTTTCAATTTTCTTAAGTATCGTCCATGAGTGCAGTTATAATTTTTAACAAGAGACCCGCTATATAATGCACATACACACATCAAGTTATATTACTCATTAAGAAATTCCACACGGTTACATGCACGGGGACATCTGAGGCTCTTCATTGGACATGACAACAACAACAACAAACCTCAGAATGTGTGACACAGCAATTTATTTAATGCAAGACCAAATCAACACAACAATAACAAAAAGCTTTATTAAGACTTTTTAGTCTTATACAGATTCTCCGAGTATAGAAATGTAGGGCTCTGGCAAAGCTAGAGCTCTTGGCCTACCTGAAGCCAGAGATTCTACCACCCAACTAGACGAAAGAGACCTCCTCTGTACCATCAAAACCCAATGCCTGCAGGAATGGAAATCTGATGCTGTACATGACTGGTACAGAGCAGGAGGGACAAGCACCAGTTCTGTCCGCTCAAGAGAACAACAGTCTTTGATTTCCAGACTTAAGTCTGGTCATCTACGGACAATGACTTTCCAGAATGGTTGCAAGGTTTTCCCACTATGTACTAAGTGCAACTCTCAACCTGCAACCCCAAGACACATTATTGACTGTATTAACTCATCCATTGATGAGTTCTACTCTTCCACGGCAGACACCATCAAAAGTCTCAATTTTTATAAAGCTTGATACCTTAGTGTGATTGAGTGGAGATAAGAAAGAAGAAGAAGAAATGTAGGGTACATACAGTAATAACAGTAATATAAGCAATGTTATTATTATTTTTAAGGCTAATCATATATAATAATTATTATTATCCCTAATACACGTGATATAATCCATGAATATCATGGTGGGTAGAAGTAGTGCAGAAGTAGGTAAGTGCATCACATGTTCACCTATGTGAAAAGCAGTTCGACTTTGAATTTACAAATGTTCCAGAGCCACGTTTTGCAAGAATCGGGGGCCATTGGATATATACTTTTTTTAATAGAAAAAAAGTGTCCAAGGCGGGATTCAATTCTGAATCGTAGCGGTTGAAAACCAACGGTTTAGGCCACCCTTCCACTCACCCCCCTTATACATTTAATGGTAATATGCAATTTATATACACAAATAAACATTCATGTAATACCAGAGAGAGGTAATAAGGTAAGTTTACAGAGTAGAAAATCTAAATATCAAATATGTAATTAATAAAATAATAATAAATAATTTACTACAATCATCTTTTTAACTAAGTGCAATTCTCAGCCTCTGCAACCCCAAGACATATTATTGACTGTATTGACTCATCCATTGATGAGCTCTACTCTTCCCCGGCAGACACCATCAAAAATCTCAAGCTTTACAAACTTGATACCTTAGTGTGATTGAGTGGAGATAAGAAAGAAGAAGAAGAAGATCTTTTTAACAATGGGGGTTGTGGTGTATTTAGGTTGATTTATAAGTAGAAATATATTTTAGGCTTTATTTATTTAAATAGATTTTATTATATTACACCGTATTAGATGCAAACTTAAGAAATACAAGTTAACAATAGAATTATATGATGATAAATTATATGTTATGATATATATACAATATATCGCAGAATCTGTGGATTTAATATTATTATTATTATATTAATATATTATATACAATATTATATAATATAATTAAAATATAAATATACGACAGAGGTAAATTCCCACGTCGTTTTTTCCATTCTAGGTGTTATCCGGGATAATTTCAAAACCCTAAGCGGTTAAAACCAGTTTAGAAAAATAAATTAATGGTTAGAAGAAAGGACGAAGTGGAGTAAAGAAGACCTTGAATGAAGCTAATGATCTGTTGGTACCCGAGTTTCATCAGTGCTGGATCCAACAAACCGGTTTTATCCGGCGCGCTTTGTTTGTTTCGGTATCCTGTGCTAGCATGGGTCGTCATTGTTTCTCAGAGTTGTCACCAAAAATGTCAAATTTTATGTGAAAAACTCGAGAAATGCTTCTTCTACGAACGTATCTAAATTGACAGCCCGAAATCTTGTTGAAGTTCCACCCCTTAATGATGATATTTTTTATTATCATTACATTAAGTGTAACTTCGCCTTTGCCGATCCCGAAAAAAAAAAAAAAAAAAGGAGGAGGGGGAGCAGTAACAAGTTCGCTAAAAAACCTGGGTTCAGCTGACCCGGCTGATAGTACCCTGTAAGGTCTCCAGGGATACAGGTTGTACTCCATGTTAGGAGTGGCTGTACATGGTGTCTGTTCCTCATGTCAGAGGCGGCCATTTCATATTGGAGCTAAGTTGGCCTGGTATTGAATAGTGCTCCCAGTCTTAATGACAAAGACATTCTACTTCACCGCACACACATTAAATGTTGGCATTATCTCTCATAATCATTTTAAAAATTAATATTTTTGCTCTCTCTTTCTCTTCCATTATTATTATTATTATTATTTATTACTATTACCAGGAGAGGCCATAGAAAGACTGCTGGAAGCTGCAGGACATCAGGGGACCATATCTGAAAGAGCCAGGAGCATAGCACTGATCAGGAGTCAAGATTTCAATTGTAAATATCTTTGTTTTCCTGTTATCATTATTTTGATGTTGAAAATAGGAATATATAAATATACCATTCGTTACATATTTTAGAGAAAAACTTGTAACCTTTTCGAAAAATAAAATTATTATTATTGATATCATGATCATTAGGAAATTGTGAGAAACTGATAGTGTACTGCCATATACCAGAATAACTAACAACTTCTTTTTTTTTTTTAATTATCCCTAGTACACGTGGTACAGGCCATGATAATCATGGTGGGTAGTTAGCGACTGCTTTTACTGCAAGCGCACCACATGTCTACACATGTGAAAAGCAGTTCGACTTTGCACTTACAATTTTTTTTTCTCATTTCCGGCAATTGGCCAATACAAATTATCTAAATCTATTATACATATTGTAACGTTTTTGTGTTAAATGTTAAAATATATTTTTACATTGTCAATTTAATTTGTTGTTGTTTTATAATAATGAAGATACAAATTTTATTGTTGTCGTTATTTATTATCGTTTGTTTATAAAAAATTACATTGTATGTGATGATGAGAACAAAAATGACTTTTTTAAAATTAATATACAAAATTCATTGAAAAAAAGAAAGAAATAATTAATTATAAAATTCACAAACGTGACAATATAAAATTCAGGTTACATATGTAAATATTATGATGCATTATGTAAATAGGTAAAGATGGTAACAACGCTGTTACCGAAACGTCAAACACTATTTATTTATTTGGTCTTATTACCTTGTGTTTATATTTGATCCGAATAGAAATCCACAATATTTGACCGATCTGGAAAAGAATTTAGCAGGGTATATAGGGAGAATTTGGTTTGGAATGGATATCCTAGTTTCGACCCCCAAAATGTGCAAATTTAGCCCAATTACGGACTAATTTGAATATCTGGGGGGTCGGAGGGAGATGATAATACTATTTAAACGATTTCTTATCAACTTCTTTCTTATCATACATTTAAGTTGCAACAATTTTATTGTTGGGCAAACATTGATTCGGGAAATATCAGAAAGGAACTGGGTAATTCGGCTAGTATCAGCTAAACCGTGATTTTTCTTAATGAAAACATGTCTAAACCTATTCACGCACATTTCATGAAGATACTTTAAAAATGATAAATTAGTAAATTTATTCACCACCTTAATGATTAGCTAAATCACCATCTAAATAACATCAATAACACAAATCAAAACATAAATAACTTTTTCGGGCATGACCTAGACGATGACGCCCTGGCCATCCTGGCGTCTACCAAGACACACATCTATAGGTAATCCCTCGGTGTGGAACTGAGGAGTGTACAAGAAGACCCCTCCTTGTCTGGAGGAGGACTCTCTCAAGGTGGGGAAGCCTTCCTTGCTGAAGACATTTGTACACAACTATATATATTCCCCTACACTTTATATGCCCTTTTACTCTTTTATTTTTCCACCTTTATAAAATTTAATTAAAAGAATCAATAAAATTGTTTAAATTATCTAAATAACATCAATTCGAGATTTCTGAATTTCTACATCACTGCATTCTTTATTTTTAGTTCATTTGTGAATAGCTTATTTTGCATATAACCTCAAGTTTACAAATTTTGTCGTATTTCTTTTAGATATATGCAAATTATATCTCATATATAAAATCGTTTTTTTTTTTTCCTTAGCGTTAATTAGTTACACCAGAATAAGATCCGTGCAGTTTGAAAGCTTGTGTGTTTTTAAAAATGAAATTAAAAAGAAACATTTTTTTTCTTTTGCTCTTAAACTCTTCTCGCTATATTTATTAATTTTCTAACCAAATATTTTAGGATAATATGATATATAATAATAATTTACTGTACTTATTATAGTACTCTGGGGTATTATAAAGTATACATCATCATTGTATTCCAGAAAATACTGTCGAAACCTGTACTTATTTATTTTCGACAATATGCAATGCTAACATATCAAAAGCATTATAATTTTCTGCTACCAATAAATATATTTTTTAAATAGTGAACACTAGACGTTTAAAGAAAGAAAACCATGTTATTTTTTTAAATGACGTTTCAAAAGATAATGAATTTGTCGTCTGACCCTCCATGGTCAGTTGGTAAGGCTGGAATAAGGAAAGGTCAATGACCTTTTCGCCGCTTCGTTTTTGACCCCAAAAAATTTCAAAATATAAACTCATAAATGTAAAAATTAAAATATATATTAACAGTGAAAATGCACATTTAATTATTCTTTAAATTATATTCATAAAAATTACATTAATATTTATTTGACAAACCACAGTTCATGGAGAGCGCATTATTAGGCGCCAACTACCAAAGGAAAGGCACGTAAATAAATTTGAAAAAAAAAGTTTTATTATTTATTATATAAATATAAAGAAGGCATCTCCTGACCACGAGAACATGTGCTTTTTTTTCTATTGTTTTTTCATTATTTATTATATAAATATAAATTTTATAGCACTATGAAATTACTATAAATTAGTTTTATGAAATTACTATAAAAATTGTTTTACTTTTTTCTTTCTAAATATAAAATCAATTTTTTAATTATGTATCCCGAGAAAAATATATGGCATCTTTATTTTAAAAGATTACATATTTTTAAATGTGATTTTTATGTGAGTGTGATAATAGTAGTAAGGGGTAAAAATTATATAAATTTTTAACCAAAAATGGAAAAAATGAATGAAAATTTTAATGAAATCGGATGAAAATAAAATATAGAAACTACAAAATTTTATTCTGGAGCTTAAAGAGAATTTTCACAGACGCGCCCTTTTAACTTATATACCGAAAATTGGAAAATGAAATTAAATATTTTTTTCAATTTGTGTTAAGAGAATATATTTTCAATATGAGTATTTGCTTTCCTATAATTTTAAATAAAATATATAAACTGTAGTATAGTGACCTAGTTTTCAATTTAAAAATGTTAATTCTGTGAATTTATTTTAATGAAAACCTTTTAAAATATTTTAATTATAGTAGACGTACACACAATTAACAACTTATTTTATTAAATAAAAATGAATTCGAAGTGTGTGTTTCAATAATTATAATTATTAATGCACTCTGTTGTTTAATCATATGGCATTGACATTTGGATTTGATGACACCGGGGGGCGTGTCGTCAAAGAAGGGGGTTGTCAGATTTAAATATTAATTAAACAAACTTATTTAAAAAGGAAATTAGTATAACAATTTCTGCACAAAGAAGGTGAAACTTACCTGTTACTGACCAGATGGGCTTCTAGCACCTGTTGTTATGCAGACGAAACTTCCACCACCAAGTTTCCTACAACGGCGGTTGTCCCTTACGCATGCGCCAAACTCCGTAAGGTCAACAGACGAATGGGGGCCGTTTTGAAAATTTAGGCGCGGGGATATTGGCGTCTGCTTTCGTTCTCTTTACTATATTTGATAGATTTTTAAAGGATTGTTTTATTTTTAAATATTTAAATTGTTATTTTGTAACATTTTTTAGTTTAATTAAGTATTTTTATTATTATTTCAAATATATATTTTTTAATGTTGCCGGGCATGTTATGAGAATCGTGTGATTCTCTTTGTTTATTTCGGTGACAAAATTATTAACTCGTCTAATTAACTCTTGTGTTCGAGCAAAAAAAAATCCATTTAACCTCTCTCTCTGTATATGAGAGTGAGAAAAAATGATAAAATTAGGTCATTAAGAAATTAAGAATATATATAAGAAAACATTTTTTTTTGTTTTAATATAATGTACAAATAAGCACTAGCATATTCACAGAAAATTTTCTTTATTTTTTAAAATATTATTTCCTTACACACAAAGTGGTTGTGCATTTTTTCCCTTACACTGATTTGGTTTAAAAACTGTGTCACTGCAAATTGTTTAATTTTCTTTTATTTTTTGCCTTATGATATATTTATTAATTATATCGACAAATATCACATTTTAATGCTTATAAAAATAGTTTTTTTAATTTGTATTTAGTCTCATGCTATCATAATTTCAAAATGCATGTGTGTTCCGACAAAAGCAATTCTGCATTAGAAATTTAAAAAGTATTTAAAGCCCCATCTCCCCATCAGAAAAGAGGATGAAAAAATATAATTGAAAAGAGAATATTTTTTAAATGTATAAAATATCTATTAATAATAGTTATTTTATAATACCCCCATTTGCAACAAAATAATTTTAAAAAAAATTATGACATTTCTATATCAAGTAAATATAATTTCAATTTTAATTTTGTAATAAAATAAAATTTGAATAGCTATTTGCTTCTATAATTTTTTTTTTAATATAGGATAATTGCTCTTTATAAAAAAAGAAATACGAAAACCCTTTTGCCCCCAATATATTGACAGAAATAATTTTAAAATATTATTGCATGAACAAGTAATCGTATTTTTCATGTTGATTGTAATTCATAAGAATGGCAATTTAATAAGAATAAATTTACGCTTTTATTTTTCCTCTAAATAAAATATACGCTAATTATAGAAGTAGCCATTTCCAGTCAATTTGAACGACTTTATTTTTAATTCAAGAATATTCATAGCTACCTAGCTTTTTTTTTTTCATGGAGTCTTCAAACAGGCTGTGTGTGTGAATCCTATTCTTAGATAAAAAAAATAATAATAAAGTATAATTTTTTTACAATAGAATTTTATTCAACCTAAAGCAAATTAAGCTATCAATATTGTCCCAATTAATAGGATTCTGTTCATCTCATGTTTCTCGGTGTAATCCTACACCATCTACAACCCTATACCTCAACCAACTGTTGAAGATAGTTTTAGTAAATCGTGACTTGTAAAATTCATGGAATATTTTTTGCAGTTTGTCCAGTTGCTTGATTAAAAGATGATTGTCTTTGAATTACACTCATGGAGATAAAACTTAAGGAAGTTATACCTTTCAGCATATATATCGGGATTCAGACAATAACTATGAAAGATATTACAGTGACCTTTATTGAAGACACACGAGATAACCAAGTGTGAACAGCCTCTGTCTCCTTAATAACAATAATAAAATAGAAGAATGGCAACATTAAAAATTTTCAATTTCCTTAAGTTTTGTCCATGAATGTGATTGTATTCCCCTGATTTTATTTTTTTTTATTTACTAGCGATTATATACAGACGTAACAGCCATTCGACAGGTATAATTTAAAATATTTATTTTAATATTGTGTGTATTTATACTATTTCAATATTTTAAATATAATTGTCTTTTATATTTATAACTAGCGGATGTACCCGGCTTCGCCCGGGTTTTACCCGAGTAAAGGTTTGTCTAACGAATCTCTCGATAAAGTGAACATTTTTTCCCGGTCCCTTGAAAAATACTCGATAAGTTGAATAAATGCAATATTAATTGGTTCTCTCGGTAATTGGAAGTTAAAGGAATAGTATCTTGCCTTGGAATTGTATCATTATTCTTGTATGGATGTACCCGGCTTCGCCCGGGTTTTACCCGAGTAAAGGTTTGTCTAACAAATCTCTCGATAAAGTGAACATTTTTTCCCGGTCCCTTGAAAAATACTCGATAAGTTGAATAAAATCAAAATTAATTGGTTCCCTCGGTAATTGGAAGTTAAAGGAATAGTATCTTGCCTTGGAATTGTATCATTATTCTTGTCTCAAATAAATTGCCGTGTCATCCTGAATTTTGTCTTTCCTAATTTTCTACATTACAAAATCAACGTATCATCATTTGAAAATTATCCCGCATGTGTTTCTTTTGAACGAAAAATCAAAATTTATTTTAAGGAGAAATAGCGATTATTTCTAACCTTAGGGATGAAGTATGAAAGGATGGATTATGAAGAGTAATGTTGAACGGAAAAATAAAAGTGTCCAGGGAAGGGAACAATTCATCCTTTCATACTTCATCCCTAAGGTTAGAAATAATCTCTATTTCTCCTTAAAATAAATTTAGATTTTCCGTTCAAAAGAAACACATACGGGATAATTTTCAGATGTCGTTCTATATTTCCATATCTCGTGGTTTTCTAACGGCACACAGAGCAATGATTACAGTGCCCCCTATGATTAAAGAAGGCGTGTACTAGTTGTGACGTGGCAAAGTCAGTTGGGAGGGTGACATCAGCAGACATCTGGACGACGCGGGAGCATTGATCGTCTGATTCTCTAACCGGCGGTCAAATCATCGATTGACATCGCTAACGATAGAAATGACTGCACGCTTCTGTGAGCGTTCAAAATATTGTAGAAAATTATTTATTATTTTATTAACAAATTATAAATTTTGACATTTATTTATTTTGCTATTCTGTAAACTTCCCTGATTGCTTCTCTAATATTTTATCCATTATAATTTGGTCTTTCCTTGAATAAATTGCCATGTCATACTGAAGTTTGTCTTTTTTAATTTTATACATGACAATTTGCAGATTTTTTATGCATATTTTGTTTATAATACAAAAGGCACAAAAATATCTGTAATATTTCAATTTTAACATATGTATAGCCGTGTAAGTGAAAGTATAATTAAAATGATAAATAATTAATAAAAAAAAAATTCCGTAAAATAAAATAATGATAGCTAAGAATATGAAAAATCTAAAATTATCAATTTTTAAATTAGATCTAAAATTAAAAAGTTTTAATTGCTAGCAAAGATAATAGTACTGGCGCCATTTTGTAACCCTCAATTCCTATCAGACGATAACCACTTCCTCACGTTTTCCAGGAATTTCCATAACTTCCATTTTATACTTCCTACATTTCTACTTTCTATTCCGGTGTATACATCTTCTCTGAGTTTCTTTCTTTCTTTATAAGAACCATTCTCACTTAACTCCGAATATACAACAACCAAAAGGTCCTAAAGGTCTTATACAGATTCTCCGAGTAGAAGAGGGTATATACATTCAGACAATCCAACAACAAAAAGTTTTATTAAGACCTTTTGGTCTTATACAGATTCTCCGAGTAGAAGTGGGTATATACATTCAGACAATCCAACAACAAAAAGCTTTATTAAGACTTTTAGGTCTTATACAGATTCTCCGAGTAGAAGAGGGTATATACATTCAGACAATCCAACAACAAAAAGCTTTATTAAGACTTTTAGGTCTTATACAGATTCTCCGAGTAGAAGAGGGTATATACATTCAGACAATCCAACAACAAAAAACTTTATTAAGACCTTTAGGTCTTATATAGATTCTCTAAGTAGAAGAGGGTACATACATTCAGACAATCCAACAACAAAAAGCTTTATTAAGAGCTTTAGGTCTTATATAGATTCTCTAAGTAGAAGAGGGTACATACATTCAGACAATCCAACAACAAAAAAGCTTTATTAAGAGCTTTAGGTCTTATATAGATTCTCTAAGTAGAAGAGGGTATATACATTCAGACAATCCAACAACAAAAAAGCTTTATTGAGAGCTTTAGGTCTTATATAGATTCTCTAAGTAGAAGAGGGTACATACATTCAGACAATCCAACAACAAAAAAGCTTTATTGAGAGCTTTAGGTCTTATATAGATTCTCTAAGTAGAAGAGGGTACATACATTCAGACAATCCAACAACAAAAAGCTTTATTAAGAGCTTTAGGTCTTATATAGATTCTCTAAGTAGAAGAGGGTATATACATTCAGACAATCTAACAACAAAAAAGCTTTATTAAGAGCTTTAGGTCTTATATAGATTCTCTAAGTAGAAGAGGGTATATACATTCAGACAATCTAACAACAAAAAAGCTTTATTAAGAGCTTTAGGTCTTATATAGATTCTCTAAGTAGAAGAGGGTATATACATTCAGACAATCTAACAACAAAAAAGCTTTATTAAGAGCTTTAGGTCTTATATAGATTATCCGAGTAGAAGAGGGTACATACATTCAGACAATCCAACAACAAAAAGCTTTATTAAGAGCTTTAGGTCTTATATAGATTCTCTAAGTAGAAGAGGGTACATACATTCAGACAATCCAACAACAAAAAGCTTTATTGAGAGCTTTAGGTCTTATATAGATTCTCCAAGTAAAAGAGGGTATATACATTCAGACAATCCAACAACAAAAAGCTTTATTGAGAGCTTTAGGTCTTATATAGATTCTCTAAGTAGAAGAAGGTATATACATTCAGACAATCCAACAACAAAAAGCTTTATTGAGAGCTTTAGGTCTTATATAGATTCTCCAAGTAGAAGAGGGTACATACATTCAGACAATCCAACAACAAAAAGCTTTATTGAGAGCTTTAGGTCTTATATAGATTCTCTAAGTAGAAGAAGGTATATACATTCAGACAATCCAACAACAAAAAGCTTTATTGAGAGCTTTAGGTCTTATATAGATTCTCCAAGTAGAAGAGGGTATATACATTCAGACAATCCAACAACAAAAAGCTTTATTGAGAGCTTTAGGTCTTATATAGATTCTCTAAGTAGAAGAGGGTATATACATTCAGACAATCCAACAACAAAAAGCTTTATTGAGAGCTTTAGGTCTTATATAGATTCTCCAAGTAGAAGAGGGTATATACATTCAGACAATCCAACAACAAAAAGCTTTATTAAGACCTTTTGGTCTTATACAGATTCCCCGAGTAGAAGAGGATATATACATTCAGACAATCCAACAACAAAAAGCTTTATTAAGACCTTTTGGTCTTATACAGATTCTCCGAGTAGAAGAGGGTACATACATTCAGACAATACAACAACAAAAAGGTCCTAAAGGTCTTATACAGATTCTCCGAGTAGAAGAGGGTATATACATTCAGACAATACAACAACAAAAAGGTCCTAAAGGTCTTATACAGATTCTCCGAGTAGAAGAGGGTACATACATTCAGACAATCCAACAACAAAAATTTTTTAAGACCTTGTGGTCTTATACAGATTCTCCGAGTAGAAGAGGGTATATACATTCAGACAATCCAACATAAAAAAAGCTTTATTAAGACCTTGTGGTCTTATACAGATTCTCTAAGTAGAAGAGGGTATATACAGAAATAACAGTAATAGTAACAATAATAAGCAATGTTATTTACAATGTATCAAATAGGGGAAAGAAGAAAGAAATGGCTTGGTATAAATGTATATACAAGCAAATGAGAACAAGCAGTTACTTTTCTTAAAAAAAAACAATAATTAGTTGTATTAACAGAAATTTAGATTAGTACAAGTGAAAAGGAATATACAACCATGTATTATACATCTTCTTCTTTCTTATCTCCACTCAATCACACTAAGGTATCAAGCTTGTAAAGCTTGAGATTTTTGATGGTGTCTGCCGGGGAAGAGTAGAGCTCATCAATGGATGAGTCAATTTATTATATATAATTATTCGGCATCTTTATAGTTTTATACATAGATGGATCAAGGGTAGAGGACTTAGGGATTCTTAGGGGTTAAACTCCGAATATGTAAAAATGTCTTTTTTTCTTTCGAAGTTCCCCCTAGCTAGCTATTCTATTAAGTCAGTTACACACACAAAAGCTTTTATTAAGGACTTGCCCCATACAGATTCTCCCAATTGGGTAAGGTAATAATCATCTTGTGTTATTTACATAGAAATTGAACTGGCTTTACTATTCGTCTCAAAGTCATTCACTTGTTGACTGGTCCTTACATAATGATGATATAAAAAAATGTATAGTAAGCTATTGCCTTAGATTTGTTTGCTGATATTTTTGAAAGCAATACGTAGGGTGAAGTGTTAGTACATTTAATTTGTTGATATAGGGCCTTTCTCTCTGTATCAAGGGCTGTACAATGGGGTTCAGTAATTTCTTTGTCACACAGTGTACCTATTATGCCAGTCTCAAAAAAGTCAAATAATATGATGATAGTAAATATTGTAGTAAATTATATTCTTCTGTCTATATCGTTATTTCCTTTGTTTCACTGCTTTGTTCTTATGCATACCTCTGGTGAATCCTGTATAGGGTCAGTGACCCTGAATAAAGGCTTTTTGTTGTTGTTGTTGTAGTAAATTATATTTAAGATTTTATTAACAGATTATCAATTTTGATATATTACCTCCGTTGACAAAACTTAAGGAAATGGAAAGTCTTTGTTATCGCCAGACGTCTATTTTTTTTTTTTCTTATCCCTAGTACACGTGGTACAGGCCATGATAATCATGGTGGGTAGAAGTAGGCGACTGCTTTTACTGTAAGTGCACCACATGTCTACACATGTGAAAAGCAGTTCGACTTTGCACTTGCAATTGTGCCAGAGCCCCGTTTGTTCCAGTCGACTATTATTTTTATTTTTTTGATGGAGACAGAGGCAATATTGTTCACACTTGGTTATCACGTGTGTCTTCAATAAAGGTCACTGTAATATATTTTAGAGTTATTGTCTGAATCCCGATATACATACTCGTACTACAAGGAACAACTTCCTTAAGTTTTGTCCATGAGTGTATATGTAGAGAGGTATAATGAATCTAAATATGGTGATATATTTGAAACAGATTTCAAATTATTACAGATAAATTAATATATTCCCATAAGACCGGTGGTCTTAATAAAGCTTTGTGTGTGTATTAATATATTTCTTGAATTTTTATTTTCTTTTTTACTTGTAATTCTACTTAGATTTGAGATAGGAGCCTGTGAATATTTGTATTTATTTCTCCTTTAAGATCTTGAATAAACTTCTGAACAAGTTATGTCTTAATTCCCTACAGTTTCCGAGTTGGCATCACACACACAGATATCGTGTTTATAGAAATTATGGATACTTCACTCGCCTGTTCAGTGATTCGCTAACCATGACGTATGCACAAAGGAACATGTGGCCATTGGAGATGCGTCGGACCTGGAGGCTGTTGTTGGGTGCTGCGCTGTCTGGAGTATAGGAGCTCTATCTATTATTTTTCCTGTGGTGAATCTGTATAAGACCGGTAGTCTTAAAAGAGCTTTGTGTGTGTGTGTGTGAAATTATGGATACTTCAGGGTAGTTGTAGTTGTTACTGATATCATTTTAGAAATATCGTAAAAAATCCTAAAATCTTTCTAAATTGTCATAAGTTCTATGTGTCTCCTACAGTTGGACATAATGAAATCACTCTTAACTAACGATAGGTATTCTTAACTGTCAAATGGACGTCTTACGTTGGGTTTCCGAGTTTATCAAAGTTGGTGTTCCGTGGCGAATCCGTTGTCCCCGCAGGTGTCGTCTGCAGGTGAATGCACAGCCCGGAACTACGCCATCCAACAACGGCAATCTGTCAGGCAATCTGGGGTCAATTACACTGATTTGATTTGCATAAGGCGGGGTTATTGTCCTTTATAATATGTTAATTAGGTTTTAAATGTTCTATGTTCTATTGCTGTCATTAGAGCCGCACTTGAATCTGATTTATACTTATATGTAATAGGTCTTATTTTTTAAAATTAATTTTCATAATAAAATCGTTATAGGGACTAGTGGACAGGTTAATTTTGAATAATTAAAGTTGAAGACTTTATCAATCTTTTTATAAATGTTTATTATCTCTTTGTCATGTGTGTTTCAGTAAACAAACCGGGAAAAAGCTTTCTCAAGAACAAGATCCCCAAGGACCTGAGGACCCACACAAAGACACCAATATAAAATATAATTATAAATAAACCCCTGTATATAACCACATATCTCCCATTGTAGATATGACGATCTAGGTTGCTCTTTTTGATCGTCACCTAATAAAGTTATTTTGAAACTTGTAAAGTTTTTTTTAAATGAAGGAATTGTTTGATCGTTGGTCCTATATTAAAGATTTAATTTTATTATTAAACATATCTACATAGTCTTTTTTAAGCTATTTACATATTAGATAATTACATATCTATGTTGATAGAATGGATACTCAGTGATGATGTTACTTATTTACATATTAGATAATTACATATCTATGTTGATAGAATGGATACTCAGTGATGTTGTTACTTATTTACATATTAGATAATTACATATCTATGTTGATAGAATGGATGCTCAGTGATGATGTTACTTATTTACATATTAGATAATTACATATCTATGTTGATAGAATGGATACTCAGTGATGATGTTACTTATTTACATAATGAAATTTAGAATATTTATATTAACTTTATGACCATGGTCCACCTGTGCTGTGTGAGCAGAAGAGCTTAAATTGACTTGTTCTATTATATGTATGTTCCATATGTAAATACCTGTTTTCTTTCCTCTTTTCGCTCTCCACTTCTCCCATCCATATTTCCAAATCCATATTCTTATTTTCCAGAGGATCATTCAAATAATAATCTGTATATATTTATCATGCGTATATAATCTTTCTCCATTTTTACCCCTTTGTATATTTCCCACTTTCATAGGTTTCTCCGTCTTGTAACCCCAAGGAGAATCCTCTGTAAGACCTGTGTGTCTTAATAAAGGCTTTTGTGTGTGTGTATATATTAACTTTATGAATACATAACAAAACTGGAATATAATAATACATACATGCTTAAAGGTAAAACTTCCTTAAGTTTTGTCCATGATTGTAAATGTTTACTTTGCTAATTAAATTATGCCGAGTGAATTTTTTTGAGATTATTTATTAGCAAGCAAGCAAAGAGATGAAGGAGAAACTGTAAGTGGAAGTTGGTTGTACTGGTTAAATAGGTTAGCGGGGGGTTGGTATGACGTAATGTGGTGGGCAGAAATACGTTGGGGGGGGCAGTATGGCGGGGGTCCAGATGTCTCCCCCGCTGCTCTACCTACCTACCGCCGTACAGTACACTTTCTTACACAGCTCCACAACTCTACATGGGGCTGCTCCCAGTATTATGATAGTTATAGAACGTTGAAGCCTAGCTAACACACCACATAATTAATATCTCCACTCATATAGATAAAACTAAAGGAAGTTGTACATTTTAGCATGTATATTAGGATAGATGTCAACGGTCGTTTTTTTTTTTTTTTAAGAAGTCGGAGTCAATTTTGTTCACACTTGGTTATCTTGTGTGTCTTCAATAAAGGTCACTGTAATATCTTTCTGAGTCATTGTCTGAATCCCGATATACATGCTGAAATGTACAACTTCCTTAAGTTTTGTTCATGAGTGCATATTGGTTATCTCGTAGGTCTTCAATAAAGGTCATGTTATATCTTTCAGAGTTATTGTCCCGATATATATATGCTAAAAGGTACAACTTCCTTAAGTTTTGTTCATGAGTGTATATTGGTTATCTCGTGTCTTCAATTAAGGTCACTGTAATATCTTTCAGAGTTATTGTCCCGATATACATGCTAAAAAGTACAACTTCCTTAAGTTTTGTTCATGAGTGTATATTGGTTATCTCGTGTCTTCAATTAAGGTCACTGAAATATCTTTTAGAGTTATTGTCTGAATCCTGATATACATGCTAAAAGGTACAACTTCCTTAAGTTTTGTTCATGAGTGTATATTGGTGATCTCGTATGTCTTCAATAAAGGTCACTGTAATATCTTTCAGAGTTATTGTCTGAATCCTGATATACATGCTAAAAGGTACAACTTCCTTAAGTTTTGTCCATCAGTGTAAATGACCTTCTTGATCCAAATACTTCTGTTTATTACGCCACACACAGAATCCTGTAAGAATAAATAAAAACCAAAACTACATAAAAAGATGAAGTGTCACAGCAATGATTCTCACCGCCATCTATCTATCGACCATCTATATTGGTAGATGTTCCAGTACTGGAAATTCTCACAGATGAACTCTTTCCCATCTTGTTCATTTCCTGTTTCTGGTTTCGTCCAAGGTGGTCAGTCTGGTGTGTGGTCTAATTTGGTCAACGGTCCATCTTTTTTTTTGGATATTCCCACCCTCGCCCCCCTCAACCATCTGTGGTATCGTCCTGGATACACCTTTGACTGTCCAAGCTTGGAGGATGAGAGAGTAATTCTCCGCCAAAAGATTACTTATAAAAACAATTCGCTATATGGTTTATTAGCTATAGCACTCTTCTTCTTTCTTATCCCCGCTCAATCATATTAGGGTATCAAGCTTGTAGAGCTTGAGACTTGACAACACATTAGCTTTTCACAAATTCCGGAGAACAGCACAGTCAAAAGGCTGTAATGTAGTGAAATATATAGTTATATATGTACACATTTCTTCAGCAAGAGAGGCTTTCTCATCTTGAGAGATTCCTTATGTGTCTAGAAGTACATAAAGAGAATAGAGTACATCGGCGGTACATATACCGAAATTGGAACGATTCAGAGAAGATTAACATGACCCCTGTCGTTAAAATTTTACACAAATAAATTTACTGGCAATGCGTTTCCCCTGTGTTCGGCGGTACAACTACTACAATTGGAACGATTCAGAGAAGATTAGCATGGCTCCTGTGTTCGGCGGTACAACTACTACAATTGGAACGATTCAGAGAAGATTAGCATGGCCCCTGTGTTCGGCGGTACAACTACTACAATTGGAACGATACAGAGAAGATTAGCATGGCCCCTGTGTTCGGCGGTACAACTACTACAATTGGAACGATTCAGAGAAGATTAGCATGGCCCCTGTGTTCGGCGGTACAACTACTACAATTGGAACGATACAGAGAAGATTAGCATGGCCCCTGTGTTCGGCGGTACAACTACTACAATTGGAACGATACAGAGAAGATTAGCATGGCCCCTGTGTTCGGCGGTACAACTACTACAATTGGAACGATACAGAGAAGATTAGCATGGCCCCTGTGTTCGGCGGTACAACTACTACAATTGGAACGATACAGAGAAGATTAGCATGGCCCCTGTGTTCGGCGGTACAACTACTACAATTGAAACGATACAGAGAAGATTAGCATGGCCCCTGTGTTCGGCGGTACAACTACTACAATTGGAACGATACAGAGAAGATTAGCATGGCCTCTGTGTTCGGCGGTACAACTACTACAATTGGAACGATTCAGAGAAGATTAGCATGGCCCCTGTGTTCGGCGGTACAACTACTACAATTGGAACGATACAGAGAAGATTAGCAAGGCCCCTGTGTTCGGTGGTACAACTACTACAATTGGAACGATACAGAGAAGATTAGCATGGCCCCTGTGTTCGGCGGTACAACTATTACAATTGGAACGATACAGAGAAGATTAGCATGGCCCCTGTGTTCGGTGGTACAACTACTACAATTGGAACGATACAGAGAAGATTAGCATGGCCCCTGTGTTCGGCGGTACAACTACTACAATTGGAACGATACAGAGAAGATTAGCATGGCCCCTGTGTTCGGCGGTACAACTACTACAATTGGAACGATACAGAGAAGATTAGCATGGCCCCTGTGTTCGGCGGTACAACTACTACAATTGGAACGATACAGAGAAGATTAGCATGGCCCCTGTGTTCGGCGGTACAACTACTACAATTGAAACGATACAGAGAAGATTAGCATGGCCCCTGTGTTCGGCGGTACAACTACTACAATTGGAACGATACAGAGAAGATTAGCATGGCCTCTGTGTTCGGCGGTACAACTACTACAATTGGAACGATTCAGAGAAGATTAGCATGGCCCCTGTGTTCGGCGGTACAACTACTACAATTGGAACGATACAGAGAAGATTAGCAAGGCCCCTGTGTTCGGTGGTACAACTACTACAATTGGAACGATACAGAGAAGATTAGCAAGGCCCCTGTGTTCGGTGGTACAACTACTACAATTGGAACGATACAGAGAAGATTAGCATGGCCCCTGTGTTCGGCGGTACAACTATTACAATTGGAACGATACAGAGAAGATTAGCATGGCCCCTGTGTTCGGTGGTACAACTACTACAATTGGAACGATACAGAGAAGATTAGCATGGCCCCTGTGTTCGGCGGTACAACTACTACAATTGGAACGATACAGAGAAGATTAGCATGGCCCCTGTGTTCGGCGGTACAACTACTACAATTGGAACGATACAGAGATGATTAGCATGGCTCCTGCACTAGGGAGGGAGAGACAGAGAGAATAGATTCAAAATTATCTCATTTATATTCTATTAAAAATGAAGAGATATATTTAACTCTATATAGAAGTACATATAGAATAGAGTTATTACTTTTTTCGCTCTCCACTTCTTCCATCCATATTTCCTTTTTTTTTTTCTTCCAAATCCATATTCTTATTTTCCATAGGATTATTCAAATAATAATCTGTATATATTTACCATGTGTATACAATCTTTCTCCATTTTTACCACTTTGTATATTCCCACTTTCATAGGTTTCTCCGTCTTGTAACCCCAAGGAGAATCCTCTGTAAGACCTGTGTGTCTTAATAAAGGTTTTTGTGTGTGTGTGTGTGTGTGTGTGTGTGTGAGAATAGAGTTACTATCAATAACTACAAAGATTTATTATTCAAATTAAAGATACTTCGACCAGTAAATCTTTTTATTATCTCGACGTTTCGACAAAAATATTTTGTCCTCGTATCTTTAATTTGAAGAACTATGAGTGCTGGCCAGGCAGCTTGTATCTTTACGATGCAAAGATTTGACCAAACATTCCAGTAGAATATATTCCAAAATGGAGACATACACCGTGCTGTGTTTAATTACAGGAGATGTGGGGGGATGGAAGGTTACAAGAAGGGCACGTGTACCACTTCCGGTTGGAATCACTCGAGCATTTAGAGCGACCGGAAATCGTTTGGTGAGTGATTTTTTGACGGATGTGGAAGTAGCAAGCGCAGTGCCGCCATCTCGGACACAGGTTGTCTGTCGCAAGTTCATGTCCTGTTTGTGACAGGTTCTTTTTATGTAGGTATAGACAATTTTATTGACTCTTTTAATCAATTTTACAGAAAAATAAATGATGATAAAGAGATAATATAAGGAGTAATATAAAGGGGTAAATAAAATGTAGGGAAATATTGTATGATATATACAGTTGTGTTGTGTTTTAACTTTAAAAGCACACAAAAAATATAATAAACTTGAATTTGTTTATTCAAGTCTCAAAAAACAAAGCTTTCCATATAGAACAAATAATAATGAAGAAGAAAAAAACATTTTAGGAAAAGCAAAAACAAAACAAAAGTACTGGTCAAAAAGAAACATTTAAAATCGCAGAATAATATCTTCAACAAGTTGTATAGGTAAAACAATTGCTGCTGCTATGATAGAGATACATGAAGACATCTGAGGCTCTTCATTGGACACAACAACAACATAGGTAAAACTACCTACAGCAAGGAAGACTTCCCCGCCTTGAGAGAATTCTCCTCCAGACAAGGTCTTCTTGTACACTTCTCAGTTCCACACCGAGGAAGTACCTATAGATGGCAGTCTTGGCAGACGTCAGGATGGCCAGGGTGTTGTCATCCAGGCCTCGCCCGAAGACCCAGTCCTGCAGGTCAGGGTACCGCAGGATGATGGTGAAGACTAGATAGTGCTATCCATGTGTGTGTCTATACCGTTTATATAAAAACTCTTAGAATAATTTCAAAAGTAGAAACACAATTTATCAATCCGTAGAATTGCACAATAAGTTGATTATTTTAAAATAACAAAAATTATATTTCATACACTCTCTCTCTCTCTCTAATACAAGAAATGATTTGTATAGAGATAGATAACCCAGGGAGTGCAGAACGCCAACTACCTGGGGAGTCACCAGTATGGACTAGTGCTAAGCACTTTTAATCACGTCCTGATTGCTGAGCTGAACGAATTGACCAGGTAGTTTGTTGTACATATATTATTTGTTACCACAGAGTGTGTGTAAGCTCACAGGTAAATAGGCGCTAACCAAAACAATAAAAAGTTCCTTTGTTGTTGAATATTAGTTTCCCTTTTATATATTTTGTTCTCTCTCTTATAAATCAATAAATATAATGTTTAATTAATAATTCACACATAAGCCTTTTTTATTGGGGCATCCAGCCCTATACATGATTCCCCTCTACAGGATTTAGCAAAGGAAGATATTTCAAAAGTAAAAACTAGAATACAAGAAGTAATAAGGAAAAAGAAAAGAGAGAAGAAAGAAAAAACTAACAAAAAGAAATATAACCATATATACAAAAAATAAACATACAGAGCAAAAGGAACCGTACATGATTAAATATTTAAATTAAAGTACCAATGTTTAGGATATGTCAAGGTTAGGATATCATTGAGAGGGCTAGTGTGGAATCAGCCGCGTTCAATCTTCGCCTTCTTCCTCCAAGCAAACCACAACATTCGGCGAATCCATTATTCTCCAACGGGCATTGACTGCGGCCTTGTAGAGTTTAATTAATAATTATTGGAATCAGTTTCATTAATAATTCTAAGCAAAGTCAACAAAGTTCCATGCTAAGTTTGGCCATAGATGTTGAGATGGGTCAGTCCAATCAGCTGTTTGTATCCTATGTCTCAGGAATGTTGGACAGCTGAAGATGATCAACTGTCTGTGGTTTTTCTGAACAGTGGATGTAGGTAGGGTTTGTTTCGGGATGCACACGTGTGATGTCTGCTAGTACATGGCCCTTGAGATGATGGTAGTGGCCTCTCCATTTCGGATTTTTGATAGAAATTTAAGGAGATGACTTGGAGTGAAAGATGTATATAAATATTTTTTAAATAATGTTTGTAAGATAGTTTGAGAACATTTTCACGCAAATATCTACATACAATATAAAGAATATAGCGTGTATTTTGTAATAAATAAACAAAATGAAAGATTTCAAGCGTCAACTCACCAACAAGCCCTTGCTATTTTAAATCAATACAGAAACTTATTGCAATTCCTCTGATTTATAAATTATGATCCTCATTATGTTTCAATCACAGCCAAGACCCTAAAAACTTCTTCTTTTCACCATAATAATCCTATACGTTGATTACCAACCAGTTTCTTCTTCCTTTACTACGCAGACACTGCAAATTTGAATCGATTTTATGCTCTAAAGAAGAAATGTAAAAGCTTAACACAAATCTATATTAACACAAAACAATAACACGCCATCTATACATATAAAACGAAAGGATTTAAAAGCACGAATGTTTCTTTTATACATAATACAAATTTTATTTTTCCGTTCATCATTACTCTTCATAATTCACCCTTTCATACCTCATCCAAAAAGGTTAGAAATAGTCAATATTTCACCTTGAAATAAAATTTTGATTTTTCATTGAAAAGAAACTCATGCGGTGTAACTTCAAGTGTCGTTTTACAAACTTCTACTGTCCTTACTGCGATGAAAACCTATATGATTCTGAAATATATATAATTAAGAAGCTTTGTTGTGGTTTATGTGGCTATATTCGGAATTAACACAAATTATTCCAGTAACGAAATTAGATCTATATAATCATATACCAAAAGAGACACCTCTCCCTTTAATTATACATCAGAACAATGCACTGTACATCACCCTGGTAAAAACCTTTACTGGTGGTGATATAGAATAAGCCATAACACCAGTTTTGGCAAATTCAGACAAATATTATTGATATAACAATTACCATTTGCTAAAAACAACAACAACAACAACAACAAAAAAGCCTTTATTTAGGGTCACTGACCCTATACAGGATTCACCAGAGGTATGCATAAGAACAAAGCAGTGAGACAACGGAAATAGCGATATATACAGAGTAAAAAGAGAAAGAAAAGAAAAAAAAAAACAAGAAAAGGAAAAAAAAAATAATAATAATAAGAAAGAGGGAAGCAAGAAATCAACACAAAAAGAGTAGCAGTAAGAAAGTGAGGAGTGAGTATCACTTGGCCTTCTTCTGAGATATGGACTTGTGGAAACCATAAAACGCCGTAGCAATATACTTATTCTGGGTCATATTGTCAATTATTGATGGAAGTGAAGCACAGAGTTGCCCAGTTTTGAGCATAAGGGTTCTTCTTTCTTCTTTCAGAGCAGAGCAATCAAAAATATAGTGAGTGATTTCATTTGTAGTTTTGAATTACAGAAGGTACAAGTCGGGTCCTCACCGCAGAGCATCTTGGTGTGGTTTTCTCTAAAAAAACTTGAAAGTATTCTAACTTGTGCGAGTAGTCTTACAACCGGGAAAGGAAAATCCCCTAAAAGGTATCCCTCCGTCATGAAAGATATGTGAATGTCTTTGTAGTGAGAGTATAGCTTAGATTTATCCATTCTTGTAAGGTCGTTTTGTATAGATTGGTCTGCCGCTGTTTTTAAGAGCCCTGTAATCGCGCTCCTCAGCGTTTCAGGGTCATCACAGGAAACAAGTGCAGGGGATCCATTATCGTTAAGCAGATTAGTGAGCTTTTTAATGAAACCGATGGGTGTGCCCGAAGCATTAGAGAGTTCCCGTGTTCTATTAAAACATATACGTGGCAATCTGTCACTGCTCATATTCAACACCCGCAGCCAATACTTCAGGGTTAATTTTAAGGCTGTTACACTCAATGAGATACGACCGGTTTCTAATCTGATTAGGTAACCTGGAGTGTATCTGGGCAGATTCAGGAACCTACGGATAAATATGTCTTGTATATTGTCCAGTAAGTCTTTATGCTCTGTTGCCCATAATGGAGCGGCATACATCAGGACAGCTCTCACTATTGTATCAAAGAGTTTGATTGATAAATTTATTGACTTTGCTTTTGATTTTATTAATATTGGGTGTGTGGCGTTAATTGCTGTAAGTGCTTTTCCTTTAAAGTAATTTGCCGGGTGAGTAGTTGTTATTGTTGGTGTCAGAGGGAATCCCAAGTATGTATATCTTGAAGTTATTGCTATGGGTTTATCATTCCAGAACCATCTATCCTTATTTGAGGGTTTACCTCCATTACGGAACACCATAATCTTTGACTTGGACTCATTTAGTGTCATTAAGTTCTCATCGAGATATTCTTTCAGTATTTTGATCTTCTTTTGGAGGTTTATCCTGGACTCACCTATAATTGCTATGTCGTCGGCGTACAGCAATAAATGGATATCTCCAAATTCTGGCAAATTTACACTCGGCAGGTCTGAGTTATTATAAATTTCGATTAAGTCCGTGATAAATAATATAAATAGCAGTGGGGAAAGTGGTTCTCCCTGGAGGACTCCCGAGTTTATCTTAATACTTTCCGTAAATGATCCCTTCCATCTGATAGCTATAGTTGCTTGTTCGTAGTAACTTTTGATCGTACTTATGAATTGGTAACTTATGCCTAGGTTGTAAAGTTTTTTCCAAAGTAGTGAGTGGGGTACAGTATCAAATGCCTTCCTTAGATCGACAAAAAAGACATATAGTTTTCCCCTCTTTTTTCTTAATGATAGTTGGATTAAAGTAGTTAGTGTAAATATGTGGTCAATACATGATCTTTCTTTTCTAAATCCCGCTTGGTTTTCGGGTATAACCCTTCTTCCTTCGACCCATTCCTCCAGTCGTGATCTTAGGATTGATGTGAAAAGCTTTGATACATTGCTAATCAGTGCAATACCTCGGTAGTTGGAGGGGCTGTTCTTATAACCGTTTTTAAAGATTGGGTGTATAGTGGAATTAGTCCAAATTGCTGGGTATTTTCCAGTCGTCATAACACTATTGTAGAGTTGTTTCAACAGCAGTATGTACGAATCAGGGAGTGTTTTTAATACTTCATTGGGGATGCCATCGGGCCCGCATGCCTTGTTACTCCTCAAACCAGCTATCTCCTTGTATATGTCTGCATTGGTTATCTCTGAGTCCAATATAGGATCGTTCTGAGAAATCACATTATGTAAATTACAAATTCTCAAATTTTCTCTGTAGTCATTAGTTCGCGGTAAAAGTTCAGCCAGTCCTGTATAGATATTTCTCCTTGGATTATAGATGTGCTTTTGTAGAGCCATTTGCTAAAAACAATGGACAAATATTGACCAACAATGGCCGCAGCCTTGCAGAAAATTGACATGAACCCAGAGCAGCAGCTTTACACACCCAAGATAGTGGATATTGCTGCAGTTGTGATAGAAATGCATAAGGACATCTGAGGCTCTTCATTAGACACGACAACAACAACAATGTACAAATATCTACTTCGGGCAGACCCCGGGCGAAGCCGGGTCAATATGTAAATAAGGGGAATCCCAGGAAGTTGTTGTTCCATGAGGTAGGCTAATGACCCTACAGGAAATACTGTTCCTATGAAATAATCTATGGCCTTGTTTACCTTAGATTATAGTTCCCATAGTGACTTAGCTTTTCACAAATTGTGGAAAGAAGCACAGACAATAAGACAGGTGGTTGTTCCAACTTGAAGGAAGGTCGATGTTCCACTTTGTGTAGATAACTGTTTACTTCTGTATCTGGGAGAATCCTGTGTGGGACGAGTGTCCTTAATAAAGTTTCAATATATTTGTATCCTATAACTTCACACATCCTGTCACATACCACGTGTGATAAGTAGAGATAATTGCTGTCACTTCTTCTTCTTTCTTATCTCCACTCAACCATATTAGGTTATCAAGCTTGTTGAGCTTGTTGATGGTTGTTGTTGTTGTTGTCGTGTCCAAAGAAGAGTCTCAGATGTCTCCATGCATCTCCAACACAGCAGCAGCAATATCCATTATCTTGGGTGTGTAAAGCTGCTACTCTGGGTCTATGTCAATTTTCTGCAAGGCTGCGGCCATTGCTGGACATGAGAATATGTGGGTAGGTGTTAGTTCCACACCAGGACAGTTGTTGCATGCTCTATAGGTTCTTGTGCCATCTGGATGTATTGTCATTAGTATTGCTTGTTGATGGTGTTTGCTGGGGATGAGTAGAGCTCATCAATGGATGAGTCAATACAGTCAATGATGTGGTTTGTAGGTTGACACTTAGTACATAGTGGGATACTCGCTGTGAAAAATTAGTTCAACTTTTCATCGGTAGATGGAGTTATGTTGATAAGAATTGAAAGATAATTGATGGAAATAATATTCATCGATTTTACACTCATGAACAAAACTTAAAGTAGTTGTACCTTTTAACATGTATATCGGGACAATAACTCTGAAAGATATTACAGTGACCTTTATTGAAGACACACGAGATAAGTCTTTAATATCGCTGGTCGTCTTTTTTTTTTTAAGAAGACAATCAATTTTGTTCACACTTGGTTATCTCGTGTATCTTCAATAAAAGTCACTGTAATATCTTTCAGAGTTATTGTCTGAATCCTGATATACATGCTAAAAGGTACAAGTTACTTAAGTTCTGTTCATGAATGTATTTCAGATTCAACATGTGTGATGTACATTTACCCAATCATATATACAGAACCAATCGTTGTTTCACTAAGTAATGTTCATACATTGGGATAAGAAAGAAGTATTACTTTTTGTTTACGTATGATGCTGAGGAATTTGTGTATTATACAGGGGTATAAAACCAAATTTCCAGTAGATGGGGAGACTACCAACCAACCAAGGGTAGGCCCCTGGGAGGCCCCTGCATTCCATTCCCAGAGGCAGGGACCTCCCCCCTTTGTTTGTTTATACTCCACCGCTGTGTTTTGGGGGCACCCTCCCAACTGTGTATTCCACAGAACCTTCACTTGGCTATGCAATCTGTGATTGATTCACTTCCTGATATCTCAAGTTCTCAAGAGTTCCAAAATAACTTTACCAGGTACCGCTCAAAAAGAGCAACCTAGTTTATGATATTTACAACAATGAATGTGAAGGTTATTCACATATTAAAAACAAAGTCTCCAACGCGGGATTCAATCCCGGTTCATGGCTGTCGGGAATCGAAGGTTTTTAACCAATCTTCCCGTTCTAAAAAGTAAAACAATACGTTGTGAATTTATTAAGGGACTTTTAATCAAAGAAAGGAATAGGTAGAGAAATGGCGTTTACAATAATTTTTTAAAGAGATTCTTTGTCTTTTTCAAGGTAGCTATAGTTTTCCAAAAGTTTGCGGAGTCACGGGCATTTTTAAGAAGTTCTTGTTTTTCCTGAAGATATTTTTTCTTAACACAAAGCAATAACGCGCCATCTATACATATAAAATAAAAGGATTTAAAAGCGCGAATGTTTCTTTTATACATAAAACGAACTTCTACTGTCCTTACTGCGATGAAAAAATATATTGGGAGGGCTTGGCTCATCAGTGGTGAACCCTCCCAGCGGTTTCGCCAATTTAATCCACCAGACCGCTTCTCAGAGCTCTAATACTGTATTGGATCATACTGCTTTTATATGCTACACTGAAGGATGGATTCGTTTTATGTATAAAAGAAACATTCGCGCTTTTAAATCCTTTTATTTTAT
Organism: Cordylochernes scorpioides; assembly: GCA_030710605.1. Lineage (NCBI taxonomy): Eukaryota > Metazoa > Arthropoda > Arachnida > Pseudoscorpiones > Chernetidae > Cordylochernes > Cordylochernes scorpioides. The sequence continues at coordinate 3,888,783 of CP092868.1, read as the reverse complement.
ACATATTTTTTCTTGTTAAAGTTTATTAAGGTCGTGTATCTTTTCCTATTTGAGACATAAATATTGCGGTCTGCGTCAGTGTTCGTTTCCTTAAAGTTTAAAGAGATTCTATGATTTGAAGTAAACACCTATTTACAAAACCTTTTATTAAGACACACAGGTCTTATATAAGATTTATCTAGGAGATTACAATAAACTGTGTAGAACAGGAGGTAGATATGGAACATTGTAAATCTCTTTATTCAGACATTAACTACATGGCATTATTTACATAGTAGTAGTTAGGCCTTAAATACCCATTTCTTGGTTTTTCAGGAAGCCACTGGGACCAAAAATCTTTTTGGTCGAAGTGATACAGCCTACTCCACGCGGACGAGCGCCAACAGAGCGAAACGCGTTCGTGGATGGCTTTTCTTGATTTATCAAGAAATTGGGTTGGCCAAATATCAGGGAACAGGTTAAATCAATGAATAGTTGATTTCTGTTCCACCAGATGGCGCTCTGCCTTCTGAAAAGCGCATGTGCTCCTGGTCAGGATATGCCTTTTTTTATTTACATAGCATTATTTACATATATCCATAGCTATATAGTCAGTTTTACATGAAGCAAAGTGTTAGTTTAGCAAGTATTGTTGAAAATAGAGGCATTGAGAGATATTGTAGCGAAATATATATATATATTTTTAATAACAGATTATCAATTTCTTCAATAATTGACAATATGACCCAGAATAAGTATATTGCTACGGCGTTTTATGGTTTCCACAAGTCCATATCTCAGAAGAAGGCCAAGTGACACTCACTCCTCACTTTCTTACTGCTACTCTTTTTGTGTTGTTTTTTCTTGCTTCCCTCTTTCTCTTTCTTTTTTTTTTCTTCTGTTTATGTTGTTGTTTCTTTTGTTTCACTGCTTTGTTCTTATGCATACCTCTGGTGAATCCTGTATAGGGTCAGTGACCCTAAATAAAGGCTTTTGTTGTTGTTGTTATCAATTTCGATATTTATTCTGTAAACTTCCCTCATTTACTTATCTTTTGTTTATCCTTCATAGTTTGTTAAATAATTCTTTTGGTTTGCAGCCCCGTAAAGAAAAATATTTCCGTCTTAAATAAATTGCTGTGTCATCCTGAAGTTTTTTTGACGTGGATCCAGCGCAGCAGTTTTACACATCCAAGATAGTGGACATTGCTGTGATAGAGATGTATGGAGACATCTGAGACTATTCATTGGACACAACAACAACAATAATACAGTATACACACCCAAGATAATGGACATTGCTATTGCTGTGATAGAGATGTATGGAGACATCTGAGGCTCTTCATTGGACACGACAACAACAATAATACAGTATACACACCCAAGATAGTGGACATTGCTGCTGCTGTGATAGAGATGTATGGAGACATCTGAGGCTCTTCTTTGGACACGACAACAACAAGATACTGAAGTTTGTTTTTCCTAATTTTCCACGAGGTAGTAAAGTCAGTTTAACATGAGGTAAAGTTTTATAAAATAAATAAATCTTCCAGGGTTAAAGTTTCTTGTTCTAATTTTCAAGCTTTCGGACTTGTCAGTCCTTCAACAGGAGTATCACGATGATAAATTGATGATATATATATACTATTTTTATATTCAAATTAATTTTTACATATTTTAAATATTAATCATATTGAAAGGGGGAGAAAATATATTACATTCTTTGTGTGTTAAAAACAATTTTTGAAAATATAAAGTGCTGGTTGAACGATATCTCGAGATCTCAAATTAAACCCAATAAATTCGTGAACTCTGGTGTTATATATAGAAGACTGCCTACATCTATGGGATAGTATTTGTCCATGTTGTTGCGTATGTTTCTGATATTTCAATGCATCTGTTTGTTAGTTTATCAATTATTGTTGAGTATAGAGGCATTGAGAGAATATATATTTACACCATTTATATGGAACAATAAAAAGAAAGGGAAGAAGTTTATGTCATTGTGATATCTTTCAGAATTATTGTCCCGATATTCATGGTAAAAGGTACAACTTCCTTAAGTTTTGTCCATGAGTGTATATATGTGTGTCTTCAATAAAGGTCAATGTAATATCTTTCAGAGTTATTGTCCCGATATATATAAATGGTAAAAGGTACAACTTCCTTAAGTTTTGTCCATGAGTGTATATGTGTGTGTCTTCAATAAAGGTCAATGTAATATCTTTCAGAGTTATTGTCCCGATATACATGGTAAAAGGTACAACTTCCTTAAGTTTTGTCCATGAGTGTATATATGTGTGTCTTCAATAAAGGTCACTGTAATATCTTTCAGAGTTATTGTCCCGATATACATGGTAAAAGGTACAACTTCCTTAAGTTTTCTCTACGAATATATATGCCGTATTGATTGTTCTTCAAATTAAAGATACTTCGACCAGTAAATCTTTTTATTATCTCGACGTTTCGACAAAAAAATTTTGTCCTCGTCAGGAGCGAACAAACATTAAAACATTTGGCAAATCATAGTTGAAGAACTATAAATTCCGGTCAGGCAGCCTCTATCTTTACAAAAATGTCGTATTGAATTCTTCTGTTATTTTATTGATGATAATTACTGAAGAACTCTCCCATTACCTACTTAATTGTACAGCCCTTGATACAGAGAGGAAGGCCCTATATCAACAAATTAAATGTACCAACACTTCACCCTACGTATTGCTTTCAAAAATATCAGCAAACAAATCTAAGGCAATAGCTTACTATAATTTTTTTAGATCATCATTATGTAAGGACCAGTCAACAAGTGAATGACTTTGAGACGAAGAGTAAAGCCAGTTCAATTTCTATGTAAATAACACAAGATGATTATTACCTTACCCAGTTGGGAGAATCTGTATGGGGCAAGTCCCTAATAAAGGCTTTTGTGTGTGTGGTATTTTATTGATGATCTACAACAGGCTTCGAGTTTTCCTCTACATCAGCCCCCCATCAATGTCGTCGCCATAGATAAGAAATGTATTTTATCTCACCAAATCTCAACGGTCTACATCCAACGTTGCCGAAGTCAATCTTATCAGTGAGATTACTGAAGCCATTTCTCTCTACAAGATGTGACCTACTATCTCTGTTACATCATTTTAAAACATTCTTTTCCGGATATGGTTCAAGGCCGTCAGCATTTAATTGTATATAATAGTATTTAATATTATCAAAATATACACAACACACACAAAAACCTTTATTAAGACACACAGGTCTTACAGAGGATTCTCCTTGGAGTTACAAGACGGAGAAACCTATGAAAGTGGGAAATATACAAAGGGGTAAAAATGGAGAAAGATTATATACACATGGTAAATATATACAGATTATTATTTGAATAATCCTATGGAAAATAAGAATATGGATTTGGAAATATAGATGGAGAGAGAAGTGGAGAGCGAAAAGAGGAAAGAAAACAGGTATTTACATATGGAACATCTTAGCAAAATATAACGACCATTGAAGAGGAGTGTCTTATACGAACTTTATTCGCAAGCTTTCGGACGTCCTTCTACAGGCTTTACTTCTCGAGGACCACGCCATCTCCTCAGCGGCAAAGTACGCGATCTACGTTTTCTTCGTAGATCGCGAAATACGTGGTGTCGCTGGAGACCCGCTGGTGATTCTCCACCAAACTCTACAGCGGTGGTAGAGGCGCCATATTCATTGTACATAGTGTATATAATCCGTATTATCTTTTTTTTTTTTAAATAGTGCAGACTGTGCACTTTGCATGTATTGACAAGATGTCAATAAAATTATTTTAATTGTCAATTGTCTATATTACAATGAGTTCGTATAAGACATTCCTCTTCAATCTGTTTTACACCAATACCTCGCTTTGCGTCGTTCCGTTTTGCGTTTTTTTCGAAGTTGCGTCGCTGCTTAATTTCTACTGATTTTCACTGTGCGTCGTTAGATTTTCGAAGTTGCGTTGTTTTGTATTTGAGTCTTTAATTTTTTTAAATTTTTTCTTCCTAAAATATGGCAGCACCTTTGTTTTTGATTGCGCCATGCCATAGAAAATTTATTTTCACTTTGCGTCGTTTTAATTTGCGTCGTGTTTTTCTTTTGGAACGTAACCCCGACACAAAGCGAGGTATGGGTGTAATTGCTATTTTAATTCGAAGAGTTTAATTTAGTCAGCAATTAATATTAATGATGAAATTTATATATAAGAAAACCTAGTTAAGACAATTGAGATCATAAACAGATTTGTGTGAAGTTTTTTTTTATTTAGCTGAGAGTTTTCGAAGCACTTCTGCCTTTCTACTAGGTTCTCATTTCTACACTTGTAGAACGGGACAGAAATGCTCTAAATCTCGGTTATATAAAAAAACTTACTTTAAAAAAATATATTGAAATGTTTTCTGTACCGTAAAGATAAAGGCTGCCTGGCCAGCATTCTTTAAATTAAAGATACTTCGACCAGTAGGTAACACCCTCGATTCCCGACAGCCATGAACCGGGATTGAATTCCGCGTTAAAATTTTGTTTAATATGTGAATAACACACACACACACACAAAAGCCTTTATTAAGACACACAGGTCTTACAGAGGATTCTCCTTTGGGTTACAGGACGGAGAAACCTATGAAAGTGGGAAATAAAAAAAAATAAAAAATGGAGAAAGATTATATACATATGGTAAATATATACAGATTATAAGAAAAAAAATAAGAAACAAAAAAAAAAATTGGAAATATGGATGGGAGAAGTGGAGAGCGAAAAGAGGAAAGAAAACAGGTACAGTGGTACCTCGACATACGAGTTTAATTCGTTCCGCAACCTTGCTCGTATCTTGAATTACTCGTATCTCGAAGCAAATTTCCCCATACAAAATTCCCATTTAAAATCACAGATTAATATCTTCAACACTACCGAACCGAACTCGTATCTCGAATTTCGCTCATACCTCAAAGCAAAAAATCACTTGCTCGTCGGCTCGTATCTCGAAAAACTCGTATGTTGGGGCGCTCGTATGTCGAGGTACCACTGTATTTACAAATGGAACAAGTCAATTTAAGCTCTTCTGCTCACACAGCACAGGTGGGAATATGTTAATAACCTTCACATATATTATTCACTGTTTCAATTATCATGAACTAAGTTGTTCTTGTTGAGCGGTACCTATTAATGTGATTTTGAACCGAACTTCGACCAGTAAATCTTTTTATTATCTCGACGTTTGGACAAAAATCTTTTGTCATTGTCAGGAGTAAATAAAAATTAAAACATTTGGCTAAAGTATTTTCTCTACGTTATTATTCAGTAGAATTTTTCCAGATCTTCGGTTCAGGGTCATTGTCCTTTTGACCTTCAAGTTCCACAATGACCTTGCAATCCACCGACAGTTGATCAATAGCGGCTTCCAGGTCTTTGTAATCCTTTCTGCACTCAATCAATAACTACGTTTCCTCCATTTTGGAAAACTACCAAATAATAAATATACACTCGTAGACAAAATTTAAGGAAGTTGTGCATTTTAGCATGTATATCGGGACAATACCTCTGAAAGATATTACAGTGACCTTTATTGAAGACACACGAGATAACCAATATACACTCATAGACAAAATTTAAGGAAGTTGTACCTTTTAGCATGTATATCGGGATTTAGACAATAACTCTGAAAGATATTACAGTGACCTTTATTGAAGACACACGAGATAACCAATATACACTCATGGACAAAATTTAAGGAAGTTGTGCATTTTAGCATGTATATCGGGACAATAACTCTGAACGATATAACAGTGACCTTTATTGAAGACACACTAGATAACCAATATACACTCATGGACAAAACTTAAGGAAGTTGTACCTTTTAGCATGTATATCGGGACAATAACTCTGAAAGATATAACAGTGACCTTTATTGAAGACACACGAGATAACCAATATACACTCATGGACAAAACTTAAGGAAGTTGTACCTTTTATCATGTATATCAGGATTCAGACAATAACTCTGTAAGATATAACAGTGACCTTTATTGAAGACACACGAGATAACCAATATACACTCATAGACAAAATTTAAGGAAGTTGTGCATTTTAGCATGTATATCGGGACAATAACTCTGAAAGATATAACAGTGACCTTTATTGAAGACACACGAGATAACCAATATACACTCATGGACAAAACTTAAGGAAGTTGTACCTTTTAGCATGTATATCGGGACAATAACTCTGTAAGATATTACAGTGACCTTTATTGAAGACACACGAGATAACCAATATACACTCATGGACAAAATTTAAGGAAGTTGTGCAATTTAGCATATATATCGGGACAATAACTCTGAAAGATATTACAGTGACCTTTATTGAAGACACACGAGATAACCAATATATACTCATGGACAAAATTTAAGGAAGTTGTACCTTTTAGCATGTATATCGGGACAATAACTCTGAAAGATATAACAGTGACCTTTTTTGAAGACGCACAAGATAACCAAGTGTGAACGAAATTGCTTCTGTCTTCTTCTTTAAAAAAAAAAATAGACGACTGATGTTATCAAAGACTTTCCCCTTCCATAAATTTTACCTACCAGTGTATACAGTTTTCTTCAGCGAGGGAGGCTCCCCCACGTTGAGAGACAGGGAGGGGTCATCCTGAACCCTCTTCAGTTCCTGGTTGAGGAAATATATAGCAGACGCCAGGATGACATCGTCTGTCATCAATTGTCTCGCCAGAAGACCAACCCTGCAGTTGATGGCGAATATGACATCTATGTCTCCAATCACTTTACCCTCAAATATAGTGAAGACCATTGATAAATCATCACAAATATGCTCTTGTTTCTTGGTATGATATGCTTAATGGTAGATTAAACTGGCGAAACCGCTGGGAGGGTTCTCCACTGATGAGCCAGGCCCTCCTATTAATTTTTCCATTGCAGTAAGGGCGCTAGAAAAATGTTTAATTTTTAAAAGAATCATACGCGTCTATAATAGTTTCGAATTTTCATTAAAAAAATATAACTTCACCAAGAATTTCACTAGATTTTTTTACAGATAGATATAAGGAAAAATTTAAATTCATTATTAAAGAGAGATAATAGATTAAACTGGTGAGTGTTCACCATTGATGAGCCAAGCCCTCCCAACATTTTCCCCACATTGTTTGTTTGTTAACAAAAGAAAAAGAAAGAGACATATACATAAATCTTTAATTAAAAAGCCATATATTGGATCAAACTATCATTTATATTACCAATATTTCAGTTGGCTGAACGCCAACCTTTATCAAGGTGTTATAACATTTTAATGTGTGTCAACAACAAACTCAGCGCCACATAACGTCAACAGAATTAAGTTTTAAAATAAATGATATTTTGATCCAATATATGCCTTTTTAATTAAAGATTTATTTATGGATTGCTCTGTTTAAAAAAATACATATACATAAATAATAGCTCATAATTTTGAATATTTTTGGAGCTATATAATATCTATCTTTTGATATTTTAAATTAAAGATTGGAATAATTAAACAGGGAGCACCTGAAGGTCGGAATAAGAATAAAAGGCTGATTTTATCGTTTAATTATATTTTAATTTAATAAACAACAACAACAACACAACAAAAAGCCTTTATTCAGGGTCACTGACCCTATACAGGATTCACCAGAGCTATGCATAAGAACAAAGCAGTGAGACAAAGGAAATAACGATATATACAGAAGAAAAAGAAAAAAAAAACAAGAAAGAGAAAGAGGGAAGCAAGAAAAACAACACAAAAAGAGTAGCAGTAAGAAAGTGAGGAGTGAGTGTCACTTGGCCTTCTTCTGAGATATGGACTTGTGGAAACCATAAAACGCAGTAGCAATATACTTATTCTGGGTCATATTGTCAATTATTGATGGTAATTTAATAAACAAGACGATTATTATAAATATTTATTTGAAAAAATAGACAATTTGACCAGTTAAAATTTTATTATTTTCTCATTGTTTCAACAAATATATTTTGTCTTCGTCAGGAAAAATAAATAAAACCTAAATATTTAACGCCTTGTCAAATGCTTTAGTTTTATCTATTTCTTCTAACGAAGGCAAAATATTTTTATTGAAATGTTGATAAAATAAAACTTTAACTGGTCGAAGTGTTTATTTTATAAAAGAAATATGAATGCTGGCCAGGCAACCTTTATCTTCATGATATTATAAATATATTATTATTAATATGGATTTGTGAGGCATGTCTCCGTGGCGCAATCGGCTAGCGCGTTCGGCTGTTAACCGAAAGGTTGGTGGTTCGAGCCCACCCGGGGACGTTTTTTTTTTAAATATTATTATTTTTATTATTAAAATATATTACATTAGTGATTATTCAATCAATATTCATAGCTTCTTCTCAACCAGTTCATCACTCTATTTTTCTTCTTTAAACTTAGTCAAATCATAAACCTCTCAATTGTCTGTGACACAGGTAAAATGAGAAAATTCATGAAAATCTGGAAGCGTGAACATTTCCTTAAAGAAGAAACACGTAAGAGCTAGAGTCCTCAACCGCTTCTATTGTTGTTGTTGTTGTTGTCGTGTCCAGTGAAGAGCCTCAGATATCTCCATACATCTCTATCACAGCAGCAGCAATATCCACTATCTTGCTCTTCATTGGAAAATGGGTGCCGTTGCCACGTTAGTCACCTTGGAAACCGCTTCTATTGTTGACTAACATTGAATATAAAACTCGAAGAAATTCCTAAATATTTTTATACGAAATTCCAACAAGGTCAAAATGATATTTCTTTTTTTTTTTTATCAACAATAGTTAAAGCAAACTAAGGACGGTATCATAGACCAGGTTTCTATGTTTTTAGGGGAATATAGTTGTGTATATGTACAAATGTCTTCAGTAAGGAAGGCTTCCCCACCTTGAGAGAGTCCTCCTCCAGACAAGGTCTTCACTCCTCAGTGAAAATTTGATTAGAAGAATCAATTAAATTGTTTAAATTGTCAAAAAAAAAAATTGTCTATGTTTTTAGGTTATGGTGTTCGAATGGAAGGTTGTACTGTAACCAAGATGGCCGACACAATGGACCCCAAAGTCCCCCACGATGTTAAAATCTCAGGTAAAGGTCAAAAGAGATCCTGGTGAAAGAGGGGCGACAGCTAGGGGTGGGTCATTATATCGTCTGCTTGACAATCAATTTATGATCGGTTACCCGCAAATATTTCTGTGAAAGGAAGCTTTACATCTTTACACACTTTCTTATATCGCGTTGTGGGAAATACTGTAGATAATTATTTTATAAATATTTAAACATAATTACTCCACAAATGGTTTCTTTTCTAATTTATGCAACAACAAAAAGCTTTATTAAGACCTTCTGGTCTTATAAAGATTCTCCGAGAATAAGAGGATATATACATTCATACAATCCAATAGAAAAAGCTTTATTAAGACCCTTTGGTCTTTTTCAGATTCTCCAAGTAGAAGAAGGTATATACAGGAATAACACAGTAATAGTAACAATAATCAGCAATGTAATCTACAATGTATCAAATAGGGGGGAAGAAGAAAGAAAGGGCTTGGCATAAACTTATATATACACAGCTTTATTAAGACCACCGGTCTTATACAGATTCACCCCAGGAAGAAAGGAATCATAGATGGAGCTCCTTTACTCTATGCAGCGCAGCACCCAACAACAGACTACAGGTCCGACGCATGGCCAGTGACCACACGTTCCTTCGTGCATGCGCCAAGGATAAACTTATATACTAGAAATGGAGAACAAGCAATTCCTTTTCTTAAAGAACGGTTATTAATTGTAATGAGAGAAATTTAGATCAAAACAAAATATGTACAAATCAATAAGCTTGAGGGATAAGTCTCTTTCAAATACATTTATTTCAAGCTTTCGGGCTCAACCGCCCTTCGACAGGAAAAATTATATTAGCTACTAACGTTTTCGGATCTAATTTATATAAACATTTGTGAGACGCCTGTGTCTCGAGTGTAATGCGAGGCTTGCCGCGGGAGGGGATGAGATCTTTGAAAAAGATGGCCGTTTAGCCCATTGAAATATCGGAAATAAAAGATTACTTATTGAATCGCAGAGTTCATGATACCGAGGGGGGGTTTGGTGGCTGCAGGGAATATTACATTGTAAATTTCAGGTAAATCAATTTTTCTATTGAGGCTCTGGAATTTGCTTGATAGGATGGATTCAATGATTAGTCTTTGGTGTTTGTTGGCAATATTGGAATAGTGAATTTTCGGTGATGTAATGTTGAAGGAATGGCCAGTTTCGTTTATGTGCTGTACTATTAAGGATCTATGGTCTAAGTTATCGATATTTCTTTTGTGTTCATGAATTCTAATATTGACATGTCTTCCGGTTTCGCCTACGTAGCTTTTTGGGCAGTTCAAACATTCTATGGAGTAAATAGCGTTTCGTGGTGTACTGCGAGGTTCATTGAGTTTCATGATCTGGTTTCGGAGAAGGGATCTAGAGGTAGGTGCGCAGGTGAAGTAGGTTTTGATTCCAAATTTCAATAAGAATCTCGCTATTGTGGAGGATAATGGTGAATACGGCATATTGCAAATAGATCTGTATATTGGAGACTGTGTCTTTTTAGTTGGGTCATAAAAGTGTCGCAATATAAAGGATATCGGGTATGCGCAGTCCCTGAGGTTAGCTAATATGTTCTGTGTTTCGAGGTTAAAATCATCCGGCACCAACATGAATTGCACACCACCGTTTATTATAAACCATCCTTCCGTCCTAATTACGTTCAATACTCGTCCTTCTGTCCTATCAGTCACAAAATCAACACAGTCATTGCTCTATCAAAACGAGTCCATACCCACTGCTCCCTCCAGAAGTACAAGAACCTCGAAACACAGAACATATTAGCTAACCTCAGGGACTGCGCATACCCGATATCCTTTATATTGCGACACTTTTATGACCCAACTAAAAAGACACAGTCTCCAATATACAGATCTATTTGCAATATGCCGTATTCACCATTATCCTCCACAATAGCGAGATTCTTATTGAAATTTGGAATCAAAACCTACTTCACCTGCGCACCTACCTCTGGATCCCTTCTCCGAAACCAGATCATGAAACTCAATGAACCTCGCAGCACACCACGAAACGCTATTTACTCCATAGAATGTTTGAACTGCCCAAAAATCTACGTAGGCGAAACCGGGAGACATGTCAATATTAGAATTCATGAACACAAAAGAAATATCGATAACTTAGACCATAGATCCTTAATAGTACAGCACATAAACGAAACTGGCCATTCCTTCAACATTACATCACCGAAAATTCGCTATTCCAATATTGCCAACAAACACCAAAGACTAATCATTGAATCCATCCTATCAAGCAAATTACATAGCCTCAATAGAAAAATTGATTTACCTGAAATTTACAATGTAATATTCCCTGCAGCCACCAAACCCCCCCTCGGTATCATGAACTCTGCGATTCAATAAGTAATCTTTTATTTCCGATATTTCAATGGGCTAAACGGCCATCTTTTTCAAAGATCTCATCCTCTCCCGCGGCAAGCCTCGCATTACACTCGAGACACAGGCGTCTCACAAATGTTTATATAAATTAGATCCGAAAACGTTAGTAGCTAATATAATTTTTCCTGTCGAAGGGCGGTTGAGCCCGAAAGCTTGAAATAAATGTATTTAAAAGAGACTTATCCCTCAAGCTTATTGATTTGTACATAATATTATGGGATTGCCTATCAATACAAAATATATACCTGAATTTCTAATTTTATTATAATTAACAAGCTTTCGAGTTTAAAAACTCTTCTGTAGGCATATTTCTATATTGGTATATATTCGGATGAAATACCCGTAGAAGAGTTCTTAAGCTCGAAAGTTTGCTAATTATAATAAATTGGAAAAGAAACATTCTTTGAAGCAGTTTATTAAATATTTTAAATATTCACTTTTGTTGTTTCCTATTTACATACTATCGATGCATTTAAAAGTCTGTGGCTATACTTATATGTAAATACCTATTGAATAATAATTTATCAATCTGGAGAAATGGAAACAGTTTCTTTATTAGGTTTTAATTGGCAAGCTTTCAAGCATCAGCTCATCATTAGGTTAATTTATTCGCAATTACTTACAATATATTTAGAGGTGTAGAAGGAATTTACATATTTACGTAGGATGTTATTAAATCGAAGCCACCCCTGTTCTGATAAGGGCCAAAACCCGAAATCATGGTATTCAGATTGGCTTTCTACAGACCTTGAGTCTGCCTTCGACACCTTGGACCGGGGTTTCCTGATTTCTCTACTGGTGCCTCTTCGGCTGCCGCCAGCCTTCATCGGTTGGCTCCTTGTACTCTACGCCGGGGCAGACGCTACAGTCAGAGTAAACAAGCACTACACACGACCCTTTCACCTGCTGAACGGAGTCAAACAGGGCTGCGCGCCAGTGCCGCCTGGTTCAGCATTGCGACAGGGCCACTCCTACGTCGTCTAGAGCGGGTACTCGGCCAAGGCAACGTCCTGGCCTATGCTGACGACATCAACTTACTCATACGGAATGATGAGCAATTTAAACTCGTCAAAAATATATTCGACGAATTCCGTCTTGCATCAGGAGTAAAAATAAACTACAGCAAGTGGTGTGTGGTGTGGTGCCTGGAGAAACCGGGTCGATTCCCCTCTGGACATTTGCTGGTCAACAGCCCAATTGAAGGTGCTGGGCTGTCTAGTGACTACAGGATATGGAACATCAGTCCAGGAGAACCATCTGGTCGAACTGATGAAGACGGCCGCTGCAAGATGGTCCCCCTTTGTCCGCAGCCTCTCTCTCGTTGGGAGGGCAAGAGCTGCAAACTCCCTGGTGCTCTCTTCAGTGGTACACCATCTTCACGGATACCTGCCTACCGACTCCACCATCTCTAAGCTCCAAGCTCGACTGGTGCGTTTCGTCTGGGGACCTGGGCGCACCGCCTGGCTGCCGGGAGGTGTCCTAGCACGCCCTGTCTCCATGGGTGGCTTCGGCCTCCTCGACGTCGGCACGCAGCTGAGACTGGCGTGTATGAAAGGTGTCCAAGCTTCGCTTCGTGGAAGTCTCAACGCCTACTCTTGTAATTATTCCCCTCGAACGAGGAATTCCCAGTAAGCGCGAGTCATCAGCTCGCGTTGATTACGTCCCTGCCCTTTGTGCACACCGCCCGTCACTACTACCGATTGAATGGTTTAGTGAGGTCTTCGGACTGGTTCATTGATCAGTTTCGGCTGTTATTTGAGCCGGGAAGATGATCAAACTTGGCCATTTAGAGGAAGTAAAAGTCGTAACAAGGTTGCCGTAGGTGAACCTGCGGCAGGATCATTACCGTTACTCTTGGCTCACTGATAGTGGGGCCTGGTTAACTCCCCTTCCATCCGGGACATGGCTTCCACCTCGACGTCGTAGACTAATGAAGATATGGGAAGCAGTTTCAGACTTCCTAGCACTGGACCACCGGAGTGTTCCAACACAACAGCTGAGGGACCTCGCCATAATCGGAGGATGCAGGTTCCTCCTGCCACCTGACCTCCTAGCCGCTGCACGGTGGATAGGAGCACGTATCGGGGACTTCGATGGCCCTGTGTCACCACTCACTCGTCCGACCCGTTGCGCTCTTGCAGACGCCACAGCGTTGGCCAACTTCTGCAATAGGCTGATTGAAGAAAACCTCCTAGGGTCCCACCGGGCGGACAACCTAGGCGAAGCTGTGGTGCTGCGCGGAACGGTGACTCCGCTCATGCGCGTAACTACCCGCACCATCCGCCGTACACTTGAGCGACCACGCCTGGCAACCCTGCCCATCGGCCAGCTTCTGTACCGTTGGCAAGACTTTGTCAACATTCCTCTCACCGTCGGCTGGCCATCGCTTCGACGTTGCGCCTTTTCAGGGCACAATGCCGACATTGCAGTACAGCTGGCCCTGCACGCTTTTCCCCATCCTGCACATCCGGCCTCTGCTCGAGAGACCTGTATCGCCTGTGGCTCTAGCGACCTGACGTTGGCCCACCGCTACTGGTCCTGCAGCTCCATCAGGCCCCTCATACGGGAGGCCTTCAACATCATACAGCAACCACCCGACCTGCAGGGCTGGCTCTTCGGTCAAGGGCTGGTTGACGACGCCCTCGCCATCCTCGCGTCTGCCAAGTCATCCATACACAGGTTCTTTCTGAGCCTTGAGATGAGGGGAGAACGTGAAAAAACCCCTTACTGTCTGGAGGAGAACTCTCTGTCGTTGGGGGAATCTCCTCGACTGTACATAACTGTATATATTTTATTTTATCCCTTTTTATAATTATTATATACTACTACCATTGACTTGTGTATGAGGTCAATAAAATATTTTTAAATCTCAGATTGGCTTTCTGTATGAATTTTCAAAAACTGGTGTTGTGGTTAATTTTTTTATCATCACTGGTAAATTTTTTTACTAGTGTGATGCAATAGTACCATCGTTCTGATGCATATTTAAAGGGAGAGGTGCCTCTTTTGGTAAATATTTAAATACTAGCGGACGTACCCGGCTTCGCCCGAGGTTTTACCCGAGTAAAGGTTTGTCTAGCGAACATTTGTTAAAACAATTCTCTAAAAACTTATTTAAAAAAAAAAGAAATATTTTGATAATTTGAAACTCGTAAATTTGAATCTCTCGATAAAGTGAACATTTTTTCCCGGTCCCTGTGTGCCGTGTCATCCTGAATTTTGTCTTTCCTAATTTTCTACATTAGAAAATCATAGTTTTATCTAGCGAACATTTTTTCCCGGTCCCTTGAAAAATACTCGATAAGTTGAATAAAATCAATATTAATTGGTTCCCTCGGTAATTGGAAGTTAAAGGAATAGTATCTTCGCCTTGGAATTGTATCATTATTCTTGTCTCAAATAAATTGCCGTGTCATCCTGAGATAATCTTACTTTTGATAAATAATATTTAAGATAACAAACTTAGTGATAAGAAAACTTGTTATCATCGTCACAATGGGGGCGCTGCTTGCGAGTTAAATCTACAAATCTACAAATAACTCTAAGGATATTCAAGATATTCATGAAATTATTTTTCAAAAACCTTCCCGGTGATATACCTAATAATATCCCAAAATTTCACGGCGATTGGATGTATGGTTTTTGAATCTATAGAGTACAGACAGACAGACA
Source organism: Cordylochernes scorpioides (assembly GCA_030710605.1). NCBI lineage: Eukaryota > Metazoa > Arthropoda > Arachnida > Pseudoscorpiones > Chernetidae > Cordylochernes > Cordylochernes scorpioides. The sequence continues at coordinate 3,873,581 of CP092868.1, read as the reverse complement.
TTCAATTTTATATATATAGATATAAATGCAAAGGTAGCCTCTCCTCCGTCAAAATAGGCGTAAAAACCAGACGCCATCTATTGACCGTCACAGCATACTATTGGCGTCGAGTAGGTGACACAGCCACAACACTAGCTTTGGCAAACTGAGAAGCGTCCACCAAGAGACCATAGGTTCGGGCTAATGGCCCTTGTCAGTCCAGGTCGGACTGTATTCCATGATATCCCCAAGGTATCAAATGGAATCTTCACAACCTGCTAAAGAGGTGTTTAGCAGACAGATGGCTATATATTTTGACCATAGATTTGGCCTATTCAATTTGACATATAAGCACTAATTTGGAAGATTTTGAAGATTCCATTTGATATTTTGTATATTAATCATTTATAAGGAAAAGTTAATTTATCTTCAATAAATCAAATATCTACACTCCAGCCTGGCGGAATTTGTCCAATGTCTTAAAATTCGGAAGGCTCGTGATTCTTCTTTCTGTTACATTGGAGCTGATCATGGAATATATCCCGCCCTGGACTGAAGGGGACCATTTTTGCGAAACCATGGTCTTCATGTGGACACTTCTCAGTTTGCCAAAGCTGGTGTTGTGACTTTGTCACCGACCCGAGATCGCTAGTTTGCAGCGAAGGTCAATGGATGGCATCTAGTTTTGACGGGAGAGGTGACCTTTATTCTATAGATCAATATTCTCCCAGCAAATTTCCACATTTCTTTAAACATGTATAGACATGTGGTGTACTTTCAATAAAATCAGTCTCCAACTACTACACACCATGATTATCATGTCGTGTACCACAAGTACTAGGAATAATAAAATAAAAAGCGCTAATGAATAAAAATTGCGATATCCATTTAATTAAATTAATTGCTGAAATATTTCTAAAATGCTCCTGAAGCAAGATTCAACATGATATTAATATTTTTTAGTGTTAAAGCGGCATGAATATGATTAATCATTTATAAGAAAAAGTTAATTTAACTTCAATAAATCAAATATCTACACTCCAGCCTGACGGAATTTGTCCAATGTCTTAAAATTTGGAAGGCTCGTGATTCTTCTTTCTGTTACATTGGAGCTGATCCCATTCTTTCAAGCAGCGATTGGACATTGAGAGCTGTTAGCAGATGTAATTAGCATTGGAATAGTTAAGAATGTTTAATATTAATTATTATTTTTTTTTCATAATGAATTTGCATAATTTTCCAGTGGATGGCACAAAAAGGAAGACCTGAATCATCCTGAAGTCGACACTTGTCAATACCTTGCGCGATTTTTTTTGTAGCAAATCCCAACGCCCAATCCATACAACGAGCGTTTCAACAACATATCAGCATGATTCTAGTAAAAAATAAAATAAGATTGAACAACATTTACAATCTGCCATAAAAGAACTAGTTCAATATATTGCTAGAATCAACAACTATTTCTTTTTTTATATAATCCGAAGAATTAATGGAGCGACGTACAAAAGACAAAACGCCAACTATCAGGGTTTGTCAGTTTATCACATGTCGTCAGAATGATTTGTACTTGGGAATGTTTTGCACAGGTCTTCAGGGGAAAATACACTTACTCCTAGGAGGGTGGCTGTTTGGAACCTTTGAAGGTGGTGAGCGGGCATCTGAAGACAAGGTGGTCAACAGTTTAGTGCTCCTGGAGGCAATGTGGGCAGGTGGAGTCGTCTTTTGATATTTTTGCAGCATCTGCTTTAACAAAGCTGCGTCCTGTGAGGATTGTAAAGGCGGTACCACGAAAATTTGGGTAGGAATGCAATGAGAATGTTTTAAGATGTAGTTATTCTCCTGAGGTTTCTTGTGGTATATAGATTGATCCATAGTTGGAGAGACTACTATTCGCTACGGGCTTGAAAAAACTTTATATATAGAATGGAATAAGATAGCAGCAGGTTGGAGTGAGCTGCTTCCTTGGCAAATCGATTCGCTTGTTTATTGCATTCTATGCCATTGTGTCCTCTAACCCAATAGAGCTGTGCATTTATAGAGTTGAGACTGCGAACTACCTCTGCTGTGAGTGAGTTTTCCCGGGAGTTCTGGGCTACAAATGGCGTGGATCGCTGCAAGGTAGCATTCAATTTATCATTGAATTTATGAATTATTTGTTGTATTTATTTTTTGTATTATATATAGGAAGATGAGGCTTAATACCCTTATTCTGTAATGATTTGATACCTTGGGGATATAATTTTTGCGGCGTGAGAATAGCTCAATTTTATCACATGAACATATTTTTAGGTTTAATTATACCTGAGATTTTTCATTGCATGTGTGTGCGACAGGTCAATGCTCTATATTATTTGACTTAAGATCACCTTTAATAAAGTTTAGAACCGGCTCTTATTCTAAACCCTTTAATTGAACTGGCTAATGCTCTAGTTTTTTTTTATATAAAACAATAACTTTACCATATTCTAACAAGTAATTCTATCATAATATTACCATTTTTCTTTCTTTTACAGTGTACCCTTCATATTTTAATTATCATTTAGAACCTATTAAAACCTTTTTGGAATTTGTAAAATAACTTTCTCTTAAAACTACCTACTATCACTTATAAGAAATTTGAGAATAATTTTGTATATATATTATTTTTACCTTCAGGATTTAGAAAAGAATAAGCCAAGACTAGAGTCAAAAATATTAGCAAGACTCTGGGCGAGGCTCAATTCTACTTCCATCTGGTGGTTTAAGGGCTTTTAAAATATGAATATTTTGATGTATAAATCATATTTAATTACAAAGCATTTTAAAAAATATAGTCTGTATAATTAGCTAATATATTGTGCACTTTAATACAAAGTTCAAACCTTATTTAAAAAAAAAAAATACTAAAAGAGAGTATTCGTATTCTTCCCGGAACAATTTCAATGGGATTCAAAAGTACCATATGGATGTTTCAATTAATTCAAATAATAATAACAAATCAAATAATCACCTTGGAATGAATGAGGTATTAAAATCTGAAATACGTGAATCACATACAATATTATTTATATAATTTATTTTTAGGAAATCTAAGTTTTTGAAATACTTAAAATATTACTCTATATAAACAAAATTGTTTTTTTTTTTAATGAATAAATTAAAATAAAATTTTAATTTTGACCACTTTTAATTACAATCTGGCGGGTTTAGAGCAAATTTGCCGCTTTCGGGATTGTTTTGCCTTCTGATCGGTTTTGGTAGTTCAACTTCCTAAGTCTTTTCACTTTGTTTTTTTACACGAAATGGCTTCCTTAAAAAGGTATTTGAACTCAAATAAGTTAGAAATGAATACTTTATATATGAAAATATTTCAAATAATATATTTAAGTTAAAACGCTCTTTTTTAGGAGCGAAACAAAGACTCAAACAGGAGTTTAGTACATAAACTAACGTTAAACCTATTGGTATTTTACAAATACATTTTTATAATCTTGAATTTCTAACTTAAAGCTAAAATTACGTTACTATTCTTTTAAAAAATAACAACCTATTTGTAACGAATAAACCTAATTTTATTATAAATATTTTATTTTTATAAAATTTTTAAATTTTATATATATGGCATTTTCTGGTAAAAATTCAACACATAATAATAATAGTATTTAAAGTAATTTTTGATAAATTTAAATTTCTATAATAACATAATTTTTTAGGATGTGATATTACTGTCAAAGTTTAGTTGAACTAATTTTTATATAAATAATCGATTTGTATTAAATATATTAATCGTTATATAAAACGTAAATTGACAACTTTATAGAACATTCAAATGTGAATATTCTAAAATGATATTTTGGTCTATATATCAAATGGAGATAGATTTAAATACAAAATGTCATTTTAAATTTTTATGGTTTGATAATTTTATAAGCTTATTAAGAAGCTATTATCTTTTATAATGTGATTTTTTTTTTCTTTATACACATTCCTTTTGGTTATTTCTTTTAAATAAATTTGATTTTTTGATAAATATACAATAACTCTAAGCCTATATCAATAGTACATATGTGATAAGATACATTTTAGATGAAAATTATGATAACAAGATATTCCAAAATTTTTTGTAGGATATTCATTTCTGTGGCCATTTGGAAAAAGCTTCTTCAAAAATATAGTTATATTTTCTTCTTCTTTCTTATCTTCAACCATCATGACTGGGTGAAGTAGAATGTGTCTGCCTTTGTCATTAAGACTGGGAGCACTACTCAGTGACAGGCTGACTTAGTTCCAAAAGAAATGGCCGCCTCTGACATGAGGAACAGACGCCATGTGCAGCCACTCCTAACATGGAGTACAAACGCTGCTCATCCGGTATCCCTGGATTAGGAGCCCTTACAGGGTACTATCAGCCGGGCCAGCTGAACTCAGGTTTTTTTAGTGATCTTGTTACTGCTCCCCCTCCTCCTTTTTCATCCCGGCTTGGGACCGGCAAAGGCGGAGTATGGTTCCAAAATCACTATATTAGGTACCGCTCAACAAGAGTAACCTAGTTTATGATATTTACAACAATGAATGTGAAGGTTATTCACATATTAAACAAAATGTTAACGCGGGATTCAATCCTGGTTCATGACTGTCGGGAATCGAGGGTGTTACCCACTCGTCCACCGACATTTTTTTATGAGGTGGAGTTATATTTTTAAACCCCACTT
>CP092868.1:3803136-3868811 GCA_030710605.1 Cordylochernes scorpioides | reverse complement strand
TTATATTGCATTTTTGGAACTTCTTTTTATAGGTGACTGTTGTAAGACTCTTGGAATGGGTATTTTAGAAGAACTATGGACATAAGCTTTTATGAAGAATTTAAGAATATTACGCCTCTAAATAGTTTTATAATTTGATAACAGATGGCGCTCTAGTACATCGTAACACTATTTACATGTATCTACACAAGGTAATAAGACCAAATAAATAAATAGTGTGTGACGTTTCTGTAACAACGTTGTTACCATCTTCAGACAAAAATACTGAAGGAGAAATTTTACCACAGCATGTTTTAAATTGTTAACTGTTATCAAGTGTGTAAACAAGACATTTAAAACATGCTGTGGTAAAATTTCTCATTCAGTACTTTTGTCTGAAGATGGTAACAATGTTGTTACCGAAACGTAACACACTATTTATTTATTTGGATTTGTGGTCTTATTACCTTGTGTTAATAATCTACTAGCCGAATGACCCGGGCAACGCCAGTGTTTTACCCGATTGAATGTTTTTGATTCAAATACTATTTGTTACAATTATAAATTGGTGCCTTAAATAAATGCATATGTTAGTTAATAACTATAGCCTATGTGCTTTATCTGTCTATGTACTGTTGGCTTCCGTAGGCGTCTCTTACTGGGAAAAAGAAAGAGAGGATTCCATTTGGTTATTATCTAATATATGCATTTATTTAGGGAGCGACCCGCTCCAACACAATAGTTACAAAGACGAAATAGCGAGTGGGGGGGGGGCAAAGGTGGTTGTGATCGTAGCCAACCAATAGGAGGGCGCCATTCCAAAAAAAAAGCAAACGGTTGACAGAGATGACAAATGATTAAAAGATGAAGAATTAAGAACGCATGACGCTCGTAACTGTATATTGAATAATCCAAATTGTGCCTTATCATTTAAATGTATCTTGTTTTAAGAGGGACCAAATCTGACTGCCACCTCTTAGAAGGCCTAAGGCCGGGTTGCCCCTAAGATAACCGAACCAACAGCAGCATCATGGAGACCTTTTATTAATCGTTCATATAAGATTATATAGGGTTATAGGTGAATATATAGAGCAAGAGGGAACACAGGGTAGAAAATTGAGATACAGCTATATCTTTAATTACAAAGGCATTATTGGATCAAAAATATCATTTATTTTACCAATATTTCAGTTGGCTGAACACAAACCTTTATCAAGGTGTTATAACATTTTTAAAGTGTGTCAACAACTGTTGTTGACACACTTTTTTTTTTTTTTTTGCTTATCCCTAGTACACGTGGTACAGGCCATGATAATCATGGTGGGTAGTTAGCGACTGCTTTTTACTATAAGCGCACCACATGTCTACACATGTGAAAGCAGTTCGACTTTGCACTTACAAATGTGCCAGAGCCCCGTTTGGTTACTTGCACTCGCTGGTGGGGTTGGACTTTTGCAAGAATCGGGGGGCCATTGGAGCATTTTTTTTTTAACAGAAAAAAGTGTCCAATGCGGGGATCGAACCCGGGTCGTAGTGGTCGTAAACCAAACGGTTTAACCAGCCTTCCACCGACCCCCCCGTTGACACACTTTAAAATGTTATTAACACCTTGATAAAGGTTGACATTCAGCCAACTGAAATATTGGTAAAATAAATTATTTTTTTTGATCCAATATATGCCTTTTAAATTAAAGATTTATCTATGGATTGCTCTATTTTCAAAGCTATATCTATGTGAACAGAGTAGATAATATAGATGGAAATTTTGCAGGATGGATCTAAAGAGACAAAGGTTGACTCTCCCGTCAAAATAGACATCAAAACCAGACACCATCTATTTTAAGGTACAGCCTGCACCACGCTGACAAGGACCAAACAGCCTGAAACATGTACATAGTTTCTTAATTTATTAAAAAATGGGTTGGACACAAATATTATGCCCTACATCAACGTTTAGTTTATTTTTATACCACTAGATGGCACTCAATCATTTACAAGCATGCCAGAGCTCCAGTTTGGTTACTTGCACTCGCTGGTGGGGTTGGACTTTGCAAGAATCAGGGACTATTGGAGCATTTCTTTTTTTTATTAGAAAAAAAGTGACCGATGCAGTTTAGACCACCCTTCAACTGACCCCTTATATTATTATCCCTAGTACATGTGGTACAGACCATGATAATCATGGTGGGTAGAAGTTGACAACTGTTTTTACTGTAAGTGCAGTATGGAGAGCAGTTTGACTTTTGCACTTACGAAGCATTGATTACTTACACATACTGGGGTTGGAGTTTCGCAAGAATCAGGACCATTGGAGAATTTTTTTTTAGAATGATAAGGTACAATTTGATTATAGATATTGTTTCTTATCCCCTTATGTAAAGATTACACGAATTCCATGAGTTCATGCTCCTCGAGCTGATCTCATGGAATGGGGTGTAGCTTTCGTTAATCATGGCACCATGATCCAGGCACACTTTAGTGAAAATCTGACTTTGACTGTAGTTTGAGGCCATTCCTAACATGGAAGCAGACCCCTTTGCTGATTATAGAGTATAAACACAAGGTAATAAGACCTAATCTAAATAAATAAATAGTGTGTGACATTTTGGTAACAATGCTGTTACCAAAGTATCACACACTATTTATTTGGATTTGGTCTTATTACCTTGTCTTTTTAGTTCAAATTTTTGGTATTTTGGGAAATTCTTCATAGCTACCTTTACCTTATGAACTGGGGTCATGAACTAGAGGAAGTTGTACCTTTTAGCATCTATATATATCAGGATTCAGACAAAAACTGAAATATATTACAATGACCTTTATTGAAGACACACAAGATAACCAAGTGTCAACAACCTTTGTCTCCTTAAAAAAAAATGTGACGACTAGCAATATCAAAGACTTTATACTTCCATTTTGTCAATAAGTATACTTTGGCCTAAGGATCATAACAATGCTGTTATTGGAATGTCACAAATACAAAATTTAGTGAGATACTCAATTCTGCTGCCAGTATAGGTGTTGCTTAAGGTATCAATCCGATAGAATAGATTTAGTTAAGTGGTTTAAAAATATAACTCCACCTCATAAAAAAATGTCGGTGGATGAGTGGGTAACACCCTCGATTCCCGACAGCCATGAACCGGGATTGAATCCTGCGTTAAAATTTTGTTTAATATGTAAATTACCTCACATATTATTCACTGTTTCAATTATCATAAACTAGGTTGCTCTTGTTGAGCGGTACCTAATAAAGTGATTTTGGAACCAAACTCCACCTTTGCCGGTCCCAAGCCCGGATGAAAAAGGAGGAGGGGGAGCAGTAACAAACTCACTAAACAAACCAGGGCTCAGCTGGCTCGGCTGATAGTACCCTGTAAGGGCTCCTGATCCAGGGATACAGGATGAGCAGCATTTGTACTCCATGTTAGGAGTGGCTGCACATGGAGTCTGTTCCTCATGTCAGAGGCGGCCATTTCTTTTGGAACCAAGTCAGCCTGCCACTGAGTAGTGCTCCCAGTCTTAATGATAAAGGCAGATGCATTCTACTCCACCCAGTCATGATGGTTGAAGAAAGAAGAAGAAAATATAACTATATTTTTGCAGACGCTTTTTCCAAATGGCCACAGAAATGAATATCCTACAAAAAATTTGGAGATATATTGTTATCATAATTTTAATCTAAAATGTATCTTATCACATAAATACATATTTATTTAGGCTTAGATTTATAAAAAAAAATCAAATTTATTTAAAAGAAATAACCAAAAGGAATGTGTATAAAGAAAAAAATCACATTATAAAAGATAATAGCTTCTTAATAAGCTTATAAAATTATCAAAACATAGAAATTTAAAATTACATCTTTTGTATTTAAATTTACCCCCATTTGATATATAGACCAAAATATCAATATAGGATATTCACATTGAATGTTCTATAAAGTTGTTAATTTACGTTGTATATAACGATTAATATATTTAATAAAAATTGATTATTTATATAAAAATTAGTTCAGCTAAACTTTGACAGAAATATCACACCCCAAAAAATGATCTGTTATTATAGAAATTTAAATTTATCAAAAATTTCTTTAAATACTATTATTATTATAAGTGTTGAATTTTTACCCGAAAATGCCATATATATAAAATTTAAAAATTTTATTTAAAAATATATATTTATAATAAAATTAGGTTTATTCGTTACAAATAGGTTGTTATTTTTAAAAGAATATTAACGTAATTTTAGCTTTAAGTTAGAAATTCAAGATTATAAAATGTATTTTTAAAATATCAATTGGTGTAACGCTAGTTTATGTACAAAACCCCTATCTGAGTCTTTGTTTCGCTCCTAAAAAAGAGCGTTTAAACTTAAATATATTATTTAAAACATTTTCATATATAAAGCATTCATTTCTAAACTTATTTGAGTTCAAATACCTTTTAAGGAAGCCATTTCGTATAAAAACAAAGTGAAAAGACTTAGGAAGTTGAACTACCAAAACCGATCAGAAGGCAAAACAATCCCGAAAGCGGCAAATTTGCTCTAAACCCGCCAGATTGTAATTAAAAGTAGTCAAAATTAAAATTTTATTTTTATTTATTCATAAAAAAAAAACTATTTTGTTTATATAAAGTAATATTTTCTGAAGTAATTCAAAAACTTAGATTTCTTTAAAAAAATATATATAAATAATATTGTATGTGATTCGCGTATTTCAAATTTTAATACCTCATTCATTCCAAGGTGATTATTTGATTTGTTATTATTATTTAAATTAATTGAAACATCCTTGTGGTACTTTTGAAACCCATTTTGAAATTGTTCCTGGAAGAATACGAATAGTCTCTTTTAGTATTTTTTTTTTTAATTAGATTTGAACTTTGTATGAAAGTGCATAATATATTAGCTAATTATACAGACTATATTTTTTCATATGCTTTGTAATTAAATAGAATTTTTACTTCAAAATATTCATATTTTAAAACCCTTCAACCACCAGATGGAAGTAGAATTAAGCCTCGCCCATAGTCTTGCTAATATTTTGGACTCTGGTCTTGGCTCATTCTTTTCTAAATCCTGAAATTAAAAATAATATATTTACAAAATTATTCTCAATTTTCTTATAAGTAATATAAGTTAGTTTTAAGAAAGTTATTTTACAAATTCCAAAAAGGTTTCAATAGGTTTGAAAGATTTTCTATTCTATTATAATAAAATATGAAATAAATAAATGACAATTAAAAGATGAAGGCTACACTGTAAAAGAACGAAAAAATGGTAATATTATGATAGAATTTTAACATGAATCATGAAAATTTCTCTTATAGAATTGTAAATAGTTATAAAACGAAGAGAAAATTTTTTTTAATATACATGGGCTACAAGCTTTCGGGCTTCACGCCCTTCGACGGGTACCCCACATTTGTACCCGTCGAAGGGCGTGAAGCCCGAAAGCTTGTAGCCCATGTATATTAAAAAAAAATTTCTCTTCGTTTTATAACTATTTATGATAGAATTACTTGTTAGAATATGGTAAAGTTATTGTTTTATATCAAAATAATAGAGAATTAGCCAGTTCAATTAAAGGGTCTAGAACAAAAGCAGGTTCTAAACTTTATTAAAGGTGATCTTAAGCCAAATAATATAGAGCATTGACCTGTCGCACATGAAATGAAATTTTTCAGGTATAATTAAACCTAAAAATTGTTCATGTGATAAAATTGAACTATTCTCACGTCGCAAAAATGCTCCATTACAGAATAAAGGTATTAAGCGTCATCTTCCTATAATACAAATAATAAATACACCAAATAATTAATAAATTCAATGATGAATTGAATGTTACCTTGTAGCGATCCACGCCATTTGTAGCCCAGAACTGGAAAACTCACTCACAGCAGAGGTAGTTCGCAGTCTCAACTATATAAATGCACAGCTCTATTGAGTTAGAGGCCTCAATGGCATAGAAGGTAATAAACGAGCGAATCGATTTGCCAAGGAAGCAGCTCACTCCAACCTGCTGCTATCTTATTCCATTCTATCTATAATTTTTTTTTCAAGCCCATAGCAAATAGTAGTCTCTCCAACTTTGAATCAATCTATATACCACAAGAAACCTCAGGAGAATAGTTACATTCCCATTGCATTCCTACTCAAAATTTCGTGGTACCACCTCTACAATCCTCACAGAACACGGCTTTGTTAAAATCGATGCTGAAAAAATAGCCAAAGACGACCCCACCTGTCCACATTGCCACCAGGAAAACTAAACTGTTAATCACCTTGTCTTCAGATGCCCGCTCACCACCTTCAAAGGTTCCAAACAGCCACCCTCCTAGGAATAAGTGCATTTATCCCTGAAGACCTGTGCAAAACATTCCCAAGTACAAATCATCCTGACGACATGTGATAAACTGACAAACCCTGATAGTTGGCGTCTTGTCTTTTGTACGTGGCTCTAGGATTATATCAAGAAAGAAAGAGGCGTATATGATAGTTGTTGATTTTAGCAATATATTGAAATAGTTATTTTATGGCAGATTGTAAATGTTGTTCAATCTTATTTTATTTTTTACTATAATCATGCTGATATGTTGTTGAAACGCTCGTTGTATGGATTGGGCGTTGGGATTTGCTACAAAAAAATTGTGCAAGGTATTGACAAGTGTCGACTTCAGGATGATACAGATTTTTCTTTCTGTGCACTGGAAGATTATGCAAATTAATTATGAAAACAAAATAAATATTGAACATTCTTAACCATTCCAATGCTAATTACATCTGCATTGATTAAGTTAACAGCTCTCAATGTCCAATGGATTCTTGAAAGAATGGTATCAGCTCCAATGTAACAGAAAGAAGAATCACGAGCCTTCCGAATTTTAAGACATTGAACAAATTCCGTATTGTAGAAATTTGATTTATTGAAGTTAAATTAACTTTTCCTTATAAATAGTTAATCATATTTATGCCGCTTTAACACTAAAAACATATTAATATCATGTTGAATGTTGCTTCAGGAGCATGTTAGCAATATTTCAGCAATGAATTTAATTAAATGGATATCGCGATTTTTATTTATTAGCGCTTTTTTATTATTATTCCTAGTACTTGTGGTATACGACATGATAATCATGGTGTGTAGTAGTTGGAGACTGCTTTTATTGAAAGTTCACCACATGTCCATACATGTCTAAAGAAATGTGGAAAATTTTGCGGGAGAATATTGATCTATAGAATAAAGGTCACCTCTCCCGTCAAAACTAGATGCCATACATTGACCTTCGCTGCAAACTAGCGACCTCGGGTCGGTGACAAAGTCACAACACCAGCTTTGGCAAACTGAGAAGTGTCCACATGGAGACCATGGTTTCGCAAAAATTGTACCCTTCAGTCCAGGGCGGGATATATTCCATGATCAGCTCCAATGTAACAGAAAGAAGAATCACGAGCCTTCCGAATTTTAAGACATTGGACAAATTCCGCCAGGCTGGAGTGTAGATATTTGATTTATTGAAGATAAATTAACTTTTCCTTATAAATGATTAATATACAAGATATATCAAATGGAATCTTCAAAATCTTCCAAATTAGTGCTTATATGTCAAATTGAATAGGCCAAATCTATGGTCAAAATATATAGCCATTCATTGCCATCTATCTGCCTGCTAAACACCTCTTTAGCAGGTTGTGAAGATTCCATTTGATACCTTGGGGATATCATGGAATAAAGTCCGACCTAGACTGACGTGGGCCATTAGCCCGAACCCATGGTTTCCTGGTGGACGCTTCTCAGTTTGCCAAAGCTGGTGTTGTGGCTGTGTCACCTACTCGACGCCAATAGTATGCTGCGACGGTCAATGGATGGCGTCTGGTTTTTACGCCTATTTTGACGGAGGAGAGGCGACCTTTGCATTTATATATTTAAATATTTACCAAAAGAGGCACCTCTCCCTTTAAATATGCATAAGAACGATGGCATTATTGCATCACACTAGTAAAAAAATTTACTAGTAATGATAAAAAAATTAACCACAACACGAGTTTTTGAAAATTCATACAGAAAGCCAACCTGTATACCATGATTTCGGGTTTTGGACCTTATCAGTACAGGGATGGCTTCGATTTAATAACATCCTACGTAAATATGTAAATTTCTTCTACACCTCTAAATATATTGTAAGTAATATATACTATTATTGTGCCTTCTACATGCTTTAGGATAAGCATTTTAAGGCAAAACTCATAGTTAGGAGTCTCCAAGCGCCCGCCGCAATGGAGGGCCGAGGAGAGGGCTGGAGAGGCGACGGCGAGGCCGTGGGCACCCCGGGGGAGAGGAGGGCGAATGCACGCCGTTTTGAGGGAACCAAGGCAGCACCAAGCACAACTAAGGCGCCACAGGCTTCAAAAATAGTTAAGAGATCATATCAGGGATCGAGATCAGGCGATCAAGACCCAGAGCTCAAGAGGTCTGGCTTTTATCGTCTGGCTTTTATCCTTTATTGTAAGTAATTGCGAATAAATTAACCTAATGATGAGCTGATGCTTGAAAGCTTGCCAATTAAAACCTAATAAAGAAACTGTTTAATTTCTCCAGATTGATAAATTATTATTTAATAGGTATTTACATATAAGTATAGCCACAGACTTTTAAATGCATCGATAGTATGTAAATAGGGGGGAAACAACAAAAGTCAATATTTTAAATATTTAATAAACTGCTTCAAAGAATGTTTCTTTTCCAATTTATTATAATTAGCAAACTTTCGAGTTTAAGAACTCTTCTACGGGTATTTCATCCGAATATATACCAATATAGAAATATGCCTACAGAAGAGTTTTTAAACTCGAAAGCTTGTTAATTATAATAAAATTAGAAATTCAGGTATATATTTTGTATTAAAAATAAAGAAGGCATCTCCTGACCACAAGCACATGTGCTTTTTAGATGGCAGAGCGCCATCTAGTGGAGTAAAAATAAACTAAACGTTTATTTAGCTTACTCCGAGATATTTGGCCAACCCAATTTCTTGATAAATCAAGAAAAGCCATCTACGAATTTAAAATTCGTCCATCTAAAAAGCACATGTGCTTGTGGTCAGGAGATGCCTTCTTTATATTTAATATCAACACCTGACCCACTTATCTTTTATTTTTTTCTATTGTTTTTTCATATTTTGTATTGATCTAAATTTCTCTCATTACAATTAATAACCGTTCTTTAAGAAAAGGAATTGCTTGTTCTCCATTTCTAGTATATAAGTTTATCCTTGGCGTATGCACGAAGGAACGTGTGGTCACTGGCCATGCGTCGGACCTGTAGCTGTTGTTGGGTGCTGCGCTGCATAGAGTATAGGAGCTCCATCTATGCTTCCTTTCTTCCTGGGGTGAATCTGTATAAGACCTGTGGTCTTAATAAAGGTGAGTATATATATAAGTTTATGCCAAGCCCTTTCTTTCTTCTTCCCCCCTATTTGATACATTGTAGATTACATTGCTGATTATTGTTACTGTTACTGGGTTATTCCTGTATATACCCTCTTCTACTCAGATAATCTGTATAAGACCAGAAGGTCTTAATAAAGCTTTTTGTTGTTGGAGTGTCTGAATGTATATACCCTCTTATTCTCGGAGAATCTGTATAAGACCAGAAGGTCTTAATAAAGCTTTTTGTTGTTGCATAAATTAGAAAAGAAACCATTTGTGGAGTAATTATGTTTAAATATTTATAAAAATAATTTATCTATAATATTTCCCACAACGCGATATAAGAAAGTTTGTGAAGATGTAAATCTTCCTTTCACAGAAATATTTGCGGGCAGCCGATCATAAATTGATTGTCAAGCAGACGATATAATGACCCACCCCTAGCTGTCGCCCCTCTTTCACCAGGATCTCTTTTGACCTTAACCTGAGATTTTAACATCGTGGGGACTTTGGGATCCATTGTGTCGGCCATCTTGGTTACAGTACAACCTTCCATTCGAACACCATAACCTAAAAACATAGACAATTTTTTTTTTTGACAATTTAAACAATTTTATTAATTCTTCTAATCAATTTTTCACTGAGGAGTGAAGACCTTGTCTGGAGGAGAACTCTCTCAAGGTGGGGAAGCCTTCCTTGCTGAAGAAATTTGTACATATACACAACTATTTATATATTTATAAAATGAAAGGAATTAAAAGCACGAATGTTTCTTTTATACATAATACAAATTTCTACTGCCTTTACTGCATTGAAAAAATATATTGAGAGGGCTTGGCTCATCAGTGGTGAACCCTCCCAGCGGTTTCGCCAATTTAATCCACCAGACCTAGCTTCTCAGAGCTCTAATACTGTATTGGACGATTCTACTTATATATTCAGCACTTAGGGATGGAATCTCAGAAATGGTTTTCAAGAAAACTATGAACATAAGCTTATAGGACAGTAGAATTATATATTCCCCTAAAAACAGAAACCTGGTCTATGATTCCGCCCTTAGTTTGCTTTATCCATTGTTGATAAAAAAAAAGAATATCATTTTGCCCTTGTTGAATTTTCTAAAAAAAATATTCATATATTTCATCGAGTTTTATATTCAATGTTTGTCAACAATAGAAGCGGTTGAGGACTCTAGCTGTTACTTGTTTCTTCTTTAAGGAAAAATTCACGCTTCCAGATTTTCATGAATTTTCTCATTTTACCTTTGTCATAGACAATTGAGAGGTTTATGATTTGACTAAGTTTTCTTTAAACTCTTACACAGGTAAAATGCGAAAATTCAAGTTTAAATAAAACTTAGTCAAATTATAAACCTATTAATTGTCTGTGACACAGATAAAATGGGAATTCATGAAAATCTGGGTGCGTGAATTTTACCTCTCTATTTATTTTATATATTCCACTTTCTATTTTTAAAGAAGAAATAGGGAGTGATATGAAGTGGTTGGTAAGAAGCTATGAATATTGTTTGAATATAAATACCTGAATAATATTACTAACAAAAATAATTAGAAAAAAAAAACGTCCCCGGGTGGGCTCGAACCACCAACCTTTCGGTTAACAGCCGAACGCGCTAGCCGATTGCGCCACGGAGACATGGCTCACAAGTCCATATTAATAATAATATATTTATAATATCATGAAGATAAAGGTTGCCTGGCCAGTATTCATATTTATTTTATAAAAAAAAAAAACATTTCGACCAGTTAAAAGTTTTATTTTCTCAACGTTTCATCAAGAATCTTTTGTTTTCGTTAGAAGAAATAAATAAAAACAAAGCATTTGGCAAGGCGTTAAATATTGGTTTTATTTATTTTTCCTGACGAAGACAAAAGGTATTTTTTGAAACATGAGAAAATAAAACTTTAACTGGTCAAATTGTCTATTTTTTTCTCAAATAAATATTTATAATAATCGTCTTGTTAATTGAATATATATAGAATTGAACGATAAAATTTTATTTTTATTTTTTATTTTATTTTAATTTTATTTTTAATCCGACCTTCAGGTGCCCTCTGTTTAATTATTCCAATCTTTAATTTAAAATATCAAAAGATAGATATTGCCTTTTATATAGCCACAAAATATTCAAAATTATGAGCTATTTATAAGTATATGTATCTTTCTCTTTCTTTTGTTAACAAACAAACAATTTCTTATTGCATTTACTGCAACGAGGAAAAATTTTGGGATGGCTCATCAATGGTGAACCCTCACCAGTTTAATCTATTATCTCTCTTTAATAAAGGAATTTAATATTTTTCCTTATATCTATCTGTAAAAATCTAGAGAAATTCTTGGTGAAGTTATATTTTTTAAAATGAAAATTCGAAACTATTATAGACGCGTATGATTCTTTTAAAAATTTAACAATTTCTACTGCCCTTACTGCAATGGAAAAATTAATAGGAGGGCCTGGCTCATCAGTGGTGAACCCTCCCAGCGGTTTCGCCAGTTTAATCTACCATTAAGCATATCATACCAAGAAACAAGAGCATATTTGTGATGATTTATCAATGGTCTTCACTATATTTGAGGGTAAAGTGATTGTAGACATAGATGTCATATTCGCCATCAACCTGCAGGGTTGGTCTTCTGGCGAGACAATTGATGACAGACGATGTCATCCTGGCGTCTGCTATATATTTCCTCAACCAGGAACTGAAGAGGAATCAGGATGACCCCTCCCTGTCTCTCAACGTGGGGGATCCTCCCTCGCTGAAGAAAACTGTATACACTCATAGATAAAATTTATGGAAGGGGGGAAATCTTTGATAACATCAGTCGTCTATTTTTTTTTTAAAGAAGAAGAAGAAGACAGAAGCAATTTCGTTTACACTTGGTTATCTCGTGTCTTCAATAAAGGTCACTGTAATATCTTATAGAGTTATTGTCTGAATACCGATATACATGCTAAAAGGTACAACTTCCTTAAATTTTGTCTATGAGTGTATATTGGTTATCTCGTGTGTCTTCAATAAAGGTCACTGTAATATCTTTCAGAGTTATTGTCCCGATATACATGCTAAAAGGTACAACTTCCTTAAGTTTTGTCCATGAGTGTTTATTGGTTATCTCGTGTGTCTTCAATAAAGGTCACTGTAATATCTTTCAGAGTTATTGTCCCGATATACATGCTAAAATGCACAACTTCCTTAAGTTTTGTCCATGAGTGTATATTGGTTATCTCGTGTGTCTTCAATAAAGGTCACTATAATATCCTTCAGAGTTTTTGTCCCGATATACATGCTAAAATGCACAACTTCCTTAAGTTTTGTCCATGAGTGTATATTTATTATTCGGTAGTTTTCCAACATGGAGGAAACGTAGTTATTGATTGAGTGCAGAAAGGATTGCAAAGACCTGGAAGCCGCCATTTACCAATTGTCGGTGGATTGCAAGGTCATTGTGGAACTTGAAGGTCAAAAGGACAATGACCCTGAACCGAAGATCTGGAAAAATTCTACTGAATAATAACGTAAAGAAAATACTTTAGCCAATTTTTTCAATTTTATTTACTCCTGACGAGAACAAAAGTCGTCGAAACGTTGAGATAATAAAAAGATTTACTGGTCGAAGTTCGGTTCAAAATCACATTAATAGGTACCGCTCAACAAGAGCAACCTAGTTCATGATAATTGAAACAATGAATAATATGTGAAGGTTATATACATATTCCCACCTGTGCTGTGTGAGCAGAAGAGCTTAAATTGACTTGTTCCATATGTAAATACCTGTTTTCTTTCCTCTTTTCGCTCTCCACTATTTCCCATCCATATTTCCAAAATTTTTTTTTTCTTTCTTATTTTTTATTTTTTCTTATCTGTATATATTTACCATATGTATGCTCTCCTGCTGGATAAAGCATTTGTTTATAAATATTTTAAATTTTTCAAGGCGATTGATAAAATGAGAGAAGAGGTGCTCAACTCCACAGACAACGGCTGATTGCTCCCCCTCTCCTCTGGATTGCTTTTCCTCCTCACTCATGTACATATATAACCTTCAGGGGAATCCCCTTGTAAGACAATAGTGTCTTAATAAAGGTTTTTGTTGTTGTTGTTGTTGTTGTTGTATTTACCATATGTATATAATCTTTCTCCATTTTTTTAATTTTTTTTATTTCCCACTTTCATAGGTTTCTCCGTCCTGTAACCCCAAGGAGAATCCTCTGTAAGACCTGTGTGTCTTAATAAAGGCTTTTGTGTGTGTGTTATTCATATATTAAACAAAATTTTAACGTGGGATTCAATCCCGGTTCATGACTGTCGGGAATCGAGGGTGTTACCTACTGGTCGAAGTATCTTTAATTTAAAGAATGCTGGCCAGACAGCCTTTATCTTTACGGTACAGTAAAAAGTTCAATATATTTTTTAAAGTAAGTTGTAAGTTTTTTTATATAACCGAGTTTTCGAGTATTTCTGCCCTTTCTACAGATGTATAATTGAGAACCTAGTAGAAAGGCAGAAGTGTTTCGAAAACTCTCAGCTAAATAAAAAAATAAAAAAACTTCACACAAATCTGTTTATGAGCTCGATTGTCTTAACTAGGTTTTCTTATATATAAATTTCATCATTAATATTAATTGCTGACTAAATTAAACTCTTCGAATTAAAATAGCAATTACACCCATACCTCGCTTTGTGTCGGGGTTACGTTCCAAAAAATCACGACGCAAATTGAAACGACGCAAAGTGAAAATAAATTTTCTATGGCATGGCGCAATCAAAAACAAAGGCGCTGCCATATTTTAGGAAGAAAAAATTTAAAAAAAATTAAAGACTCGAATCCAAAACAACGCAACTTCGAAAATCTAACGACGCACAGTGAAAAATCAGTGAAAATTAAGCAGCGACGCAACTTCGAAAAAAACGCAAAACGAAACGACGCAAAGCGAGGTATTGGTGTAAAACAGATTGAAGCGGAATGTCTTATACGAACTCGACTCTGAGTCATTGTAAAGCCTGTACACAATTTGACAATTAAAATAATTTTATTGACATCTTGTCAATACATGCAAAGTACACAGTCTGTACTATTTAAAAAAAGTTAATATGGATTATATACACTATGTACAATGAATATGGCGCCTCTGCCAGCGCTGCAGAGTTTGGTGGAGTATTACCAGTGGGTCTCCAGCGACACCACGTATTTCGCGATCTATGAAGAATACGTGGGTGGGGGGGGAGAATTCCGACCACACCTCCCTGCGGTCCTCCCTGGACCCTTGGAATATTCGACCAAATTCTGGTTCGTTTCCAAGGTGACTAACATGGCAACGGCACCCATTTTCCAATGAAGAGCAAAACCTGCTGCTGTGTTGGAGATGCATGGAGACATCTGAGACTCTTCTTTGGACATGACAACAACAATAACGAAGAATACGTAGATCGCGTACTTTGCTGAAGAGATGGTGATGGCGTGGTACTCGAGAAGTAAAGCCTGTAGAAGAACGTCCGACAGCTTGCGAGTAAAGTTGGTTTAAGACACTCCTCTTCAACCGTTATATTTTGCTAAAATATTAAATACTATTATATAAAATTAAACGCTGACGGCCTTGAACCATATCCGGAAAAGAATGTTTTAAAATGATGTAACAGAGATATTAGTTCACATCTTGTAGAGAGAAATGGCTTCAGTAATCTCACAGATAAGATTGACTTCGGCAACGTTGGATGTAGACCGTTGAGATTTGGTGAGATAAAATACATTTCTTATCTATGGCGACGACATTGATGGGGGGCTGATGTAGAGGAAAACACGAAGCCTGTTGTAGATCATCAATAAATTAACACACACACACACAAAAGCCTTTATTAGGGACTTGCCCCATACAGATTCTCCCAATTGGGTAAGGTAATAATCATCTTGTGTTATTTACATAGAAATTGAACTGATTTTACTCTTCGTCTCAAAGTCATTCAATTGTTGACTGGTCCTTACATAATGATGATCTAAAAAATTTATAGTAAGCTATTGCCTTAGATTTGTTTGCTGATATTTTTGAAAGCAATACGTAGGGTGAAATGTTGGTACATTAAATTTGTTGATATAGGGCCTTCCTCTCTGTATCAAGGGCTGTACAATTAAGCAGGTATTGGGGGACTTCTTCAGTAATTATCATCAATAAAATAACAGAAGAATTCAATACGACATGATTGTAAAGATAGAAGCTGCCTGCCCGGAATTCATAGTTCTTCAACTACACTTCGCCAAATGTTTTAATTTTTGTTCGCTCCTGACGAGGACAAAAATATTTTTGGCAACATCGAGATAATAAAAAGATTTACTGACCGAAGTATCTTTAATTTGAAGAACAATGAATACGACATATCCACTCATGGACAAAACTTGAGGAAGTTGTACCATGTATATCGGGACAATAACTCTGAAAGATATCATAGTGACCTTTATTGAAGATACACGAGATAACCAATATACACTCATTGACAAAATTTATGGAAGTTGTACCTTTTAGCATGTATATCGGAACAATAACTCTGAAAGATATTACAGTGACCTTTATTGAAGACACACGAGATAACCAATATACACTCATAGACAAAACTTAAGGAAGTTGTACCTTTTAGCATGTATATCGGGACAATAACTCTGAAAGATATTACAGTGACCTTTATTGAAGACACACATATATACACTCATTGACAAAACTTAAGGAAGTTGTACCTTTTACCATTTATATATATCGGGACAATAACTCTGAAAGATATTACATTGACCTTTATTGAAGACACACATATATACACTCATAGACAAAACTTAAGGAAGTTGTACCTTTTACCATGTATATATATCGGGACAATAACTCTGAAAGATATTACATTGACCTTTATTGAAGACACACATATATACACTCATTGACAAAACTTAAGGAAGTTGTACCATGTATATCGGAACAATAATTCTGAAAGATATTACAGTGACATAAACTTCTTCCCTTTCTTTTCATTGTTCAATATAAAAGGTGCAAATATATATTCTCTCAATGCCTCTATACTCAACAATACTTGATAAACTAACAAACAGATGCATAGAAATATCAGAAACATACGAAACAATATGGACAAATACTACACCATAGATGTAGGCAGTCTTCTATATATACCACAATAGTTCACGAATTTATTGGGTTTAATTTGAGATCTCGAGATATCGTTCAACCAGCACTTTATATTTTCAAAAATTGTTTTTAACACACAAAGAATGTAATATATATTTTCCCCCCCTTTCAATATCATTAATATTTAAAATATGTAAAAAATGATTTGTATATAAAAATAGTATTTATCATCAATTTATCATCGTGATACTCCTGTTGAAGGACTGACAAGTCCGAAAGCTTGAAAATTAGAACAAGAAACTTAAACCCTGGAAGATTTATTTATTTTATAAAACTTTGCCTCATGTTAAACTGACTTTACTACCTCGGAGAAAATTAGGAAAAACAAACTTCGGTATCTTGTTGTTATCGTGTCTAATGAAGAGCCTCAGATGTCTCCATACATCTCTATCACAGCAGTCGCAATGTCCACTATCTTGGATGTGTAAAGCTGCTGCTCTGGGTCTATGTCAAAAAAACTTCAGGATGACACAGCAATTTATTTATGACGGAAATACCTTTTTTTTACGGGGCTGTTAACCAAAAGAATTATTTAACAAACTATGAAGGATAAACAAAAGATAAGTAAATGAGGGAAGTTTACGGAGTAAATATCGAAATTGATAACAACAACAACAACAAAAGCCTTTATTTAGGGTCACTGACCCTATACAGGATTCACCAGAGGTATGCATAAGAACAAAGCAGTGAAACAAAAGAAACAACAATATAAACAGAAGAAAAAAAAAAAAAAGAAAGAGAAAGAGGGAAGCAAGAAAAAAACAACACAAAAAGAGTAGCAGTAAGAAAGTGAGGAGTGAGTGTCACTTGGCCTTCTTCTGAGATATGGACTTGTGGAAACTATAAAACGCCGTAGCAATATACTTATTCTGGGTCATATTGTCAATTATTGATGAAATTGATAATCTGTTATTAAATATATATATATATATATTTCGCTACAATATCTCTCAATGCCTCTATTTTCAACAATACTTGCTAAACTAACACTTTGCTTCATGTAAAACTGACTATATAGCTATGGAAATATGTAAATAATGCTATGCAAATAAAAAAGGCATATCCTGACCAAGAGCACATGCGCTTTTCAGAAGGCAGAGCGCCATCTGGTGGAACAGAAATCAACTATTCATTAATTTAACCTGTTCCCTGATATTTGGCCAACCCAATTTCTTGATAAATCAAGAAAAGCCATCCAAGAACGCGTTTCGCGCTGTTGGTGCTCGTCAGCTTGAAGTAGGCTGTATCACTGCGACCAAAAATATTTTTGGTCCCAGAGGCTTCCTGAAAAACCAAGAAATGGGTATTTAAGGCCTAACTACTATTATGTAAATAATGCTATGTAGTTAATGTGTGAATAAAGAGATTTACAATGTTCCATATCTACCTTCTTTCTACACAGTTTCTTGTAATCTCTTAGATAAATCTTATATAAGACCTGTGTGTCTTAATAAAGGTTTCCGGGGCTCAAAAATCATTTATTCTGGTTAACAGCCCTGTTAATAAATATATTTCCAAATATATAATTCTTCCTCTGAATTGAAATTAGACGAAAAACATGGTGAAGGAAGACTACTTTCTTTTATTGATGCATAGGTGCAAGCTTTCGGGTAAAAACCCTTCAACAGGCGAGCAATGAAGCGCGACTTATAAGTAATTATTTGTACCATAGTTCTTATAAGTCGCGCTTCATTGCTCGCCTGTTGAAGGGTTTTTACCCGAAAGCTTGCACCTATACATCAATAAAAGAAACTCGTCTTCCTTCACCATGTTTTTCGTCTAAAGATATTTCCGTTAATAAAGGTTTTGTAAATAGGTGTTTACTTCAAATCATAGAATTTCTTTAAAAAATTATTGTAAAAGCCTCTTCTTTACCTATTCCTATCTTTGATTAAAAGTGCCTTAATAAATTCACAACGTATTGTTTTACTTTTTAGAACGGAAAGATTGGATAAAACCTTCGATTCCCGACAGCCATGAACCGGGATTGAATCCCGTGTTGGACACTTTGTTTTTAATAAGTGAATAACCTTCACATTCATTGTTGTAAATATCATAAACTAGGTTGCTCTTTTTGAGCGGTACCTGGTAAAGTTATTTTGGAACTTTTGAGAACTTGAGGTATCAGGAAGTGAATCAATCACAGATTGCACAGCCAAGTGAAGGTTCTGTGGAATACACAGTTGGGAGGGTGCCCCCAAAACACAGCGGTGGAGTATAAACAAACAAAGGGGGGAGGTCCCTGCCTCTGGGAATGGAATGCAGGGGCCTCCCAGGGGCCTACCCTTAGTTGGTAGTCTCCCCACCTACTGGAAATTTGGTTTTATACCCCTGTATAATACACAAATATAGCATCCTCAGCATTATAGTAAACAGAAGTAATACTTCTTTCTTATCCCAATGTATGAACATTACTTAGTGAAACAACGATTGGTACTGTCTATATGATTGGGTAAATGTACATCACACATGTTGAATCTGAAATACACTCATGAACAAAACTTAAGTAACTTGTACCTTTTAGCATGTATATCAGGATTCAGACAATAACTCTGAAAGATATTACAGTGACTTTTATTGAAGATACACGAGATAACTAAGTGTGAACAAAATTGATTGTCTTCTTCTTAAAAAAAAAAAAAAAAAGACGACCAGCGATATTGAAGACTTATCTCGTGTGTCTTCAATAAAAGTTACTGTAATACATTTCAGAGTTATTGTCCCGATATACCTGCTAAAAGGTATAACTACTTTAAGTTTTGTTCATGAGTGTAAAATCGATGAATATTAAATCCATCAATTATCTTTCAATTCTTTTCAACATGACACCATCTACCGATCAAAAGTTGAACTAATTTTTCACAGCGAGTATCCCACTATGTACTAAGTGTCAACCTACAAAACACATCATTGACTGTATTGACTCATCCATTGATGAGCTCTACTCATTCCCAGCAGACACCATCAACAAGCAATACTAATGGCAATACATCCAGATGGCACAAGAACCTACAGGACATGCAACAACTGTCCTGGTGTGAAACTAACACCTACTCACATATTCTCGTGCCCAGCAATGGCCGCAGTCTTGCAGAAAATTGACTTAGACCCAGAGCAGCAGCTTTACACACCCAAGATAATGGATATTGCTGCTGCTGTGTTGGAGATGCATGGAGACATCTGAGACTCTTCTTTGGACACAACAACAACAACAACCATCAACAAGCTCAACAAGCTTGATACCCTAATATGGTTGAGTGGAGATAAGAAAGAAGAAGAAGTGACAACAATTATCTCTACTTATCACACGTGGTATGTGACAGGATGTGTGAAGTTATAGGATACAAATATATGGGAACTTTATTATGGACACACGTCCCGTACAGGATTCTCCCAGATACAGAAGTAAACAGTTATCTACACAAAGTGGAACCTTCCTTCAAGTTGGAACAACCACCTGTCTTATTGTCTGTGCTTCTTTCCACAATTTGTGTAAAGCTAAGTCACTATGGGAACTATAATCTAAGGTAAACAAGGTCATAGATTATGTCATAGGAACAGTATTTCCTGTAGGGTATGTGGGGTCATTAGCCTACCTCATGGAACAACAACTTCCTGGGATTCCCCTTATTTACATATTGACCCGGCTTCGCCCGGGGTCTGCCTGAAGTAGATATTTGTACATTGTTGTTGTTGTCGTGTCTAATGAAGAGCCTCAGATGTTCTTATGCATTTCTATCACAACTGCAGCAATATCCACTATCTTGGGTGTGTAAAGCTGCTGCTCTGGGTCCATGTCAATTTTCTACAAGGCTGCGGCCATTGTTGGTCAATATTTATCCATTGTTTTTAGCAAATGGTAATTGTTATATCAATAATAATTGTCTGAATTTGCCAAAACTGGTTTTGTAGCTCATTCTATATCACCACTAGTAAAGTTTTCTTTTACCAGGATGATGAACAGTGCATTGTTCTGATGTATATTTAAAGGGAGAGGTGTCTCTTTTGGTATATGATTATATAGATCTAATTTCGTTGCTAGAATAATTTGTGTTAATTCCGAATATAGCCACACAAACCACAACAAATCTTCTTAATTATATATATTTCAGAATCATATAGGTTTTCATCGCAGTAAGGACAGTAGAAGTTTGTAAAACGACACTTGAAGTTACACCGCATGAGTTTCTTTTCAATGAAAAATCAAAATTTTATTTCAAGATGAAATATTGACTATTCCTAACCTTTTTGGATGAGGTATGAAAGGGTGAATTATGAAGAGTAATGATGAACGGAAAAATAAAGTTTGTATTATGTATAAAAGAAACATTCGTGCTTTTAAATCCTTTCGTTTTATATGTATAGATGGCGTGTTATTGTTTTGTGTTAATATAGATTTGTGTTAAGCTTTTACACATTTCTTCTTTAGAGCATAAAATCGATTCAAATTTGCAGTGTCTGCGTAGTAAAGGAAGAAGAAACTGGTTGGTAATCAACGTATAGGATTATTATGGTGAAAAGAAGAAGTTTTTAGGGTCTTGGCTGTGATTGAAACATAATGAGGATCATAATTTATCAATCAGAGGAATTGCAATAAGTTTCTGTATTGATTTAAAATAGCAAGGGCTTGTTGGTGAGTTGACGCTTGAAATCTTTCATTTTGTTTATTTATTACAAAATACACGCTATATCCTTTATCTTGTATGTATATATTTGCGTGCAAATGTTCTCAAACTATCTTACAAACATTATTTAAAAAATATTTATATACATCTTTCACTTCAAGTCATCTCCTTAAATTTCTACCAAAAATCCGCCATGGAGAGGCCACTACCATCTCACGGGCTATGTACTGGCAGATGTGTGCATCCTGAAACAGACCCTTCCTACATCCACTGTTCAGAAAAACCACAGACAGTTGATCATCTTCAGCTGTCCAGCATTCCTGAGACATAGGATACAAACAGCTGATTGGACTGACCCATCTCAACATCTATGGCCAAACTCAGCATGGAACTTTGTTGACTTTGCTTAGAATTATTAATGAAACTGATTCCAATAATTATTAATTAAACATTATATTTATTGATTTACAAGAGAGAGAACAAAATATAAAAGGGAAACTAATATTGAAACAAAGGAACTTTTTATTGTTTTGGTTAGCGCCTATTTTTTACCTGTGAGCTTACACACACTCTGGTAACAAATAATATATGTACAACAAACTTCCTGGTCAACTCGTTCAGCTCAGTAATCAGGACGTGATTAAAAGTGCTTAGCACTAAGTCCATAATGGTGACTCCACGTGTAGTTGGCGTTCTGCACTCCCTGGGTTATCTATCTCTATACAAATCATTTCTTGTATTAGAGAGAGAGAGAGAGACAATTGACATATTTTTATTGACATCTTGTCAATACATGTAAAGTGCACAGTCCGCACTAATTATGAGAAAATGAGAAATTTATAATTAAGATGATGGTTATAATAAAAAATGATTTTAAAAATGATTAAAAAATACAACTATGTACATGGCGCCTCTGCCACCGCTGCAGAGTTTGATGGAAGATCGCCAATGGGTCCCCAGTGACACCACGCATTTCGCGATCTACGAAGAAAACGTAGATGGCATGCTTTGCCGCTGAGGAGATGGTGATGGCGTGTTCCTCGAGGTCCACCGCGAAGATCCAGGATTGCAGGTCCGGCGGCCGCCCGATGATGGAGAACACCTCTCGGATGAGAGGGCGGACGGCGCTGCAGGACCAGTAGCGATGAGCCAGCGACAGGTCGCTGGAGCCGCAGGCGATGCAGACGGGCTGGCTCGACGCCGGGTGCCCCGGATGAGGCAGGGCGTGCAGGGCTAGCCGCAGTGCGATGTCCGCTGCATGGCCCCCGAAGGAGCAGCGACGGAGAGATGAGAACGCCAGGCTGGTGGAGGGCACGTCGACGACAGGCGCCCAGCGCCGGAGATACCGCGAGATGGGAACGGCGGCCAGGCGGGGACGCTCCAACATGCGACGCGCAGTGCGTGTGCTGATGCGCAAGAACGGCGTGGCCGTCCCGCGCAGCACCACGGCTTCCTCCAAGGTCCGCTCCCTGTAGACGCTCGTCGCGTTGTCCGCCACCAGGCGGTTTAAACTAATCAACGTATTGTGCAATTCTACGGATTGATAAATTGTGTTTCTATTTTTGAAATTATTCTAAGAGTTTTTATATAATCGGCATACATGGACAGCACTATCTAGTCTTCACTATCATCCAGCGGCACCCTGACCTGCAGGACTGGGTCTTCGGGCGAGGCCTGGGTGACAACGCCCTGGCCATCCTGACGTCTGCCAAGACTGCCATCTATAAGTACTTCCTCGGCGTGGAACTGAGAAGTGTTCAAGAAGACCTTGTCTGGAGGAGAATTCTCTCAAGGCGGGGAAGTCTTCCTTGCTGTAGGTAGTTTTACCTATGTTGTTGTCGTGTCCAATGAAGAGCCTCAGATGTCTCCATGCATTCCTATCACAGCAGCAGCAATTGTTTTACCTATACAACTTGTTGAAGATATTATTCTGCGATTTTAAATGTTTATTTTTGACCAGTACTTTTGTTTTGTTTTTGCTTTTCCTAAAATGTTTTTTCTTCTTCATTATTATTTGTTCTATAGGGAAAGCTTTGTTTTTTGAGACTTGAATAAACAAATTCAAGTTTATTATATTTTTGTGTGCTTTCAAAGTTAAAACACAGCACAACTGTATATATCATACAATATTTCCCTACATTTTATTTACCCCTTTATATTACTCCTTATATTATCTCTTTATCATAAATTATTTTTCTGTAAAAATTGATTAAAAGAGTCAATAAAACTGTCTATACCTACAGAAACCTGTCACAAACAGGACATGAACTTGCGACAGACAACCTGTGTCCGACATAGCGGCACTGCGCTTGCTACTTCCACATCCGTCAAAAAATCACTCACCAAACGATTTCCGGTCGCTCTAAATGCTCGGGTGATTCCAACCGGAAGTGGTACACGTGCCCTTCTTGTAACCTTCTATCCCCCCCCCCCCCCCCCCCCCACATCTCCTGTAATTAAACACAGCACGGTGTATGTCTCCATTTTGGAATATTTCTACTGAAATGTTTGACCCCACATCTCCTGTAATTAAACACAGTCCGGTGTATGTCTCCATTTTGGAATATTTCTATTGGAATGTTTGACCCCACATCTCCTGTAATTAAACACAGTCCGGTGTATGTCTCCATTTTGGAATATTTCTATTGGAATGTTTGACCCCACATCTCCTGTAATTAAACACAGTCCGGTGTATGTCTCCATTTTGGAATATTTCTACTGGAATGTTTGACCAAATCTTTGTATGGTAAAGATAGTGGCTGCCTGGCCAGCACTCATCGTTCTTCAAATTAAAGATACGAGGACAAAAGATTTTTGCCGAAATGTCGAGATAATAAAAAGATTTACTGGTCGAAGTATCTTTAATTTTAAGAACAAGTCTTTGTAGTAATTGATAGTAACTCTATTCTATATGTATTTCTATATGGCGTTAAATATATCTCTTTATTTTTAAATTGAATATAAATAAGATAATTTGGAATCTATTCTCTCTATGTCCCCCTCCCTTGCGCAGAGGCCATGCTAATCATCTCTGTATCGTTCCAATTGTAGTAGTTGTACCGCCGAACACAGGGGCCATGCTAATCATCTCTGTATCGTTCCAATTGTAGTAGTTGTACCGCCGAACACAGGGGCCATGCTAATCGTCTCTGTATCGTTCCAATTGTAGTAGTTGTACCGCCGAACACAGGGGCCATGCTAATCATCTCTGTATCGTTCCAATTGTAGTAGTTGTACCGCCGAACACAGGGGCCATGCTAATCTTCTCTGTATCGTTCCAATTGTAGTAGTTGTACCGCCGAACACAGGGGCCATGCTAATCATCTCTGTATCGTTTCAATTGTAGTAGTTGTACCGCCGAACACAGGGGCCATGCTAATCATCTCTGTATCGTTCCAATTGTAGTAGTTGTACCGCCGAACACAGGGGCCATGCTAATCTTCTCTGTATCGTTCCAATTGTGGTAGTTGTACCGCCGAACACAGGGGCCATGCTAATCTTCTCTGTATCGTTCCAATTGTAGTAGTTGTACCGCCGAACACAGGGGCCATGCTAATCTTCTCTGTATCGTTCCAATTGTAGTAGTTGTACCGCGGTATCACAGGGTCCATGCTAATCATCTCTGTATCGTTCCAATTGTAGTAGTTGTACCGCCGAACACAGGGGCCATGCTAATCTTCTCTGTATCGTTCCAATTGTAGTAGTTGTACCGCCGAACACAGGGGCCATGCTAATCTTCTCTGTATCGTTCCAATTGTAGTAGTTGTACCGCGGTATCACAGGGTCCATGCTAATCATCTCTGTATCGTTCCAATTGTAGTAGTTGTACCGCCGAACACAGGGGCCATGCTAATCTTCTCTGTATCGTTCCAATTGTAGTAGTTGTACCGCGGTATCACAGGGTCCATGCTAATCATCTCTGTATCGTTCCAATTGTAGTAGTTGTACCGCCGAACACAGGGTCCATGCTAATCATCTCTGTATCGTTCCAATTGTAGTAGTTGTACCGCCGAACACAGGGGCCATGCTAATCTTCTCTGTATCGTTCCAATTGTAGTAGTTGTACCGCCGAACACAGGGGCCATGCTAATCTTCTCTGTATCGTTCTAATTGTAGTAGTTGTACCGCCGAACACAGGGGCCATGTCAATCATCTCTGTATCGTTCCAATTGTAGTAGTTGTACCGCGGTATCACAGGGTCCATGCTAATCATCTCTGTATCGTTCCAATTGTAGTAGTTGTACCGCCGAACACAGAGGCCTTGCTAATCTTCTCTGTATCGTTCCAATTGTAGTAGTTGTACCGCCGAACACAGGGGCCATGCTAATCTTCTCTGTATCGTTCCAATTGTAGTAGTTGTACCGCCGAACATAGGGGCCTTGCTAATCTTCTCTGTATCGTTCCTATTGTAGTAGTTGTACCGCCGAACACAGGGGCCATGCTAATCTTCTCTGTATCGTTCCAATTGTAGTAGTTGTACCGCCGAACACAGGGGCCTTGCTAATCTTCTCTGTATCGTTCCAATTGTAGTAGTTGTACCGCGGTATCACAGGGTCCATGCTAATCATCTCTGTATCGTTCCAATTGTAGTAGTTGTACCGCCGAACACAGAGGCCTTGCTAATCTTCTCTGTATCGTTCCAATTGTAGTAGTTGTACCGCCGAACACAGGGGCCATGCTAATCTTCTCTGTATCGTTCCAATTGTAGTAGTTGTACCGCCGAACATAGGGGCCTTGCTAATCTTCTCTGTATCGTTCCTATTGTAGTAGTTGTACCGCCGAACACAGGGGCCATGCTAATCTTCTCTGTATCGTTCCAATTGTAGTAGTTGTACCGCCGAACACAGGGGCCTTGCTAATCTTCTCTGTATCGTTCCAATTGTAGTAGTTGTACCGCGGTATCACAGGAGCCATGCTAATCTTCTCTGTATCGTTCCTATTGTAGTAGTTGTACCGCCGAACACAGGGGCCATGCTAATCTTCTCTGTATCGTTCCAATTGTAGTAGTTGTACCGCCGAACACAGGGGCCATGCTAATCTTCTCTGTATCGTTCCAATTGTAGTAATTGTACCGCCGAACACAGGGGCCTTGCTAATCTTCTCTGTATCGTTCCAATTGTAGTAGTTGTACCGCCGAACACAGGGGCCATGCTAATCTTCTCTGTATCGTTCCTATTGTAGTAGTTGTACCGCCGAACACAGGGGCCATGCTAATCTTCTCTGTATCGTTCCAATTGTAGTAGTTGTACCGCCGAACATAGGGGCCTTGCTAATCTTCTCTGTATCGTTCCTATTGTAGTAGTTGTACCGCCGAACACAGGGGCCATGCTAATCTTCTCTGTATCGTTCCAATTGTAGTAGTTGTACCGCCGAACACAGGGGCCTTGCTAATCTTCTCTGTATCGTTCCAATTGTAGTAGTTGTACCGCCGAACACAGGGGCCATGCTAATCTTCTCTGTATCGTTCCAATTGTAGTAGTTGTACCGCCGAACATAGGGGCCTTGCTAATCTTCTCTGTATCGTTCCAATTGTAGTAGTTGTACCGCCGAACACAGGGGCCATGCTAATCTTCTCTGTATCGTTCCAATTGTAGTAGTTGTACCGCCGAACATAGGGGCCTTGCTAATCTTCTCTGTATCGTTCCTATTGTAGTAATTGTACCGCCAAACACAGGGGCCATGCTAATCTTCTCTGTATCGTTCCAATTGTAGTAGTTGTACCGCCGAACACAGGGGCCTTGCTAATCTTCTCTGTATCGTTCCTATTGTAGTAGTTGTACCGCCGAACACAGGGGCCTTGCTAATCTTCTCTGTATCGTTCCAATTGTAGTAGTTGTACCGCCGAACACAGGGGCCATGCTAATCTTCTCTGTATCGTTCCAATTGTAGTAGTTGTACCGCCGAACACAGGGGCCATGCTAATCTTCTCTGTATCGTTCCAATTGTAGTAGTTGTACCGCCGAACACAGGGGCCTTGCTAATCTTCTCTGTATCGTTCCTATTGTAGTAGTTGTACCGCCGAACACAGGGGCCTTGCTAATCTTCTCTGTATCGTTCCAATTGTAGTAGTTGTACCGCCGAACACAGGGGCCATGCTAATCTTCTCTGTATCGTTCCTATTGTAGTAGTTGTACCGCCGAACACAGGGGCCATGCTAATCTTCTCTGTATCGTTCCAATTGTAGTAGTTGTACCGCCGAACATAGGGGCCTTGCTAATCTTCTCTGTATCGTTCCAATTGTAGTAGTTGTACCGCCGAACACAGGGGCCATGCTAATCTTCTCTGTATCGTTCCAATTGTAGTAGTTGTACCGCCGAACACAGGGGCCATGCTAATCTTCTCTGTATCGTTCCAATTGTAGTAGTTGTACCGCCGAACATAGGGGCCTTGCTAATCTTCTCTGTATCGTTCCAATTGTAGTAGTTGTACCGCCGAACATAGGGGCCATGCTAATCTTCTCTGTATCGTTCCAATTGTAGTAGTTGTACCGCCGAACACAGGGGCCATGCTAATCTTCTCTGTATCGTTCCAATTGTAGTAGTTGTACCGCCGAACACAGGGGCCTTGCTAATCTTCTCTGTATCGTTCCTATTGTAGTAATTGTACCGCCGAACACAGGGGCCATGCTAATCTTCTCTGTATCGTTCCAATTGTAGTAGTTGTACCGCCGAACACAGGGGCCATGCTAATCTTCTCTGTATCGTTCCAATTGTAGTAGTTGTACCGCCGAACACAGGGGCCATGCTAATTTTCTCTGTATCGTTCCAATTGTAGTAGTTGTACCGCCGAACACAGGGGCCATGCTAATCTTCTCTGAATCGTTCCAATTGTAGTAGTTGTACCGCCGAACACAGGAGCCTTGCTAATCTTCTCTGTATCGTTCCAATTGTAGTAGTTGTACCGCCGAACATAGGGGCCATGCTAATCTTCTCTGTATCGTTCCAATTGTAGTAGTTGTACCGCCGAACATAGGGGCCATGCTAATTTTCTCTGAATCGTTCAAATTTCGGTATATGTACCGACGATGTACTCTATTCTCTTTATGTACTTCTAGACACATAAGGAATCTCTCAAGATGGGGAAGCCTCTCTTGCTGAAGAAATGTGTACATATATAACTGTATATATTTCACTACATTACAGCCTTTTGAATGTGCTGTTCTCCTGAATTTGTGAAAAACTAATGTGTTGTCAAGTCTCAAGCTCTACAAGCTTGATACCCTAATATGATTGAGCGGGGATAAGAAAGAAGAAGAGTGCTATAGCTAATAAACCATATAGCGAATTGTTTTTATAAGTAATCTTTTAGCGGAGAATTACTCTCTCATCCTCCAAGCTGGGACAGTAAAAGGTGTATCCAGGACGATACCACAGATGGTTGAGGGGGGCGAGGGTGGGAACATCCAAAAAAAGATGGACCGATTACCAAATTAGACCACACACCAGACTGACCACCTTGAACGAAACCAGAAAGAGGAAATGAACAAGATGGGAAAGAGTTCATCTGTGAGAATTTCCAGTACTGGAACATCTACCAATATAGATGGTTGATAGATAAATGGCGGTATTTCCAGTGAGAATCATTGCTGTGACACTTCATCTTTTTATGTAGTTTTGGTCTTTATTTATTCTTACAGGATTCTGTGTGTGGCGTAATAAACAGAAGTATTTGGATCAAGAAGTTCATTTACACTGATGGACAAAACTTAAGGAAGTTGTACATTTCAGCATGTATATCGGGATTCAGACAATGACTCAGAAAGATATTACAGTGACCTTTATTGAAGACACACAAGATAACCAAGTGTGAACAAAATTGACTCCGACTTCTTAAAAAAAAAAAAAAACGACCGTTGACATCTATCCTAATATACATGCTAAAATGTACAACTTCCTTAAGTTTTATCCATGAGTGTATATGTTAATTATATGGTGTGTTAGCTAGGCTTCAACGTTCTATAACTATCATAATACTGGGAGCAGCCCCGAGTTGTGGAGCGGTGTAAGAAAGTGTACTGTACGGCGGTAGGTAGAGAAGCGGGGGAGACATCTGGACCCCCGCCATACTGCCCCCCAACGTATTTCTGCCCACCACATTACGTCATACCAACCCCTCCCCGCTAACCTATTTAAACCGTACAACCAACTTCCACTTACAGTTTCTCCTTGATCTGTTTGCTTGCTTGCTAAATAAAAAATCTCAAAAAGATTCACTCAGTATAATTTAATTAACAAAACATTTACAATCATGGACAAAACTTAAGGAAGTTTTACCTTTAAGCATGTATGTATTATTATATTGCAGTTTTGTTATGTATTCATAAAGTTAATATACACACACACAAAAGCCTTTATTAAGACACACAGATCTTACAGAGGATTCTCCTTGGGATTACAAGACGGAGAAACCTATGAAAGTGGGAAATATACAAAGGGGTAAAAATGGAGAAAGATTATATACGCATGATAAATATATACAGATTATTATTTGAATGATCCTATGGAAAATAAGAATATGGATTTGGAAATATGGATGGGAGAAGTGGAGAGCGAAAAGAGGAAAGAAAACAGGTATTTACATATGGAACATACATATAATGGAACAAGTCAATTTAAGCTCTTCTGCTCACACAGCACAGGTGGACCATGGCCATAAAGTTAATATAAATATTCTTAATATAAATATGTAAATAAGTAACATCATCACTGAGTATCCATTCTATCAACATAGATATGTAATTATCTAATATGTAAATAAGTAACATCATCACTGAGCATCCATTCTATCAACATAGATATGTAATTATCTAATATGTAAATAGCTTAAAAAAGACTATGCAGATATGTTTAATAATAAAATTAAATCTTTAATATAGGACCAACGATCAAACAATTCCTTCACATAAAAAAACTTAACAAGCTTCAAAATAAATTTATTAGATGACGATCAAAAAGAGAAACCTAGATCATCATATTTACAATGGGGGATGTGTGGTTATATACCAGGGTTTATTTATAATTATATTCTATATTGGTGTCTTTGTGTGGGTCCTTAGGTCCTTGGGGATCTTGTTTTGAGGAAGCTTTTTCCAGGCTTGTTTACTGAAACACACATGCCAAAGGGACAATAAACATTTATAAAAAGATTTAAAAAGTCTTCAACTTTATTCAAAATTAGCCTGTCCACTAGTCCCTAATTTTTTTTTTTTTTACGATTTTATTATGAAAACTAATTTTTAAAAAAGACCTATTTACATATAAATCTAAATCAGATTAAAGTGTGGTTCTAATGATAGTCATAGAATATAGAACATTTAAAACTAATTAACATATTATTAAGGACAATAACCCCGCCTTATGCAAATCAAATCAGTGTAATTGACCCCAGATTGCCTGACAGATTGCCGTTGTTGGATGGCGTAGTTCCGGGCTGTGCATTCACCTGCAGACGACACCTGCGGGGACAACGGATTCGCCACGGAACACCAACTTTGATAAACTCAGAAACCCAACGTGAGACGTTCATTTGACAGTCCAGAATACCTATCGTTAGTTAAGAATGATTTCATTATGTCCAACTGTAGGAGACACATAGAACTTATGACAATATAGGAAGATTTTAGTATTTTTTACCATTTTTCTAACATGATATCAGTAACAACTACAACTCCCCCTGAAGTATCCATCATTTCACACACACACAAAGCTTTATTAAGACCACCGGTCTTATACAGATTCACCACAGGAAGAAATAATAGAAATCTTGAGTTCAACTGACCCGGTTGATGGACCTCAGCAAGGGTCCTACTCCAGGGATACGGAGGAGCTGTGTCTGTACTCATGTTAGAGTCGGCAGTAAAGGCTTCCATGTTAGGAACAGCCTCAAATTACAGGCAAAGTCAGACTTTCATCAAAGTGTGCCTGGATCATTGTGCCATGATCAACGAAAGCTGCACCCTTATACCCCATTCCATGAGATCATGGAAATCATGGAATTCGTGTAATCTTTACACAAGGGGATAAGAAACAACAGAAATAATAGATAGAGCTCCTATACTCCAGGTAACGCAGCACCCAACAACAGCCTCCAGGTCCGACACATGTCCAATGGCCACACGTTCCTTCGTGCATACGTCATGGTTAGCGAATCACTGAACAGGCTAGTGTAGTATCCATAATTTCTATGAACACGATATCTGTGTGTATGATGCCAACTCGAGAAAACTGCTGAGACTTAACTTTTTCAGAAGTTTATTCAAGATCTTAAAGAAGAAATAAATACAAATATTCACAGGCTCCTATCTCAAATCTAAGTAGAATTACAAGAGTAAAAAAAGAAAATAAAAATTCAAAAAATATATTAATACACACACAAAGCTTTATTAAGACCACCGGTCTTATGGAAATGCATTGCTCGATGCAAATATTTGAATGTAATTTTACTGTCCTATAAACTTATGTCCATAGTTTTCTTGAAAACCATTTCTGAGATTCCATCCTTCAGTGCTCCCTATATAAGCAGAATCGTCCAATACAGTATTAGAGCTCTGAGAAGCGGTCTGGTGGATTAAATTGGCGAAACCGCTGGGAGGGTTCACCACTGATGAGCCAAGCCCTCCCAATATATTTTTTCATCGCAGTAAGGACAGTAGAAGTTTGTATTATGTATAAAAGAAACATTCGTGCTTTTAAATCCTTTCATTTTATATATTAATTTACCTGTAATAATTTAAAATCTGTTTCAAATATATCACCATATTTAGATTCATTATACCTCTCTACATATACACTCATGGACAAAACTAAAGGAAGCTGTACCTTGTGAATATATATCAGGACAATAACTCTGAAAGATATTACAGTGACCTTCATTGAAGACACGAGATAACCAAGTGTGAACAATATTGCCTCTGTCTCCATCAAAAAAATAATAATAATAGTCGACTGGAACAAACAAGGCTCTGGCACATTTGTAAGTGCAAAGTCGAACTGCTTTTCACATATGTAGACATGTGGTGCACATACAGTAAAAGCAGTCGCCTTCTACCCACCATGATTATCATGGCCTGTACCACGTGTACTAGGGATAAGCAAAAAAAAAAAATAGACGTCTGGCGATAACAAAGACTTTCCATTTCCTTAAGTTTTGTCAACGGAGGTAATGTATCAAAATTGATAACCTGTTAATAAAATCTTAAATATAATTTACTACAATATTTACTATCATCATATTATTTGACTTTTTTCAGACTGGCATAATAGGTACACTGTGTGACAAAGAAATTACTAAACCCCATTGTACAGCCCTTGATACAGAGAGGAAGGCCTTATATCAACAAATTAAATGTACCAACACTTCACCCTACGTATTGCTTTCAAAAATATCAGCAAACAAATCTAAGGCAATAACTTATTATACATTTTTTATATCATCATTATGTAAGGACCAGTCAACAAGTGAATGACTTTGAGACGAAGAGTAAAATCAGTTCAATTTCTATGTAAATAACACAAGATGATTATTACCTTACCCAATTGGGAGAATCTGTATGGGGCAAGTCCCTAATAAAGGCTTTTGTGTGTGTAACTGACTTAATAGAATAGCTAGTTAGGGGGAACCTCGAAAGAAAAAAGACATTTTTACATATTCGGAGTTTAACCCCTAAGAATCCCTAAGTCCTCTACCCTTGATCCATCTATGTATAAAACTATAAAGATGCCGAATAATTATATATAATAAATTGACTCATCCATTGATGAACTCTACTCTTCCCCGGCAGACACCATCAAAAATCTCAAGCTTTACAAGCTTGATACCTTAGTGTGATTGAGTGGAGATAAGAAATAAGAAGAAGAAGATGTATAATACATTGTTGTATAATCCTTTTCACTTGTACTAATCTAAATTTCTGTTAATACAACTAATTATTTTTCTTTAAGAAAAGGAATTGCTTGTTCTCATTTGCTTGTATATAAGTTTATACCAAGGCCTTTCTTTCTTCTTTCCCCTTATTTGATACATTGTAGATAACATTGCTTATTATTGTTACTATTACTGTGTTATTTCAGTATATACCCTTTTCTACTCGGAGAATCTGTATAAGACCACAAGGTCTTAATGAAGCTTTTTGTTGTTGGATTGTCTGAATGTATATACCCTTTTCTACTCGGAGAATCTGTATAAGACCACAAGGTCTTAATGAAGCTTTTTGTTGTTGGATTGTCTGAATGTATATACCCTCTTCTACTTAGAGAATCTATATAAGACCTAAAGGTCTTAATAAAGCTTTTTGTTGTTGGATTGTCTGAATGTATATACCCTCTTCTACTCGGAGAATCTGTATAAGACCAAAAGGTCTTAATAAAACTTTTTGTTATTGGATTGTCTGAATGGATATACCCTCTTATTCTCAGAGAATCTGTATAAGACCTTTAGGACCTTTTATGTTGTTGTATATTCGGAGTTAAGTGAAAATGTTTCTTATAAAGAAAGAAATAATCTCAGAGAAGATGTATACACCGGAATAGAAAGTAGAAATCAGACATGATAAGCCACGTTTGGAATATAAAAAGAGAGATTAAGAGGAACGTGGTAAGTTTCTTTATTAAGCAGTATACGAGCTTTCGGACGTCAGCCGTCCTTCATCAGGTATTGACATGAATGAGAAGGAGATGCTATATTTATAAGCGACAGTTTAGCATAAAAAATATTAAACAAGAAATAAAAGATTAAAAAGATTTGAGATTTGCATGCCAGTAATAAAAATATTTAAAATTGTACAATATATAGATTTAAGAAAATCTGCATACCTAGGATGAAGGGAAAAAGGCGGAAAACTAGAGGCGAAGACAAAAGCAAGAATAAAAATAAAAATAAGAATATAAACGAGAATATAAAAAGCAGCGGAATAAAGATAAAGTTAAAAGTTACGAAGGAGGTGTATCTGTTGGTATAGAATAAAAAGCAGAATATTGGGGCGGGAGGTCAATCTTTCTGTTGAGGCTGGGTGTAGTATTGGAGACAAGGGCTTCGAGAACTAAGCGTTGGTATTTATTTGCTATATCGCTATAAACGGGGGTTGTATTGTCGAGATTAAAGGAATGTCCGGATTCGGCGATATGTTGGGGGCGTTTTCACTGGCTCTGATGGCGATTGTTCGGCCTGTTTCTCCAATATAGCATAAATGCTATATTGGAGAAACAGGCCGAACAATCGCCATCAGAGCCAGTGAACACGCCCGCAACATCCGCTCGAAAGACAAAAAATCGCTCATATACCAACATATCGCCGAATCCGGACATTCCTTTAATCTCGACAATACAACCCCCGTTTATAGCGATATAGCAAATAAATACCAACGCTTAGTTCTCGAAGCCCTTGTCTCCAATACTACACCCAGCCTCAACAGAAAGATTGACCTCCCGCCCCAATATTCTGCTTTTTATTCTATACCAACAGATACACCTCCTTCGTAACTTTTAACTTTATCTTTATTCCGCTGCTTTTTATATTCTCGTTTATATTCTTATTTTTATTTTTATTCTTGCTTTGGTCTTCGCCTCTAGTTTTCCGCCTTTTTCCCTTCATCCTAGGTATGCAGATTTTCTTAAATCTATATATTGTACAATTTTAAATATTTTTATTACTGGCATGCAAATCTCAAATCTTTTAAATCTTTTATTTCTTGTTTAATATTTTTTATGCTAAACTGTCGCTTATAAATATAGCATCTCCTTCTCATTCATGTCAATACCTGATGAAGGACGGCTGACGTCCGAAAGCTCGTATACTGCTTAATAAAGAAACTTACCACGTTCCTCTTAATCTCTCTTTTTAGAAAGTAGAAATGTAGGAAGTATAAATTGGAAGTTATGGAAATTCCTGGAAAACGTGAGGAAGTGGTTATCGTCTGATAGGAATTGAGAGTCACAAAATGGCGCCAGTACTATTTTCTTTGCTAGCAATTAAAACTTTTTAATTTTAGATCTAATTTTAAATTGATAATTTTAGATTTTTCATATTCTCTTAGCTATCATTATTTTATTTTACGGAATTTTTTATTAATTATACATTTTAATTATGCTCTCACTTGCGCACGGCTATACCTATGTTAAAATTTAAACAATACAGAGATTTTTTGTGCCTTTTGTATTATAAACAAAGTATTCATATAATTCTGCATAGTGTCACGTATAAAATTAGAAAAGACAAACTTCAGTATGACATGACAATTTATTCAAGGAAAGACCAAATTATAATGCATAAAATATTAGAGAAACAATCAGGGAAGTTTACAAAATAGCAAAATAAATAAATGTCAAAATTTATAATTTGTTAATAAAATAATAAATAATTTTCTACAATATTTTGAACGCTCACAGAAGCGTGCAGTCATTTCTATCGTTAGCGATGTCAATCGATGATTTGACCGTCGGTTAGAGAATCAGACGATCAATGCTCCCGCGTCGTCCAGATGTCTGCTGATGTCACCCCCCCAACTGACTTTGCCACGTCACAACTAGTACACGCCTTCTTTAATCATAGGGGGCACTGTAATCATAGCTCAGTGTGCCGTTATAAAACGACGAGATATGGAAATATAGAACGACATTTGAAAATTATCCCCCATGTGTTTCTTTTGAACGAAAAATCGAAATTTATTTTAAGGAGAAATAACGATTATTTCTAACCTTAGGGATGAAGTATGAAAGGATGAATTGTTCCCATCCCTGGACACTTTTATTTTTCCGTTCAACATTACTCTTCATAATTCATCCTTTCATACTTCATCCCTAAGGTTAGAAATAATCGCTATTTCTCCTTAAAGTAAATTTTGATTGGATTGGACACGACAACAACAACAACAACAGTAAATTTTGATTTTTCGTTCAAAAGAAACACATGCGGGATAATTTTCAAATGTTGTTCTACAATCATAAGCCGCATTATATTGTATTATATGGAAATATGTTGTGAGATGAGAGAAATGCCTAGTTATATCTTTATACAAATAAAAGACAATTATATTTAAAATATTGAAATAGTATAAATACACACACACAATATTAAAATAAATATTTTAAATTATACCTGTCGAATGGCTGTTACGTCTATATAATCGCTAGTAAATAAAAATTTTAAAAAATTTCAGGGGAATGCAATCACATTCATGGACAAAACTTAAGGAAATTGAAATTATTTAATGTTGCCATTCTTCTATTTTATTATTATTATTAAGGAGACAGAGGCTGTTCACACTTGGTTATCTCGTGTGTCTTCAATAAAGGTTACTGTAATATCTTTCACAGTTATTGTCTGAATCCCGATATTAATGCTAAAAGGTACAAACTTCCTTAAGTTTTATCTCCATGACTGTATTTCAAAGACATCATCTTTTAATCAAGTAACTGGACAAACTGGAAAAAATATTCCATCAACAGTTGGTTGAGGTACAGTGTTGTATATGGTGTAGGATTACACCGAGAAACATGAGATGGACAGAATCCTATTAATTGGGACAAGATTGATAGCTTAATTTGCTTTAGGTTGAATAAAATTATATTGTAAAAAAATTATACTTTATTATTTATTTATTTTTTTATCTAAGAATAGGATTCACACACACAGCCTGTTTGAAGACTCCAAGAAAAAAAAAAAGCTAGGTAGCTCTGAATATTTTTGAATTAAAAATAAAGT
This sequence comes from Cordylochernes scorpioides, assembly GCA_030710605.1. Lineage (NCBI taxonomy): Eukaryota > Metazoa > Arthropoda > Arachnida > Pseudoscorpiones > Chernetidae > Cordylochernes > Cordylochernes scorpioides. The sequence continues at coordinate 3,831,878 of CP092868.1, read as the reverse complement.
CGTTCAAATTGACTGGAAATGGCTACTTCTATAATTAGCGTATATTTTATTTAGAGGAAAAATAAAAGCGTAAATGTATTCTTATTAAATTGCCTTTCTTATGAATTACCATCAACTTGAAAAATACGATTGCTTGTGTTTATACAATAATATTTTAAAAATTATTTATGTCAATATATTGGGCGGAAAAAGATTTTCGTATTTATTTATTGTAAAGAGAAAATACCCTATATTTAAAAAATATTATAGAAGCAAATAGTCATTCAAAATTTATTTTATTACAAAATTAAATTTTTTTTACTTGATATAGAAATGTCATATTTTTTTTTTTGTTTTGTTGCAAATGGGGGTATCATAAAATAACTATTATTAATAGATATTTTATACATTTAAAAAATATATTCTCTTTTCAAATATATTTTTTCATCCTCTTTTCTGGTGGGGAGATAATGGGCTTTAAATACTTTTTAAATTTCTAATGCAGAATTGCTTTGTCGTAACACACATGCATTTTGAAATTATGATATTAATTGATATGATATTAATTAAATCAATATAGATAGCAAGAGACTAAATCCAAATTAAAAAAATAATTTTTATATGCATTAAAATGTGATATTTGTCGATATATTTAATAAATATATCATAAGGCAAGTATAAAAAGATAAACAATTGGAAGTGACACAATTCTTTTTTTTTTTTTTAAGCTAAATCAGTGTAAGGGAAAAAATGTACAACCACTTTGTGTGTAAGGAAATAATATTTAAAATAATAAAGAAAATTTTCAGTGAATATGCTAGTGCTTATTTTTAAATTATATTAAAACGAAAAAAAAAAAATGTTTTCCTATATATACTCTTAATTTCTTTAATGACCTAATTTTATCATTTTTCTCACTCTCTTATACAGACAGAGAGAGAGAGTTTAAATGGATTTTTTTTTTCTGCTCGAACATAAGAGTTAATTAAATAAATTAATATTTTTGTCAACGAAATAAACAAAGAGAATCACACGATTCTCATAACATGCCCGGCAACATTAAAAAATATATTTTTTAAATAATAAAAAAACTCAATTAAACTAAAAAATGCTACAAAATAACAATTTTAATATTTAAAACTAAAAATTATCCTTTAAAAATCTACCAAATATAGTAAAGAGAACGAAAGCAGACGCCAATATCCCCGCGCCTAAATTTTCAAAACGGCCCCCATTCGTCTGTTGACCTTACGGAGTTTGGCGCATGCGTAAGGGACAACCGCCGTTGTAGGAAACTTGGTGGTGGAAGTTTCGTCTGCATAACAACAGGTGCTAGAAGCCCATCTGGTCAGTAACAGGTAAGTTTCACCTTCTTTGTGCAGACATTGTTATACTAATTACCTTTTTAAATGAGTTTGTTTAATTAATATATTTAATTAATATTTAAATCTGACAACCCCCTTCTTTAACGACACGCCCCCCAGTGTCAACAAATCCAAATGTCAATGCCATATGATTAAACAACAGAGTGCATTAATAATTATAATTATTGAAACTCACACTTCGAATTCATTTTTTATTTAATAAAATAAGTTGTTAATTGTGTGTACGTCTACTATAATTAAAATATTTTAAAAGGTTTTCATTAAAATAAATTCACAGAATTAACATTTTTAAATTGAAAACTAGGTCACTATACTACAGTTTATATATTTTATTTAAAATTATAGGAAAGCAAATACTCATATAGAAAATATATGCTCTCTCTTTACACAAATTGGAAAAAATATTTAATTTCATTTTCCAATTTTCGTATATAATTTAAAAGGGCGCGTCTGTGAAAATTCTCTTTAAGCTCCAGAATAAAATTTTGTAGTTTCTATATTTTATTTTCATCCGATTTCATTAAAAATTTCATTCATTTTTTTTTCCATTTTTGTTTTATAAAGTTATATAAATTTTTCCCCTTATTACTATTATCACACTCACATAAAAATCACATTTAAAAATATGTAATTTTTTAAAATAAAGATGCCATATATTTTTCTCGGGATTTATAATTAAAGAATTAATTTTATATTTAGAATTTAAAAAAGTTTAACAATTTTTATAGTTTAATTAAAAAGGCATATATTGGATCAAAATATCATTTATTTTACCAATATTTCATTTGGCTGAACGCCAACCTTTATCAAGGTATTATAACATTTTAAAGTTATAAGTTATAACATTAAAGTCATTAAATTTTATAGTAATTTCATAACACGTTAATTGCTATAAAATTTATATTTATATAATAAATAATGAAACTTTTTTTTTTTTCAAATTTGTGCCTTTCCTTTGGAATTTGGCGCCTAATATGCGCACTCCATGTGAATCGAACTGGCTTTGGCCTCCAGGCACTAAGGAGGAATCACTGCTAAGTTCTTATTTTAACGCTGGTTTTAATTGTAAGCTTCTTAACTCAGCGAGCTAACTATAACTCATTTAAACTTGCATGATTGCTAATGTCTCGTCTCACCAACACTAATGATTCAACTACGTATGCCTTAATAACTCTTGTCTCACCCACTCTAATGACTCAACCACGTTTACTTAATAACTCTAACTGTCTTTATTTTCTAAAATCAAGATTATATACATTTCTAAAATTTACATAATTTAACAATAATTAACAAAAGTAAATTCTAACACTTTGCATATTTAAGGCTGGAACATACTCCCCCCGGCCGCTGAACCCTGGTTCAGATTTGAAGGGAAGCGGAGCCAACTTCGTAATAGGTCGTAGGTAGACTCCGGTAGCAGCCCGAACTTGGGCAACTCGCACCTTCTGGTCTTGAAGAACGACAAATACTTCTCTGCAGTCTCGTGTTCTTTATCAGCTGGTCCCAATATGAACACCAGGTCCAAAGCTACAGCAGTGTATTGACTATCTCTGTATTTGACATAGGTTGGTAGTTCAGTCCATTGTTTAGACTTCAGGTTCAACTTCCATAAATATTTCGACTCCTTCCCAGCGTGAACAAATACAGCTCTTACCCAATCCTGCACAATAGTAAAGTGATTGATATTTTTTGGATAGCCCTCTTTCTCACCAAGAATCGGAATAGTTGTATAACACCCCCAGGAATCTGTTTGAAGTCGGTAGTTATACAGATTACAGAAGTGTTGTTCCCACTGCATTCGAGGGAATAGTAAAAGTTTCTTGTTGGTATAGCAAATCTGAAGAGAGAGAAATTTCTCTTTCCAAAATATTTTGTCTGATCCAATCAGATGCCAATCTTTGTTTAGGAGATGATAGGAGAAAACCTTGTAAGTAGAGTGGTCGCGGGTCTCTGCAAGCATAAACAAGAACGCCGATGGTGCAAATGTCATTGCCAGGACCAAGAGGTCAGTTAGGGGCGACTTCCTGCTTTTCACTAGAACAGAAGCCCGACCCTCTTTAAGTTTCACTCGGACAATATTGTCGGTGCAAGTTACCTTATTCCCTCTAGAGTGTATTCTCCCTCCTACAAAGTACACCCTTTTATCGTGAGAGGCATAAACGATAGACTTGGAAATAACTATTGGAGCGAAACCATTCACTTTTCTCCAGATCCATTTTTTGTGAGGGATGTGGTATTGGTACAATACCGAGCGGACATTCGGGCCATCTAGAGATTCCACATCTTCTATGAGGAGGTAAAGATGAGTTCCGTCACCGACAAAAACCTTCGGGTAGCTACATTGGATGGCTTTGGTAACTTCTGGCCACTCTCCATTTTCCTTCAATATGGCGCGGTGGTAGACTGGTAGCCCTTCTAAATCCTCGACTTGTTTGACCGCGGTCTGCCTCTGGAGATTCGCCATTGCCACTGTAGTAGGTGAGAGGAAACCAAGTGGATCGAAAATCCTCGCAATATTGGAGAGAAGATCTCTTTTGGTAACAACTTCTTCAGGAAGAGTTATATTAACTCTAAACGTATCTTGTACATGATCCCATACAATTCCTAAAATCTTGGATATGGCTCCTTTCTCCAAGTTAATTTTCTTCTCTTCGTTCATTTCCTCGACATGAGACACTATCTCGTGGCAATTTGAATTCCACTTTCTTAAGTGAAATGCTCCCTTTTTCATTAAGTCTTTTAATTGGTCTATTAGTTCTTTGGTTTCAGCAATCGTTTGAGCTCCTGTTAGCAGATCATCGACATAGAAATCATTCAAGGTCACCCTAGAAGCCTCAGGATAATTTTGGCCTTCATCTTCTGCTAACTGTTGTAATGTTCTCATTGCCAAAAATGGAGCCGAAGTTGTACCATAGGTAACAGTCAGTAGTCGATAGTCCACCACAGGCTCTTCTGGCGATGGTCTCCACAATATCCTCTGATAGTCCGCATCTTCTGGATGATGAGGCATGTAATAGCATCTGCACAATTCTCGCTTCACTTCTGCAATTGGGACCCTTTCCATGTGGTTTAAGTGTTCATATTCCTTCATGAATCCCCGGTATTGGTCATATAATTTCACATTCTTACACAATTTTCCTTCCAACGAAAGGAACCTTCTTAAAGCTTTTTCTCTTGATTCACCCAGAAGCGGTCGATGTTGTCTGAATGGCAATTTTACCCAATACCTTCCATGGCTATCTCTGCCATGGTTATTCGAAAATAACCTTTCACAATCTTCGTCCTGTGTACAAAGATCTGGTGACGGCACAGATTCAGTTTCCCAGAATCTTTTCATTACGAATTCTAGTTCTGGTTCAGATTGTAAACTCAGGTTACAGACTTCTGTATTACTCTCCGATGTTCCCATGAGTTTTCCTAGAAGTACCCAACCTAGTCTTGTATTAATAGCCATTGGCAATCCTTCTCCGAGAGATATAGAGCCATTCAACATAAGTTCAGTGTATATATCTGCTCCCAATATCATATCTATTGGGGCTTGTATGTAGAACTCTGGGTCTGCCAATTTGAGGTTCTTCAAAGTTGGCCAATTAGGGTCTTTTAACCTGAAGTTCGGAATTTCTGAAGTGAGCACTCCCGTGACTACTGCCTCTACCGAGAATTCCTCAGAATTATTCAGTGGACAAAATGTCACACTTACTGTCGATGAAGAATGCTGCACTGGTGTGTTTCCAACCCCTATAATCATCCGATCTGATTTCCTTTGGACAAGTCCCAATCTTTCGCAGCATCCTTTTGTTATCATGGTGACTTGGGAACCGCTGTCCAGTAGGGCTCTGCAGGTGCATAACTTTCCGAGTCCATTTTTTATCTTGATTCTAGCCGTTGCGAGTAGTACGTGGCTATCATTGCAGTTTGCCTGTTGAGTATTCGTTAAATTGATAGCACTTTCATGTTCCTTCGGAGTTGTGTTCTCAACTTGGGCCGAAGCGCCTTCCGTGCTCGGTTTATCATAATGAATCATCGTGTGGTGCTTTCCCTTGCATACTTTGCATCGTTGGTTCAGCCTACAATTCCATGAGAAATGGCCTTTCCTCAAGCAATTGAAGCACAATTTATGACCTTTTACTACATTTAATTTTTCTTTTAAAGGCATTTTGCAAAATAAGCTGCACATGTATAGTGGATGATGCTTAGATTTGCATAATATGCAAGTGTCCGATTTCTCAATTAGCATCCCGTAGCTTTGGCATTTGGGAAATCTCGATCCGGTGGTTTCTTCCCTTTTTGAACATTCCTTGACAGCACAAGACATGCTTCTTGCATGTCTGGAAATGAATGCTATGAACTTGTCATAAGATGGAAGAGTATTGTCCATTGACAGTTCCCAATCCAACCTTAGATTTTCACTCAACTTCTGCTGGAGGAAGTGCACCAGGATCACATCCACTAATTGATTTCTCTTCAATTCCAGCGTTTCTAAGTTTCTTATGGCTTCATTACAAACATCCATGAATTCATGGAGACACTTAGCCGATGGATTCTTAATTGCCCGGAGAGAAAATATTTTTGACACCTGGGCATAAGCTAGCTCTCTCGGGTTATCATATCTTGATAACAGTGTATTCCATGCTTGGCCATAATTTTCACTTAGTAAAGGGAAACCCCTTATTAATCTGGCCGCTTCGCCTTTTACTGCTGAATTCAAATATTGTAACTTCTGTATATTAGTTAACCCTGGATGTGCATCGATGGTGGTGAGGAATAGCTCTTTGAAGTTGATCCAAGTGCCCATATCTCCATCATATATCGGCAAGTCAAATTGAGGCAATTTTATATTTGCCTGAGAGCCATTTGGCTTTATGTCCGCCAGTTTGTCTTTGAGTTTTCTCTCATTTTCTATTTTTACCCTCAAGCTTCCAATCTTGTTCATTAAACCATCATATGCCTCACTTTCTTTATCTATATCAACTTCATCCAAAGAAAACAGCTCGTCGTAGAGTTTCTCAATTTTCTCTTTGATCTCCTTTAATTCTTCACCCATTATTTCTAAGCGTATTGTTTCATCTGCCTCAATAATTGAATCCACACTTTCAATAAATCCATCAATTCTCCTTATCTGACAACTTAACTTTCTTTGGAGGATCCTTTCGTCTCGAGACATTTTGCAATTGTATTCTCACTGAGTTTCTGCTTAAATTTCTTCTGTTTCAAATCCTAATCAGGCTCTCGAGGGACCATGAATCGAACTGGCTTTGGCCTCCAGGCACTAAGGAGGAATCACTGCTAAGTTCTTATTTTAACGCTGGTTTTAATTGTAAGCTTCTTAACTCAGCGAGCTAACTATAACTCATTTAAACTTGCATGATTGCTAATGTCTCGTCTCACCAACACTAATGATTCAACTACGTATGCCTTAATAACTCTTGTCTCACCCACTCTAATGACTCAACCACGTTTACTTAATAACTCTAACTGTCTTTATTTTCTAAAATCAAGATTATATACATTTCTAAAATTTACATAATTTAACAATAATTAACAAAAGTAAATTCTAACACTTTGCATATTTAAGGCTGGAACACCATGAACTGTGGTTTGTCAAATAAATATTAATGTAATTTTTATTAATTTAATTTAAAGAATAATTAAATGTGCATTTTTAACTGTTAATATATATTGCGATTTCACCGCCACTCTGTGTTGTGACGACGATCTAAATTCTATAGAGGTAGTCACTCACCTCTATTCTTGGTCGGCGGGGTTGAAGGTTCAAAGTTAAGGCGTCGTTGTTTATAACACTTTTAAAATATACGACGAAAACAGGAGGGAAAACTATATTTATTACAATTTAAGAAATAAGTAAAGTATTATTTAAATATTTACATTTAAATATTTATAAAAAGAGAGTCGTAGATCAGGGCAAATTCTAGTGTTCGAAAAAGTTGTTTACAAGTTCTACCTGTGTTGTTTCCTCATTTTACCGCTGCATCCCCGTGGCCGCTTCCGCCGGCTTCCCATTGGCTGCTTCGGACGTCTTCTTTTCCAACATTTCTCCCACCTTTGAGTTGGCGTCTCGACGACTCAAACATGGAAAGGAAAAGTTCAGTAGATCCAATCGGTTGGGTCTCTTGATGGGCCGTCCGTAACTTGACACAACATTCGGGGTATCAATGTGATGTTGCTCTTGTTGTGAAGTCAAAGGGTCCTCTTCAGTTGTCAATCGAACTTCTTGTGTGGGAGATCGCTCCGTTAGAGGGTCTCGACATCTTATCTCGGGCGTTATCTCTAAATTGTAGAGTTTTTGAATAGGTCGTATTTTATCACCTGATGAAGTTTTCACTTTCGCAACCCTCACAAGTCCGTCTTTTCCTGGATAGAGTTGGATTATTCTGGCTAACGGCCAGTGTAGTCTCTTTAAACTCTCTTGTCCAATGAGTACCATGTCTCCCACCTTGAATGGTATGGTAGTCTTCAGGCGTCTCGTTTCTTGTCTCAGGAATCCAAAATATTCGATACGAAATCGTTCTCTAAGATCTTCTCGTACACGTTTGATATATTGATATTTGCGGGAGAGGGTCTGGTTATCAATCAAGTCCAGGTCTGGAACGCCAACCTCTCTGACCTCATGTAAGAACAACGAAGGTGTCAATGGAGCGAGATCCTCACTTTCTTTAGTTAGGTAGGTCAGTGGGCGTGTGTTCATCAAGCTTTCGACGTCACACATTACCGTGGAAAGTTCTTCATATCCCAAGGAGGTTTGACCGAGAATCCTAAAGAGCAATTGTTTCATCATTCCAATCAAACGCTCCCACCATCCACCCCACCAAGGAGCACCAGGCGGTATGAATTTCCAAGTGATGTTTTTCAATGTGGGATCACATTTTAATCTCGAAAAATCAATCTTCTTTAAAGCATTAGCCATACCTTTGAAATTAGTCCCATTATCCGAATACACAATCAATGGGCGGCCTCTTCGAGCAATAAATCGGCGGAAAGCTTGGAGGAAGGCTTCCATAGACAAAGATGTCACAAGTTCCAGATGAACTCCTCCATACACTGCGCATGTGAAGATGACAATCCATGCTTTCTTCTTATTCTTTAAGATAAGATGCCCAGTTAGATCAACTCCTGCTATTTCGAAAACTGCAGCATCTCGGTCTTCTTCCTTTATTCCAATTTGTAAAAATGCTTTCTCAATATCGGAAGAGACACCTACTTCATATTTCCGGAATTTATTTAAAAGTCTTGGTATAATTTCTATCAAATTGGGTCCCTTATCCAGACAGTCATTCAGGGAAAGTTTATCTCTCTTCCGGGCCGACGCATTAAATACTGGCCTTATTTTAGAAGTTTGACTGTTTCTTTTATACACTGGTCGATGTGGCAGGTTGTGTACACCATCTAGTTTATCCTCTCTGGAATACTCTATTATCCCCTGATTTATACATTCTTCAAAGATTTGACCATACTCATTCATGTCTCCAACTTCTTCAAGTTTTCTTCTTACAGAACTTAGTTGGTTTTCGGCTAGGTCTCTATTCGAAGGAATCCTTTCCTTGTCTTGCACCCAGGGTAGAGCTACCTCATAGCGCCCCTCGATATCTCGCGTCGTGGTGTGGGCGAAATGTTCCTCCATTTCAGCTTGTAATGACTGAGTCTTCTTCTCAACCTCCGCGTCAGAGACTCCAACTGCATCTAATTTCCACAAGTTTTCTAGATCCAAAGATAGAAGTGTGGTCACGCAAAGGGAGCTGGTGTCATCTCTCACCTCCGTTGGAGGAATCTTTCCCAACACAGTCCATCCTAGTTTGGTATGGATTGCCACCAGTCCAGATGAGATTCTTCTCTGAGCATCGGTTAGCAATCTCCCGGCGACGTCCGCCCCTATAAGGACTTCTATACGGTCTCTCATCAAATCAGACACGTCGAGTTCTTCACTCCCTTCTAAAAATGATCTTGGACACACCGGAGGTATGCTTCCACAGATAAGGGGTTGACCTAGTGCTTCAAACTCACAGCGATAGGAATTATTGATGTCAGATAAATGAATGGTATAGACCTCATGTTCAACTACGTCGGTACTCGATCCTCCAAACAAGGAATGCCGGAAGAACTCTCTCCTTGATTGTTCGTATTCCATTTCCATTGCTGTGCTATGTAAAATATATGATCTTTGGGATCCGGTGTCTATTATAGCCCGTGCCGTCTTCTCCGTTCTGTTCCCTTTGAGGGTCACTCTCAAAGTAGGTAACAAGACGTCTGGGGAGGTTGATAAGTTGGCGAGAGTTTCATCTTGCACCGTTGGAGACTTAGAAGATCCACCTCGATCTAAGATCAGTTTTGTGCACATGACATCCAGGTGGGAAGACATGTTGCAGATCGAACACCGGACTACATTTCTGCAAAATTTACTTAAATGGGAAGGCCGAAGACATTTAAAACAAACGCCTTTTTTCTTCATGAGTGATCTCTTTTCGTTTAAACTCATATTAGCTGCAAAGTCACACTTAGGGCTTCCATGGTTGTCTTTACCACAAAATACACATTCATTCGATTTGTGAACTGAATTCAAAAGTTCTGAAGCTGTCGCAATTGGTTTTTCATTGTAGAATCTTGTCTTTGGATGTTTGTTTACTAAATTAGGTTTAGAAGTTGATTCATTCCCGGTACCGATTTCGTTTCTAAAACTCTTCTCCCGTGCAGTTAATTGTCTTTCCAGAAAGGTAATCAAGTCATTAATTACATAACCTGTCGGGAGTTCTTTGTTCAATTCCAAATTAAGGTCTGCAGGTAGAAGCTTTATTATTATCGGGCACAACAGTTGTCCGTAAACATCAATGGACACGTTTAGTGACTCGAGACTTCTTATTTGAACAGAAAGGTTGTCAAAAAGTTCGCGGAAGGTTCTTACATCGCTTGATGTTTTGAGTGGTCTCATTGACAACAAATTGTTCATATGTCGGCTAATCAAAATGTCTTCTCGCCCAAATCTGTCTTTAAGCAATTTTATAGCTTTCTCATAATTGTCCGCAGATAAAGCGAAACCTTCGACTGTGTTTAGTGCAGTTCCGCCGAGATGTGACTTCAGATAGTTAAATTTATCGATCGGGTTCAGTGAGTTGTTCTGATGTATAGCTGCATCAAAAGAATTCCAGAACGTCAGCCATTCACTAAAATTTCCATAAAATTTCGATATCATCAATTTCGGAAGTTTCACAGTCGTGCAGGAAGGTACATAATGTCTCATTTCATTTTCATCTATTCGTGAGTTCGAATTCGGTATATTTTCGCCATGAAAATCTGATTGGCGAATCTTTTTATTTGCCCTAAATCTCCAAGTAATATATTTCTCTCGATATTCCTCTACGCCCTGTAATTCCTTCTCTAAATCGTCAGTTTCAAGAAGCGTTTCTATTTCGTGATCCACTAATTTAAGTTCGTTAAATGATTCATTCAATTGTTCTAATAATTCTTCAAGTTCAATTCTCATTAGCGTGTCAAGTCCGCTTTCAATCTTATTGCATGTTTTCGTTAAATATGATCTGTTAACAGCACGCTTCTTTTTTAAACGTAGAATTATTTCTTCCGCCATCTTGTAAACAAAGCGGCAAGTAGGGTTAGCTAGCGAGTTCCAAAATGGTCAGCTCAAAATGCTTCTTTTTTTCAGGAATTTACCTTCAACAGTCCCGGCTGGGATGCCAAAAATATTGCGATTTCACCGCCACTCTGTGTTGTGACGACGATCTAAATTCTATAGAGGTAGTCACTCACCTCTATTCTTGGTCGGCGGGGTTGAAGGTTCAAAGTTAAGGCGTCGTTGTTTATAACACTTTTAAAATATACGACGAAAACAGGAGGGAAAACTATATTTATTACAATTTAAGAAATAAGTAAAGTATTATTTAAATATTTACATTTAAATATTTATAAAAAGAGAGTCGTAGATCAGGGCAAATTCTAGTGTTCGAAAAAGTTGTTTACAAGTTCTACCTGTGTTGTTTCCTCATTTTACCGCTGCATCCCCGTGGCCGCTTCCGCCGGCTTCCCATTGGCTGCTTCGGACGTCTTCTTTTCCAACATTTATATTTTCATTTTTACATTTATGAGTTTATATTTTGAAATTTTTTGGGGTCAAACGAAGCGGCGAAAAGGTCGTTGACCTTTCCTTATTCCAACCTTACCAACTGACCATGGAGGGTCAGACGACAAATTCGTTATCTTTTGAAACGTCATTTAAAAAAATAACATGGTTTTCTTTCTTTAAACATCTAGTGTTCACTATTTAAAAAATATATTTATTGGTAGCAGAAAATTATAATGCTTTTGATATGTTAGCATTGCATATTGTCGAAAATAAATAAGTACAGGTTTCGACAGTATTTTCTGGAATACAATGATGATGTATACTTTATAATGCCCCAGAGTACTATAATAAGTACAGTAAATTATTATTATATATCATATTATCCTAAAATATTTGGTTAGAAAATTAATAAATATAGCGAGAAGAGTTTAAGAGCGAAAGAGAAAAATGTTTCTTTTTAATCTCATTTTTTAAAAAACACACAAGCTTTCAAACTGCACGGATCTTATTCTGGTGTAACTAATTAACGATAAGAAAAAACGATTTTATATGAGTTATCATTTGCATATATATAAAAGAAATATGAAAAAAAAAATTAAACTTGAGGTTATATGCAAAATAAGCTATTCACAAATGAACTAAAAATAAAGAATGCAGTAATGTAGAAATTCAGAAATCTCGAATTGATGTTATTTAGATGTCTTGTACCTTAGCTAATCATTAAAGTGGTGAATAGATTTACTGATTTATCATTTTTAAAGTATCTTCATGAAATGTGCGTGAATAGGTTTAAACGTGCATTTATTACGAATTACCCAGTTCCTCTCTGATATTTCCAGAATCAATGTTTGCCCAACAATAAAATTGTTGCAACCTAAATGTACTATCAGTAGTATGGATGATAAGAAATCGTTTAAATAGTATTATCATCTTCCTTTTCCCCCCGACCCCCCAGATATTCAAATTAGTCCGTAATTGGGCTAAATTTGCACATTTTGGGGGTCGAAACTAGGATATCCGTTCCAAGCTAAATTCTCTCTATATATCCTGAATACATTTTTTCCCAAATCGGTCAAATATTGTGAATTTTTATACGAAAAAAAATATATTGTTACATATTTACATACATAAGCTTTATTTTAAATGCATAGGTAGATTTGGCTCATTTTTATTGACTATTTGCCGGAAATAAGAAAAAAAAAACATTATTCTGTAGTATTTTTTTTACGATAAATGGTAGTAGACCGTCAGTTTCTCATAATTTCATATATAATGATGATAATTATAATTTTTTTTTTTTTCAAAAAAATTACAAGTTTTTCTCTAAAAAGTGAAACAAAAATGGTCTATTTACATATTCTTATTTTCAACCTCGAAATAACAAGAGTAAAAGAAAACAAAGATATTTACAATTGCAATCTTTACTCCTGGTCAGTGCTGTGGCCCTCGCAGATATGATTTCTTGATGTACTGTAGCTATTTAGCAGTCTTTCTATGATAAATCTTTCCTGATAATAATATTAAATAATAATAATAATGGAATAAAAAGATAGTAAAGATATTAATTTTAAAAATTATTATGATATAATGCCAACACTTAATGTGTGTGCGCTGTCATAAAGATTGGGAATACTACTCAGTGGCAGGCTTGACTTAGCTCCAATAAGAAATGGCCACCTCTGACATGAAGAACAGACTCCATGTACAGCCGTTCCTAACATGGAGTGCATCCTGTATCCCTGGATCCCTAACAGGGTACTATCAGCCGGGCCAGCTGACCCCAGGTTTTTTAGCGAACTTGTTACTGCTCTCCCTCTTCCTTTTTTTTTTTTTTCGGGATCGGCAAAGGCGAAGTTACACTTAATGTAATGATAATAAATATTATCAATAAAGGGTGAAACTTCAACAAGATTTCGGGCTGTCAATTTAGATACGTTCGTAGAAAAAGCATTCCTCACGTTTTTGACATAAAATTTGACATTTTTAGTGACAACTCTGAGAAACAATGACGACCCATGCTAGCACAGGATACCGAAATAAACAAAGCGCTCCGGATAAAACCGGTTTGTTGGATCCAGCACTGATGAAACTCGGGTACCAACAGATCATTAGCTTCATTCAAGGTCTTCTTTACTCCACTTCGTCCTTTCTTCTAACCATTAATTTATTTTTCTAAACTGGTTTTAACCGCTTAGGGTTTTGAAATTATCCCGGATAACACCTAGAATGGAAAAAACGACGTGGGAATTTACCGCTGTCGTATATTTATATTTTAATTATATTATATAATATTGTATATAATATATTAATATAATAATAATATTAAATCCACAGATTCTGCGATATATTGTATATATAATAACATATAATTTATCATCATATAATTCGATTGTTAACTTGTAATTCTTAAGCTTGTATCTAATACGGTGTAATATACAACAACAACAACAAAAAAGCCTTTATTTAGGGTCACTGACCCTATACAGGATTCACCAGAGGTATGCATAAGAACAAAGCAGTGAGACAACGGAAATAGCGATATATACAGAGTAAAAAGAGAAAGAAAAAAAAAAAAAAAAACAAGAAAAGGAAAAAAAAAAATAATAAGAAGAAGAAGAAAGAGGGAAGCAAGAAATCAACACAAAAAGAGTAGCAGTAAGAAAGTGAGGAGTGAGTATCAAATACGGTGTAATATAATAAAAGCCATTTAAATAAATAAAGACTAAAATATATTTCTACTTTTAAATCAACCTAAATACACCACAACCCCCATTGTTAAAAAGATCTTCTTCTTCTTCTTTCTTATCTCCACTCAATCACACTAAGGTATCAAGCTTGTAAAGCTTGAGATTTTTGATGGTGTCTGCCGGGGAAGAGTAGAGCTCATCAATGGATGAGTCAATACAGTCAATAATATGTCTTGGGGTTGCAGGCTGAGAATTGCACTTAGTTAAAAAGATGATTGTAGTAAATTATTTATTATTATTTTATTAACTACATATTTGATATTTAGATTTTCTACTCAGTAAACTTACCTTATTACCTCTCTCTGGTATTACATGAATGTTTATTGGTGTATATAAATTGCATATTACCATTAAATGTATAAGGGGGGTCGGTGTAAGGGTGGCCTAAACCGTTGGTTTTCGATCTCTACAATTCAGGATCAAATCCCGCATTGGACACTTTTTTCTATTAAAAAAATATATATCCAATGGCCCCCGATTCTTGCAAAACGGGACTCTGGCACATTTGTAAGTTCAAAGTCTAACTGCTTTTCACATGTGTAGACATGTGATGCACTTACCTACTTATGCACTACTTCTACCCACCATGATTATAATGGACTATATCACGTGTACTGGGGATAATAATAATAAAAAAATAAATATGATTAGCCTTCAAAATAATGATAACATTGCTTATATTACTGGTACTATTACTGTATGTACCCTACATTTGGTGTCTGCCGGGGAAGAGTAGAGCTCATCAATGGATGAGTCAATACAGTCAATAATATGTCTTGGGGTTGCAGGTTGACACTTAGTACATAGTGGGAAAACCCTGCAACCATTCTGGAAAGTCATTGTCCGTAGATGACCAGACTTAAGTCTGGAAATCAAAGACTGTTGTTCTCTTGGGAGGACAGAACCGGTGCTTGTCCCTCCTGCTCTGTACCAGTCATGTGCAGCATCAGATTTCCATTCCTGCAGACATTGGGTTTTGATGGTACAGAGGAGGTCTCTTTCGTCTAGTTGGGTGGTAGATTCTCTGGCTTCAGGTAGGCCAAGAGCTCCAGCCTTTGCCAGAGCCCTACATTTCTATACTCGGAGAATCTGTATAAGCCTAAAAAGTCTTAATAAAACTTTTTGTTATTGTTGAGTTGATTTGGTCTTGCATTAAATAAATTGCTGTGTCACACATTCTGAGGTTTGTTGTTGTCATGTCCAATGAAGAGACTCAGATGTCCCCGTGCATGTACCCGTGTGGAATTTCTTAATGAGTATTATAACTTGATGTGTGTGTATGTGCATTATATAGCGGGTCTCTTGTTAAAAATTATAACTGCACTCATGGACGATACTTAAGAAAATTGAAAGTCTTTGATGTCGCCGGTCGTTTTTTTTTTGTTTTTTTTTTGTTTGAAGGAAACAGAGGTTGTTTACACTTGGTTATCTCTGGGGAATTCAATAAACTGTAATATCTTTCAGAGTTATTGTCTGAATCCCGATATACATTCTGAAATGGTACAACTTCCTTTTGTTTAGTTTCATGCCCGAAAAAGCTATAGAGATTTGTAATTTAACAAATTTTTAAAAATGAACTTTTCCCTGGAAGCCCCTGATACTTTTATCCCCCTTAATATTGATACAAGAATATCTATGAAAAAAACAATAGAAACAAAATAAAAAGATCAGGTGTTGATATTAAAAATAAAAAAGGCATATCCTGACCAGAGCACATGTGCTTTTCAAAAGGCAGAGCGCCATCTAGTGGAACAGAAATCAACTAAACATTGATTTAACCTGTTCCCTGATATTTGGCCAACCCAATTCGCGCTGTTGGCGCTCGTCACCGTGGAGTAGGCTGTACCACTGCGACGAAAAGTATTAGAACGCGAAACGTGGATAGCTTTTCTTGATTTATTAAGAAATTGGGTTGGCCAAATATCAGGGAACAAGTTAAATCAATGAATAATTGATTTCTGTTCCACCAGATGGTGCTCTGCCTTTTGAAAAGCACATCTACTCCTGGTCAAGATATGCCTTTTTTATATTTTAAGAATATCTATATTTAAAATATCAGATCAGTACAGCTACCTTACAATAATGAAGCCCTCAACTCAATAAATCAAAGTCTCGGTGCTCTTTACTGATGATCGCCCCAGAATATTTAAAACAGACGGATGGACATGCGAGATTTGCGGAACAAGAATGGAGCCGGGGCTACATCACATTATACTCTCATGTATGGGGCTGAAAGACGAACGAGAAGTGCTCCTCAGTGAAATAGGCCTTGAGGGACTCTCTTTGGAGCTCCTGTTGAATGAGGTGGTGAGAAACAGAGCTGGAGCGTTTGCGTTGTTCAAATTTTGGAAGACGGCTGAAGAGAAGGGGAAGCTGTATACATAATCTAATTGATGTAAATAATTATATGTAAATAATCTTTGTCAGGATTAGAATGACGAATCCTGTATGGGACTTTGATTCAAGTAAAAGGCTTGTTGCTGCTGTTGTATATAGTCACAGTGTATAAAATACTATACCTACTACTTATATCTCTGTATTCTTAGTTCTCTTCTCTTACTCTGTAAACTGGCGAATCCTTTATAGGACGAGAGGTCCTCAATAAAGGCTTTTGTTGTTGTTGTTGTTGTTGTATAAATCAAAGTACAGAATTATAGAGAAGAGAAAATAACGAGTGTGAATATAGCAAACCACAACTTTTCAATTACTTGGAGAATCTACAAGAAACCTTACACAGGATGGTTGACTTGTACAATACTTTCTGTAACGACCTGAGACTGTAAATACTGTGATATCTTGTCTTTTAGAATCCTTTTAACATAATATTTGTAAGGTAATATATTACGATGCGCGCCAGTGCTTGTCCCTCCTGCTCTGTACCAGTCATGTGCAGCATTAGATTTCCATTCTTGCTGACATTGGGTTTTGATGGTACGGAGGAGGTCTCTTTCGTCTAGTTGGGTGGTAGATTCTCTTGCTTCAGGTAGGCCAAGAGCTCTAGCCTTTGCCAGAGCCCTACATTTCTATACTCGGAGAATCTGTATAAGACTAAAAAGTCTTAATAAAGCTTTTTATTATTGTTGTGTTGATTTGGTCTTGCATTAAATAAATTGCTGTGTCACATATTCTGAGGTTTGTTGTTGTCATGTCCAATGAAGAGCCTCAGATGTCCTCGTGCATGTACCCGTTTGAAAATAAATATAATTAATAAATGTTAAACAATTTGTGTGTTTTTATTTAAGAGAGTATTGTGTATGTATAAAGGTGTTATTGACGAAAGCGTTGTCGAGGAAAGGGGGGGTTACTGGGTGTGGTGAGATTCCGTCAGATAATTCTGGAATGTTTCAACAACGGATAGACCCTAGAAATGGTCCCCTCGCTCATCACTCAATCTATACAATCCTAAGTGTTCCCCCTCCTTCTCTAAAAATTCTCACTTCCTTCCTCCATCCATGCTAAAAATGCCAAAATATAGATGTATAGAGCTACTTTTCATAATTTAGAATTCTATTGCTAGGGTCCTTCACTGAAATGATCTCTTCTTTCTTATCTCCACTCAACAATCATATCAGGGTATGAATGAGCCTGTAGTTGTTGATGGTGTCTGCTGGGGATGCTGAGTAGAGCTCATCAATGGATGAACCAAAACAGTCAATGATGTGGTTGTTGCAGGTTGACACTTAGTACATAGTGTGAAAACCTTGCAACCATTCTGCAATGATTAAAGGTGAACTCTTCCTGTAGTTTCGCCAATTTATATAATTTACATAGTCCTAGAAGCTTATGTCCCATAGTTTCCTTAAACAGACAGCCCTATAACCTCTATCAATTAATAAATGCATATATAAAGATATTAATATATATATTTTTTTTTTATTTTGTTGTTCACTTCTTTATCTCTTTCTTACTTTGCTTCTTGGATCCTGCAGTCGAGTCTTTTATAAGACTTTGGGTCTTAATGGGGGCTTTTGTTGTTATGTTGTATAAATGTATGTATATGTATATATCATACTTACATAATCTTTCTTTTTCTGTATATTCCCCACTTTCACAGGCCTATATCTCTTGTAATCTCGGGGAGAATCCTCTATAAGACCAGTGTGTCTTAATAAAGGCTTTTGTTTGTGTGTGTGTGTATGTATATAAAGCTATTAGCCAAATACAATAGTAGAGAAATCTGTAGATTAAACTGGTGAAACCTCAGAGGGTTCATCACTGATGAGCCAGGACTTCCCATAATTTTTATCATTACAGTGTAAACGGTTGTAGAAATGTTGTAGAATTAGCGTCAAAATGTATTTTTCAATTTTTATAATTAAAATTAATATACTTTTTCACTTCATATAGTAACAGGTCAACACTCCTATGGGCTCAGCGTAGACCCTATCAACAACCTTTTGTTGTTATGTAAATATGCAAATTTGTTATTCCCATGTGTTTACATAGCTGTCCAAAAGATTTGCATACTGTAAAAAAATCAACAAAACGGGAAACTGCTTGAAATACAGCCAACCCACTTTCAATATTTACTGAACTGGTTGGTTAGCAGGGATGTCAATTTGATTTGTGTTTACCAATCACTCTGTCTTCTCTTATTTCTTATCTCCACTCAATCATATTAGGCTATCAAACCTGTAGAGATTGTTGATGGTGTCTTCTGGAGATGGGTAGAGCTCATGACATCCATCATTACTGGGTGAAGTGGAATGCATCTTTCTTTGTCATTAAGACTGGGAGCACTACAATCACTCTGTAGGGAGTCGGTGGAAGGATGGTCTAAACCGTTGGTTTTCGACCGCTACGACCCGGGTTCGATTCCCGCATTGGGCACTTTTTTATGTTTAAAAAAAATGCTCCAATGACCCCCGATTCTTACAAAAGTCCAACCCTACCAGCGAGTGCAAGTAACCAAACGGGGCTCTGGCACATTTGTAAGTGCAAAGTCGAACTTCTTTTCACATGTGTAGACATGTGGTGCACTTACAGTAAAGGCAGTCACCTACTTCTACCCACCATGATTATCATGGCATGTACCACATGTACTAAGGATAAGAAAAAAAAATTACTCTGTTAATTTTGTGAATATTAAGTAGAAACATAATACGTGTTTCGAGTACATCAATATATCCTGAAAAACAAGAAAGTAGATTTACCGTATGTGATTAAAATCGTTTGCATATAGTACACGGCGTTGAACATTGAAAAAAAGTATTCAAAACGGGATTCGATCCCGAGATTGTCGTAATTCGACAGTATACTAGGCAACTAAACTCCTTGAAACTATGAGAATGGTAGTCTAAGCTAATGTACAAATACAGAATCTCAGCCAATGTGGTTGTTGTCGTGTCCAATAAAGAGTCTCAGATGTCTCCATGCATCTCTATCACAGCAATGTTCTCTATTCATGATAAAATTGTGAAAAACCTTTTAAAATTACAAAATATTTTCTCACAATGAGTTTCTTTTTATTACAAAACGCTAGCTTTCAAGTGATAATCGCTCTTCAACGGACTTAATAAAACAATATCGACTATATCTTTCAAGAAATATTTACAAAAACATACACTTTGTCAATACGCTGGTAAACAAGTGTATGTTTTTGTAAATATTTCTTGTAAGATATAGTCAATGTTTTATTAAGTCCGTTAAAGAGTGATTATCACTTGAAAGCTAGCGTTTTGTAATAAAAAGATACTCATTGTGAGGAAATATTTTGTAATTTTAAAATGTTATCTATCTTTTGTTCTTCATTGGAAAATGGGTGCCGTTGCCACGTTAGTCACCTTGGACCAGGATTTGGTCAAATATTCCAAAAGTCCAGAGGGGACCCCAGGGAGGTTTGATTGGACTTATGGTTAAAACGTCGTGAATTAAATAATTCGTTGATATGTAGTTATATTTGTTTCCAAAAATGTTTTTGACAATGACGCATTTTTTGTTCTTTATTCCAAAATCACTTTATTAGGAACCGCTCAACAAGAGCAACCTAGTTTATGATATTTACAACAATGAATGTGAAGGTTATTCACATATTAAACAAAATGTTAACGCGGGATTCAATCCCGGTTCATGACTGTCGGGAATCGAGGGTGTTACCTACTCGTCCACCGACTTTTTTTTGTGATACATTTTCCTCTCCAAATAACTTTATTAGGTGCCGCTCAAAAAGAGCAATCTAGATCATCATATTTACAATATACTGTGGGGGATGTACAGGGTTTGTTCATTTACAATTATAATTTATAATGATGTCGTTGGGTCCTCAGGTCCTTGGGGATATTGTTCTTGAGAAGGTTTTTTCTGGCTTGTTTGATATTCAAGGTGGGTTTGTTTTTCCTTTTTTTCCACTTTTCGTCATTCTGGCTTAATTGATGGAGAATTTGTCTAGGTTTTAAATTTCTTATTTTCCTTTTTCCGCATTTGTAGTTTGTGGCTTCCTTAAAGGTGGGGTTTTCTAATTTTTCGTAGAATTTAAATGATTGTCTGATAATGTAGTCATTGATGTTTTCGATATTTAGATCGTTCCTGAGGATTGTGTTCCGAACGAACCAGGGTGGAGACATGATTTTTCTGATCATTTTATTTTCAAAGACTTCTAGCTTTTTATGGATGGTCTTATGTGCTGTCATGAAAATGGGGTGGCCATATATGAGTATTGGTCTTATTATTGACGTGTAAATGGTTCTTTTTTAATGAAGGGATAATTTGCTTTTCGGTCCTAGGGGTAGGGATAGTCGGTGTTGGGCAGCTTTCGCCAAATTAATTTGTTTTCAATGTGTTTTTTGAATGTTAGGTGCTCGTCTAGGGTCATCCCTAGTTATCGGATGTTCTCTTTCCATTTAATATTGTCTTCGAAGACAAAGAGTTCGTCTAAAGGTTTCTTAATTTTGTCTTTTTTTCTGGAGAAAATTATTGATTCACTTTTTTGGGGGTTCATTGTGACTCGCCATTCATTATACCAGAGCGTGGAAAAGATGCAGGCCTCTTATATATTTACCAAATGTATATAATCTTTCTCCATTTTTATTTCCCACTTTTATAGGTTTCTCCGTTTTGTAACCCCAAGGAGAATCCTCTGTAAGACCTGTGTGTCTTAATAAAGGCTTTTGTGTGTGTGTGTAAAAAAAAAAAAAAAAAAAGATGCAGGCCTCTTGGAGTTTCATGTGGAGTCTGTCGAAGTTGTGATGATACATTTTTTGTTAGATGTTTTTTCGCGACACATTTTTATGATGTTTTAGACTGATTGCTCACGTTAAAACACACAACGTGATATTGTGACAGCCTTGTGGGGAGATAAAGAACTGATTTTTCCAACGACGGTTTTGAAACACGAGAATGTCAAACAATTGATAGATTTATTGGGAAGTCTTCGTACATTTGCAACCAAAAGACACCGCTGTAATTGACAAAAAGCGTGAAAAGAAGAAGGCAAGGAGGAGGGGGGTTGAAAGGGAGGAGGTTTTATTCCTGGAATAGTGCCCCCCTCTTTCTCTCTCTCTATTTTCATCTTGTGCTTTTCAATCAAGGTCGGATAGCATGGGAAGACCCAGTTCTCTTCATGTCAACAACGTGCATCTGGCTTATAAATATCTCTCTCTCCGTGAGAGAACACTCACGCTAGCTTTCAAGTGATAATCGCTCTTCAACGGGCTTAATAAAACATCGACTATATCCTACAAGAAATATTTACAAAAACATACGTTTTGTAAATACGCTGGTAAACAAGCGTATAACGACACCCGAAGTTACACCGCATGAGTTTCCTTTCAACGACAAATTAAAATTTCATTTCAAGGTAAAATATCGACTATTTCTAACCTTTTTGGATGAGGTATGAAAGGATGAATTATGAAGAGTAATGACGAACGGAAAAATAAAAGTGTCCAGGGATGGGAATCGAACCCACAATGTTCCGCTTACCGGGCAGATGCCATGTCCACTAGCGTATGTTTTTTGTAAATATTTCTTGTAGGATATAGTCGATGTTTTATTAAGCCCGTTGAAGAGCGATTATCGCTTGAAAGCTAGCGTAAAGGACAGTTTTCATTTAGAAAAATTACCATTTTTACTATTTAGTAACTCTCCGGTAAGAGGATACCTCTCCCTATAAAGGACAGTTTGACTCTGCGTATAGAGATTGTGATTGTAAACATTTTATGGAACACACAAGTCAATGGTAGGAGAGAAAAAATACTATTTCAAGTTACAGTACCGGCTTGGCACTTTGATAGAGGAAAATAATACACACAACTTTATTAAGACCACCGGTCTTATACAGATTCACCGCAGGAAGCAAGCATAGATAGAGCTCCTATACTCCAGGCAGCACAGAACACAATAACAGCTTCCAGGTCCGACACATATCCAGTGGCCACACCGTGCATAGTCAAGGTTATCGTATCACTGAAAGTATGGAATCAGCCGCGTTTTAGTCTTCGCTTTCCTCATCCAAATGGACCACGACATTCGGCGAATTCATTAATCTCCCCCAAACGCTGACTGCGGTCTTGTAATAATAATAATAATGAAAACTATACAATTATATTCCATCGAGGAACTTCTCCCAACAATGAAGAGTCCAAGCAATCAGAGAATCTTCACGGATAATTTCCAGAGTCATGAAGACAACCTGATAGAACATCATATAGAAAAACCTGGTCATAGAATCTTGTCAACTTATTGCTGTGTGAATGAAAAATTATAAAAGTGAAATAATTTCAGCGCCTCAATATTTACATATATATATATGTCGTACCACAATCACCAACTGTCCTCCAAAGTCCCGAGGTGTTAAGTGACGGACCCCAGGAGCCCCTTGGAATGTCGCTGATGTCTAAAGTGACCGGTCCTTACCCTCCCGTCTCTCTCTGGGTCGACTGTAGGCTTGCTTTATTATTCCTGGAAGAGTATATATTATGACATATATATATATATATTTAATCATAACTACATTCACTATATAGATATTTTGTAATGTAGTTGTGATCCTGGGGGAGATATTAATAGACTACCAACAGGTAATACACCAAGTTGTATCATGCCGTGTTTTCCCACCGTTAGATGTCCCAGAATGTCATCTCTGGTCAGATGTAAAAGTGAAATCATACTAGGGTCAGGTGGAGAGATAAATTAAGAGAAAGATATCTGATTGTGCAACTAAAATTTGCTGATAGCTTGCGCCATCTCTCAGAATAAATATCAACTAATTGTCGATTTTTTTTTTAATTCTTTAGAATATTGACCAAATCCCCATCCTTAATTTATCTAAAGAATTCCTTTATAGAAATGTTTTTGACATATTTGATCCGGTACAATTCACTTTTGACACATAGGAGATAAAATTTCTTCTCTTGCTTATCCCTAGTACACGGTGGTACAGACCATGATAATCATGGTTGATAGAAGTAGGCGACTGCTTTTACTGTAAATGCACCATATGTCTACACATGTGAAAAGCAGTTCGACTTTGCACTTACAAATGTGTCAAAGTTTGGTTACTTGCACTCGCTGGTGGGGTTGGACTTTTGAAAGAAACGGGGGCCATTGGAGCATTTTTTTTATTTATCAGAAAAAAGTGCCCAATGCGGGAATCGAACCCGGATCGTAGCGGTCCAAAACCAACGGTTTAAACCATCCTTCCACCCTTTTCTCTCTAATTTCTTCTCCAATTGTCTTAACCAATTCGAAACCCCCATTGATTATAAATTGTAGTTTTGAAATAAAACACACACAATATTCTTTAGATCTTTCATCCTTAAACCATCCTCCAGAAACATCCCAAAAAAACATGGGATAGCAAGAAATTCACAACTATTGAGGACTACTTACTATCAAACCTCCCTTTGAAAATTAAACGATTTATAGCCCGTCAAAAGATTCTATGGCTACTTTTCCGCGAGAATATCACGGGATTTTGGAACAGCGACCCTTTAAATTGCTACTTCATGCAATGTTGGCATCCAAGACAATTTGGTCCACTATCTATTCCATTGCCCATTCCTACATGAAAAGAGACTGGAAATTCGCGAAATTTCGGAGCTAGCTCACTACAATGAACAACATGTATATAAAATCTTTAATGCTCTCCTGCTGGATAAAACATTTGTTTATAAATATTTTAAATTTTTCAAGGCGATTGATAAAATGAGAGAAGAGGTGCTCAACTCCACAGACAACGGCTGATTGCTCCCCCTCCCCTCTAAATTGCTTTTCCTCCTCACTCATGTACATATATAACCTTTTAGGGGAATCCCCTTGTAAGACAATAGTGTCTTAATAAAGGTTTTTGTTGTTGTTGTTGAAATTCACAACTATAGTCTCCAATGAGGGACCATAGTCAAAAACTATGAATAAAACCGGTCACTCCTGGAGGTATTGGGCTCTTATCAGAGACTCTGTCATGTCAGCTCTGAGGAATCTTTCAACTGAAGCAGTCTCTAGTGAGAAATCATCTCTAGGGGATATCCCGGGTTTATATATATACAGTCGAACTAATTCCAAGCCCAAGGGACCAAAAAAATGGAATTATCTAAAAATTCGATTTGAAACGTTTTGAATAAAAGACTTTTATGTCTAGGGACCAAGATAAATATTCAAATTAAAGATGTTATAATTATCCAAGTTCTACTATATATATATACCCATTTATATATAAACAATTTAATATACATGTACGAGGGGTGTCCCATAAGTCGGTGGCCCGACATATAAAGAAAATGACTAATAAAATGATTATGATTTTATTTTTCAACATAATCCACTTTAAGGTCTATACACTTTTTCCAGCGATGTTCTAATGCTTTTATGCCCTCCAAAAAGAACGATGTTTCAAGTGACTCAAAAAATAAGGTTACAGCATCAATGACCTCTTCATCTGACCTAAAATGAATGCCAGAAAGTGATTTTTTTTCAAATGAGGAAATAGGTGGAATTCAGACGGAGCTAGATCTGGTGAATAGGGTGCATGTGGTAAAAGTTCAAAGCCAGAATCATAAATAGCAGCCATAGCTTGCAGCGACCGATGAATCGGAGCATTGTCTTGATGGTAAACAATCTTCTTGGACAACTTTCCTCTTCTCTTTTCTTTAATAGCTTCTCGTAGTTGCTTCACAAGATTTTCATAATAATTGCCAGTGATGGTTTAACCCTTATTCAGAAAGTCTAGAAGAAGTACACCCTCGGAATCCCAAAAGACAGACACCATAACCTTCCCTGCTGATGGAAATGTCTTGGCTTTCTTGGGGGGAGGGGAACCGGAGTGTCTCCATTGCATGGATTGTTGCTTGGACTCTGGTGTAAAGTGATGGGCCCAAGTCTCATCCATGGTAACAAATCTATTAACAAATTCCTCTGGATTGGCTTCTGCATATTTTTCTACATATATACAAGATATGTGTAATGCCGTTATTATGATTTAAAGGAAAGGGGAGAGTATAGCAAGAATAGATACACACTAATGGACAAAACTTAAAGAAGTTGTACATTTTAGCATGCATATCGGGATTCAAACAATAACTCTGAAAGATATTACATTGACCTTTATTGAAGACACACAAGATAACCAAGTGTGAACAAAATTTCCTTTGCCTCCTTTCAAAAAAAAAAAAAATAATAATAAATAAATAAAATAGACGACCGACGATATCAAAGACTTTCCACTTTCTTAAGTTTTGTGTCTATAAGTAGTTTTAAAGTTGAAAACGGGATATATGAGAAAAGAGAAAAGCCACTTTCCATCACTTTCCATTTTCTTTTTTTCCCACAGCAATTCAAAAGTGTCAAATACGTTGCGATGACCTTGTTACAGTTTCAGCAGATGGATAAATGGCAGGTGTGATGATAAGGGTAAGCAACTTTCGATTATAGACCTTCTTCAATTAGCAGAAGACCATCTGGCCACTATGGCGGCATATGGCGGTTTACCGGAAGTCTTCTGGGGAAAATCTCCACCTGCCTTCCTCCACCCCACACATTCCTTCGTCTGCTTCTTTTCTTTTCCCGCCTCAATGGACAGTAGTCGTCTGAGGGGATAAAAAAAAAAGTTAGAACGGGGTTACTCTCAGGGCTGTTGAATGAAAATTCCGAAGGAAGAATTCCCTTGAGAAAAAACACTTTCTGAGCATGCGTAGAAGCTAGGTAAATATTTTATCTTCAAAAATGGTGTGTCGTCCGCTTTTAAGATAAAAACTATTTTGAAAAAATCACTTTTTTCATTTCTCGATATATATAACAACAAAATTGCCTTAATTGGTGTTACCGATAATTGGGACTAGTGATAATTAAGCGTAATGATAATTAGGAGTAGTGGTAATTAAGCGTAATGATAATTGGGACTAGTGATAATTAAGCGTGATGATAATTGGGACTAATGGTAATTAAGCGTAATGATAATTGGGACTAGTGGTAATTAAGCGTAATGATAATTGGGACTAGTGATAATTAAGCGTGATGATAATTGGGACTATTGATAATTAAGCATAATGATAATTAGGAATAGTGGTAATTAAGCGTAATGATAATTGGGACTAGTGACAATTGAGAATGATGAATTGGGACTAATTTATCATCTTTTAAAATCATTTATTGGTTGGAAGTTTGTTATGAAAAAACATCTCAACCAATTATTGATTTAATTACCCATGTTTCAGTCATTTTCTATAATCCTCCTGAAGACAGCGAAGTCACTCAAACTTCAGGAATTAAATAAATAATTGGTTGAGATGTAGCTATATTAAAATTTTACACAAATAAATTTACTGGCAATGCGTTTCTTTTAAATATCATCAAATATTATCTCTACAGGCCTTACTGCAAAGATATGAGTTATTGAATGAGAGGGCTTGGCTCATCAGTAGTGAACCCTCTCAGCGGTTTCGCCAAATTAATCTCTAGACCGCTCTACTATTGTATTGGATTGGTTTGGAGTATACCCTGTATTTTCTATGGAAGGCAGCTTAGGGGTGTTTAGTGAACTATGGACATAAGCTTATAGGTCTGTAGAGGGTTCACTACTGATGAGCCTAGCCCTCTCATTCAATAACTCATATCATTGCAGTAAGGTCTGTAGAGATAATATTTGATGATATTTAAAAGAAACGCATTGCCAGTAAATTTATTTGTGTAAAATATTAACGATAGATGGCATTTAAATGTAGCTATATGTATTTTTATCATCAGTCAAAATTCGTGTTGGTGCATTATATGAATGGCTAATATTTCTGAAGTTGTAAACTTTCAAAATGGTTGCACGAAGAACTGTCATGTTGCAATAATCACTAAAAATGACGTTTAATAAAGCAGATTTATAATATAGAAAAAATACTTAATAATCAAAATCGACGTTTTCAATGAGAAAACGTTTTAAACAAATATAACAGTTGAAGCACGAGCGTTTCTTTTAAACAAAAACAACAAAAAAACTCTTTTATTGTCCTTTCTGCGATGAAAAATATTGGGGGGGCTTGGCTCATCAGTGGTGAACCCTCCCAGCGGTTTCGCCAATTTAATCTACCAGACCGCTTTTTATAGCTCTAATACTGTATTGGACGATTCTGCTTATATACGCAGCACTGAAGGGTGTAATCTCAGAAATGGTTTTCAAGAAAACTATGGACATAAGCTTATAGGACAGTAGAATTACATCCACATATTCTAAGATTCCATTCTTCAGTGCTGCGTATATAAGCAGAATCGTCCAATACAGTATTAGAGCCATCCTTAATATATCGATAGATTTCCTTTATAGAAATGTTTTTTTGACATATTTGATCCGGTACAATTCACTTTTGTCATATAGGAGATAAAATTTCTTCTCTTGCCTATCCCTAGTACACGTGGTACAGACCATGATAATCATGGTTGATAGAAGTAGGCGACTGCTTTTACTGTAATGCTCCACATGTCTACACATGTGAAAAGCAGTTCGACTTTGCACTTACAAATGTGCCAGAGCCCCGTTTGGTTACTTGCACTCGCTGGTGGGGTTGGACTTTTGCAAGAAACGGTCTGGTGGATTAAATTGGAGAAACCGCTGGGAGGGTTCGCCACTGATGAGCCAAGCCCTCCCAATATATTTTTTCATCGCAGTAAGGACAGTAGAAGTTTGTATTATGTATAAAAGAAATATTCGTGCTTTTAAATCCTTTCATTTTATATGTAGCCATATGTTTTCCAAATAATCTATCATCAGTCAAAATACTTGTTGATGCATTATATGCATAATAGCTAATATTGCTAAAGTTGTAAACTTTCTAAATGGTTACACGATGAACTCCCATGTTTTGAAAGTTGAGTTGTTGTTATATTGTCCATCAAATTTGGTGAATATATAGTGACAAATATATTCTCCAATTTATTGCAACTGCTATGATAGAGATACATGGAGACATCTGTGGCTCTTCATTGGACACAACATCAACCACATTGGCTGAGATCCTGTATTTGTACATGTGCTTAGACTACTATTCTGATAGTTTCGAGGAGTTTAGTTGTCTAGTGTACTGTCGAATTACGACAATCTGGTGTCTCGGGATTGAACCCACGCCT
>CP092868.1:3769659-3803036 GCA_030710605.1 Cordylochernes scorpioides | reverse complement strand
TTGTGAATATTAAGTAGAAAAATAATACGTGTTTTGAGTACATCAATATATCCTGAAAAACAAGAAAGTAGATTTACCGTATGTGATTAAAATCGTTTGCATATAGCATACGTCATAGATGGCGTCTAGTTTTGACGTCTATTTTGACGGGAGAGGCGACCTTTGTCTCTTTAGATAGCATACGTCGTTGAACATTGAAAATAAAAAAGTATTCAAGACGGGATTCGATCCCGAGATTGTCGTAATTCGACAGTATACTAGGCAACTAAACTCCTTGAAACTATGAGAATGGTAGTCTAAGCTAATGTACAAATACAGAATCTCAGCCAATGTGGTTGTTGTTGTCGTGTCCAATGGAGAGCCTCAGATGTTTCCATGCATCTCTATCACAGCAATGTTCTCTATTCATGATAATATTGTGAAAAATGTTTTAAAATTAAAAAATATTTTCTCACAATGAGTTTCTTTTTATTTCAAAACGCTAGCTTTCAAGTGACAATCACTCTTCAACGGGCTTAATAAAACAATATCGACTATATCTTTACAAGAAATATGTACAAAAACATACGCTTGTTTACCAGCGTATTTACAAAGCGTATGTTTTTGTAAATATTTCTTGTAAGATATAGTCGATATTGTTTTATTAAGTCCGTTGAAGAGCAATTATCACTTGAAAGCTAGCGTTTTGAAATAAAAAAGAAACTCATTGTGAGTAAATATTTTGTAATTTTAAAATGTTCTCTATCTTTTGTTCTTCACATTGGAAAATGGGTGCCGTTGCCACGTTAGTCACCTTGGACCAGGATTTGGTCAAATATTCCAAAAGTCCAGAGGGGACCACAAGAAGGTTTGATTGGATTTATGGTTAAAACATCGGGAAATAAATAATTCGTTGATATATAGATAGTTATATTTTTTTTTTCCAAATTTTTTTGTGACAATAACACATTTCCCAAAACCACTTTATTAGGTACCGCTCAACAAGAGCAACCTAGTTTATGATATTTACACTCGGATTTTCCTGGAAAATCTCTTGAAGATTTCTTGAAAAAGCCATGGTCCACTGCAGAAGAACTTAAATTGACTTGTTCCATATGTAAATACCTGCTTTCTTTCCTCTCTTCGCTCTCCACTTCTCCCATCCATATTTCCAATTTTTTTTTTTTTTTTTATTCTTCTTATTTCTTTATTCTTTCTTATAATCTGTATATATTTACCATATGTATATATTCTTTCACCATTTTTATTTCCCACTTTCTCCGTTTTGTAACCCCAAGGAGAATCCTCTGTAAGACCTGTGTGTCTTAATAAAGGTTTTTGTGTGTGTGTGTGTGTTTATGATATTTACAACAATGAATGTGAAGGTTATTCACATATTAAACAAAATGTTAACGTGGGATTCAATCCTGGTTCATGGCTGTCGGGAATCGAGGGTGTTACCCACTCGTCTACCGACGTTTCTGATGATACATTTTCAAAATTCAGGTTCCAAATAACTTTATTAGGTGCCGCTCAAAAAGAGCAACCTAGATCATCATATTTACAATATACTGAGGGGGGTGGTTATGTACAGGGGTTCATTTACAATTATAATTTATAATGATGACGTTGAGTCCTCAGGTCCTTGGGGATATTGTTCTTGAGAAGGTTTTTTCTGGCTTGTTTGATATTCAAGGTGGGTTTGTTTTTCCTTTTTTTCCACTTTTCGTCATTCTGGCTTAATTGATGGAGAATTTGTCTCTAGGTTTTAAATTTCTTATTTTCCTTTTTCCGCATTTGTAGTTTGTGGCTTCCTTAAAGGTGGGGTTTTCTAATTTTTCGTAGAATTTAAATGATTGTCTAATAATGTAGTCATTGATGTTTTCGATATTTAGATCGTTCCTGAGGATTGTGTACCGAACGAACCAGGGTGGAGACATGATTTTTCTGATCATTTTATTTTCAAAGACTTCTAGCTTTTTAAGAATGGTCTTATGTGCTGTCATAAAAATGGGGTGGCCGTATATGAGTATTGGTCTTATTATTGACATGTAAATGGTTCTTTTTTAATGAAGGGATAATTTGCTTTTCGGTCCTAAAGCAGGGATAGTCGGTGTTGGGCAGCTTTCGCCAAATTAATTCTGTTTTCGATGTGTTTTTTGAAGGTTAGGTGCTCGTCTAGGGTCATCCCTAGGTATCGGATGTTCTCTTTCCATTTAATATTGTCTTCGAAGACAAAGAGTTCGTCTAAAGGTTTCTTAATTTTGTCTTTTTTTTTTCTGGAGAAAATAATTGCTTCACTTTTTTGGGGGTTCATTGTGACTCGCCATTCTTTATACCAGAGCGTGTAAAAGATGCAGGCCTCTTGGAGTTTCATGTGGAGTCTGTCGAAGTCGTGATGATACATTTTCTGGTTCAAATTCACATAAATAGGTACCGCTCAGCGCGCGCAAGAGCAACCTAGTTCATGATAATTGAACAATGAATAATATGTGAAGGTTTTTCACATATTAAACAATTTTTAACACGGGATTCAATCCCGGTTCATGACTGTCGGGAATCGAGGGTGTTACCCACTCATCCACCGACTTTTATGTTTAATGATACATTTCCAAGCTCCAAATAACTTTATTAGGTGCCACCGCTCAAAAAGAGCAACCTAGATCATCATATTTACAATATACTGTGGGGGATGTACAGGGTTTGTTCATTTACAATTATAATTTATATTGATGTCGTTGGGTCCTCGGGTCCTTGGGGATATTGTTCTTGAGAAGGTTTTTTCTGGCTTGTTTGATATTAAAGGTAGGTTTATTTTTCCTTTTTTTCCACTTTTCGTCATTCTGGCTTAATTGATTGATTTCAAATTTTTCGGATTTTTCGTAGAATTTAAATGATTGCCTAATAATGTAGTGTGATACATTTTTGTTAGATGTTTATCGCGACACATTTTTATGATGTTTTAGACCGATTGCCCACGTTAAAACACACAACGTGATATTGTGACAGCCTTGTGGGGAGATAAAGAACTGATTTTTCCAACGACGGTTTTGAAACACGAGAATGTCAAACAATTGATAGATTTATTGGGAAGTCTTCGTACATTTGCAACCAAAAGACACCGCTGTAATTGACAAAAAGCGTGAAAAGAAGTAGGCAAGGAGGAGGAGGAGGGGGGTTGAAAGGGAGGAGGTTTTATTCCAGGAATAGTGCCTCCCTCTCTCTATTTTCATCTTGTGCTTTTCAATCAAGGTCGGATAGCATGGGAAGTTCTCTTCGTGTCAACAACGTGCATCTGGGCTATAAATATCTCTCTCTCCATGAGAGAACACTCACACTAGCTTTCAAGTGATAATCGCTCTTCAAACGGGCTTAATAAAACAATATAAAGTAGGTTGAAATCCTCTGAAGAATATAAGTAATAGAATCAAAGCATGCGAGGATGCGTATCTTATAAGTTTTAATAAAGGCGAGCTTTCGGGCTAATAACCCTTCTTCAGGACATAATATCTGACTGATCTTGCATCTTATATACATATACATATATAAGCTGATTTTTGTCAATATGTATATGTATATAAGATGCAAGATCAGTCAGATATGATGTCCTGAAGAAGGGTTATTAGCCCGAAAGCTCGCCTTTATTAAAACTTATAAGATACGCATCCTCGCATGCTTTGATTCTATTACTTAATAAAACAATATCGACTATATCTTACAAGAAATATTTACAAAAACATACGTTTTGTAAATACGCTGGTAAACAAGCGTATAACGACACCCGAAGTTACACCGCATGAGTTTCCTTTCAACGACAAATTAAAATTTCATTTCAAGGTGAAATATCGACTATTTCTAACCTTTTTGGATGAGGTATGATAGGATGAATTATGAAGAGTAATGACGAACGGAAAAATAAAAGTGTCCAGGGATGGGAATCGAACCCACAATGTTCCGCTTACCGGGCAGATGCCATGTCCACTAGCGTATGTTTTTTGTAAATATTTCTTTTAAGATATAGTCGATGTTTTATTAAGCCCGTTGAAGAGCGATTATCGCCTGAAAGCTAGCGTAAAGGATAGTTTTCATTTAGAAAAATTACCATTTTACTATTTAGTAACTAACCGGTAAGCGGACACCTCTCCCTATAAAGGACAGTTTGACTCTGCGTATAGAGATTGTGATTGTAAACATTTTATGGAACGCACAAGTCAATGGTAGGAGATAAAATACTATTTCAAGTTACAGTACTGGCTTGGCACTTTGATAGAGGAAAATAATACACACAACTTTATTAAGACCACCGGTCTTATACAGATTCACAGCAGGAAGCAAGCATAGATAGAGCTCCTATACTCCAGGCAGCACAGAACACAATAACAGCTTCCAGGTCCGACACATGTCCAGTGGCCACACCGTACATAGTCAAGATTCGCGTATCACTGAAAGTGTGGAATCAGCCGCGTTCTAGTCTTCGCTTTCCTCATCCAAATGGACCACGACATTCGGCGAATCCATTAATCTCCCCTAAACGCTGACTGCGGTCTTGTAATAATAATAATGAAAACTATACAATTATGTTCCATCGAGGAACTTC
The DNA here is from genome assembly GCA_030710605.1 of Cordylochernes scorpioides. Taxonomy (NCBI): domain Eukaryota; kingdom Metazoa; phylum Arthropoda; class Arachnida; order Pseudoscorpiones; family Chernetidae; genus Cordylochernes; species Cordylochernes scorpioides. Next base: position 3,798,460 of record CP092868.1, on the reverse strand, counting down.
TACCAACAATGAAGAGTCCTTCAAGCAATCAGAGAATCTTCACGGATGTTCCAGAGTCATGAAGACAACCTGATAGAACATCATATAGAAAAAACTGGTCATAGAATCTTGTCAACTTATTGCTGAATGAAAAAAAAATGTAGGAAAGTGAAATCATACTGGGGTCAGGTGGAGAGATAAATTAAGAGAAAGATATCACACACACACACACACAAAAGCCTTTATTAAGACACACAGGTCTTACAGAGGATTCTCCTTGGGGTTACAAAACGGAGAAAGTGGGAAATAAAAATGGTGAAAGAATATATGTGACAATATCGTTGCGGAATTTCTTGTTGTTCGATTTGAATGGTGAGGATTGGTTGAAACGCAGTCGTTTGAGTGGAAGTTGAAGCATACAGTTAGGAATAATCAGGACACGTGATGGGGTTTGAAAATAAAAGGCAACTGGGTTGGAGGAAGGAAAGCTTGAGAAGAGCGGAGCGGGTTTTGATTGTTAATTATCTGATCACATGGTGGTGATTGTACTTAGCTACGGGATGAGCAGAGGGAGAGAGGTCCAGAGCCGATGTCACCTCCTTGGGAGCCAAAGCACTACTGACCATTCTTGCTTCTCGATTTAACACCACGAGTTGTCTTCTTTCCCATTGGTCGAAGGATGGAACGTGCCCGTTTTTCTATTGGTTGACCTACTTAGTTATTGCTTCCTAATTGGGCCGGCGGCTTTCTTTGGTGGAAGATACGCCCGGCCTGGTCAGGAAGTATCGAGTGTTAGTTCGACTCTATTTACTTCCGCGGTTATCAAATACGTCCGGTCCTGTCCGGAAATATTGGGCGTCTCTCTACTTTTATAACTTTTGCGGTCACCAGATACGTCCGGCCTCTGTCAGGAAGTATTGACTGTACAAGTTATTTATACTTGTGCCCGCTTTACTGCCTGCTTCCTATGTCTTGTTGCTACTTTCTTTCCTCCAGTTACCTTATTCTTTATTAAATCTTTGAAAATCATACATTGTACATGCATAGTGGGTCGGGGGTGCATACAATTATATACAAATTATGACATATATACATATGGTAAATATATACAGATTATAAGAAAGAATAAAGAAATAAGAAGAATTTAAAAATAAATAAATAAATAAAAAATAAATAGAGAGAGAGAGAGAGAGAGAGATAAATAAATAAATAAAATTTGGAAATATGGATGGGAGAAGTGGAGAGCGAAAGAGGAAAGAAAACAGGTATTTACATATGGAACAAGTCAATTTGAGTTCTTCTGCAAGAGAAAGATATCTGATCGTGCAACTAAAATTTACTGATAGCTTGCGCCATCTGTCGGTATAAATATCAACTAATTGTCGATTTTTTTTTTAATTCTTTAGAATATTGACCAAATCCCCATCCTTAATTTATCGATAGTAATTCCTTTATAGAAATGTTTTTGACATATTTGATCCGGTACAATTCACTTTTGTCATATAGGAGATAAATTTTCTTCTCTTGCTTATCCCTAGTACACGGTGGTACAGACCATGATAATCATGGTTGATAGAAGTAGGCGACTGCTTTTACTGTAAGTGCACCACATGTCTACACATGTGAAAAGCAGTTCGACTTTGCACTTACAAATGTGCCAGAGTTTGGTTACTTGCACTCGCTGGTGGGGTTGGACTTTTGCAAGAAACGGGGGCCATTGGAGCATTTTTTTTTATTTATCAGAAAAAAGTGCCCAATGCAGGAATCGAACCCGGATCGTAGCGATCCAAAACCAACGGTTTAGATCATCCTTCCACCCTTTTCTCTCTAATTTCTTCTCCAATTGTCTTAAACAAATCGAAACCCCCATTGATTATAAATTGTAGTTTTGAAATATAAAACACACACAATATTCTTTAGATCTTTCATCCTTAAACCATCCTCCAGAAACATCCCAAAAGAACATGGGATAGCAAGAAATTCACAACTATAGTCTCCAATGAGGGACCATAGTCAAAAACTATGAATAAAACCGGTCACTCCTGGAGGTATTAGTCTCTTATCAGAGGCTCTGTCTTGAGGAATCTTTCAACTGAAGCAGTCTCTAGTGAGAAATCATCTCTAGGGGATATCCCCCGGGTTTATATATATATACAGTCGAACTAATTCCAAGCCCAAGGGACCTAAAAAATGGAATTATCTAAAAATTCGATTTGAAACGTTTTGAATAAAAGGCTTAAAGTCTAAAGACCATGATAATACACCTATCCCCCGATTTACACGGTAGATACGTTCCTGAGAAAAATGTGTAAATCGGAAATTAAAATTTTTTAAAAATTAGAAATACAGACACAGTGTGCTTGTGCAGCAAGTCAGCACATAAGCTCGGGATTCTTCGTGAGATGTGTACACAGCGCATGTGTTCAATCACAGTAGCATTTAGTATAGTGCGATAAAAAAAAAAAAAAAAAAAACTTATTTGGAAAACCGTGTAAAAGCGAAAACGTGTAAAACAAGTAACGTGTAAATCGGGGAATAGGTGTATTAGAATTAAATACGTTATAAATATCCAAGTTCTCTACTGTATTATTATACCCATTGAAAATAGAGCAATCCATATTTAATTCATTAGATAATAAAAATGTGTAGACATGTGGTGCAATTACAGTAAAAGCAGTCGCCTACTTCTACCCACCATGATTATTATGGCCTGTACCACGTGTATAAGCAAAAAAAAAAAAAAACACGTGGGACAGGCAGCCATGATAATAATGATAAGTAGAAGTAAGCTACTGCTTTTACTGTAAGTACACCACATGTCTACATATGTGAAAAGCAGTTCGAATTTGCACTTACAAATGTGTCAGTTTAGGTCTTGGTAAGTTGAACCAGTTCACCAAGTGGCCGGTTTGTTTATTCAGGTTCAGCAGAGCAGTTTTGTTATTGTTTACAGTAAGTTAACCCATGTTTTCTCCACCTACAGAAGTCACCCGGGCCTTCTTGGCTTTATTTACAATCTCAGTGGAAGTCCTGAGGTGGGCAGATTTCTTTCTTGGGAGATTTTCTAAGGATTCTGTTCTTAGGTTGGTGATCCCTAGGAAGGTGGCCGTCAGGAATCTTTGGTATTGGAAGGTTGGGCAGAGAGGTGGTCCACGGGGGGTTTGGTCTTCATCTTAGCAATGGAGGCAGATAGAGTGCTGTTAAAAATGATCAGAAGGGCAATGATATACAACAAACAACAAAAGCCTTTATTGAGGACCTCTCGTCCTATAAAGGATTCGCCAGTTTACAGAGTAATTGAAGAGAAGAGAACTAAGAATACAGAGATATATGTAGTAGGTATAGTATAGTATTTTCTACACTGTGACTATATACAACAGCAGTAACAAGCCTTTTACTGGAATCAAAGTCCCATACAGAATTCGTCATTCTAATCCTGACAAAGATTATTTACATATGATTATTTACATCAATTAGATTATGTATATAGCCTCCTCTTCTCTTCAGCCGTCTTCCAAAATTTGAACAACGCAAACGCTCCAGCTCTGTTTCTCACCACTTCATTCAACAGGAGCTCCAAAGAGAGTCCCTCAAGGCCTATTTCACTGAGGAGCACTTCTCGTTCGTCTTTCAGCCTCATACATGAGAGTATATGGTGATGTAGCCCCGGCTCCATTAAGGGCAATGATATAAGTGTACAGTGTAACAAAATATAAATAGCACATTTAATAATTTGTTCATAAAAAAAATAAATATTTTCTACACATATATATACATATATACAAGATATGTAATTAATCAGTAGTATATATAATGCCGTTATTCTGATTTAAAGGAAAAGGGAGAGTATATAACAAGGGTAAATACACTCATGGACAAAACTTAAGGAAGTTGTACCTTTTAGCATGTATATTGGGACAATAACTCTGAAATATATTACAGAGACCTTTATTGAAGACACACGAGATAACCAAGTGTGTACAAAATTTCCTCTGCCTCCTTCAAAAAAAAATAAAATAATAATAAATAAATAAAATAGACGACCGACGATATCAAAGACTTTCCACTTTCTTAAGTTTTGTGTCTATAAGTAGTTTTAAAGTTGAAAACGGGATATATGAAAAGAAAAGCCACTTTCCATCACTTTCCTTTTCTTTTTTTCACGCGAGCAATTCAAAAGTGTCAAATACGTTGCGATGACCTTGTTACAGTTTCAGCAGATGGATAAATGGCAGGTGATAAGGGTAAGCAACTTTCGATTATAGACCTTCTTCAATTAGTAGACCATCTGGCCACTATGGCGGCATATGGCGGTTTACCGGAAGTCTTCTGGGGAAAATCTCCACCTGCCTCCCTCCACCCCACACATTCCTTCGTCTGCTTCTTTTCTTTTCCCGCCTCAATGGACAGTAGTCGTCTGAGGGGATAAAAAAAAAAGTTAGAACGGGGTTACTCTCAGGGCTGTTGAATGAAAATTCCGAAGGAAGAATTCCCTTGAGAAAAAAACACTTTCTGAGCATGCGTAGAAACTAGGTAAATATTTTATCTTCAAAAATAGGGTGTCGTCCGCCTTTAAGATAAACACTATTTTGAAAAAATCACTTTTTTCATTTCTCGATATATATAACAACAAAACAACAAAATTGCCTTAATTGGTGCTACTGATAATTGGGACTAGTGATAATTAAGCGTAATGATAATTAGGACTAGTGGTAATTAAGCGTAATGATAATTGGGACTATTGATAATTAAGCGTAATAATAATTGGGACTAGTGATAATTAAGCGTAATAATAATTGGGACTAGTGACAATTAAGCGTAATGATAATTGAAACTAGTGATAATTAAGCGTACTGATAATTGGGACTAGTGATAATTAAGCGTAATGATAATTGGGACTAGTGGTAATTAAGCGTAATGATAATTGGGACTAGTGGTAATTAAGCGTAATGATAATTGGGACTAGTGATAATTAAGCGTGATGATAATTGGGACTATTGATAATTAAGCATAATGATAATTAGGAATAGTGGTAATTAAGCGTAATGATAATTGGGACTAGTGACAATTGAGAATGATGAATTGGGACTAATTTATCATCTTTTAAAATCATTTGTTGGTCGAAAGTTTGTTATGAAAAAACACCTCAACCCATTATTGATTTAATTACCCATGTTTCAGTCACTTTCTATAATCCTCCTGAAGACAGCGAAGTCACTCAAACTTCAAGAATTAAAACAATAATTGGTCGAGATGTAGCTATATGTGTTTTTATCATCAGTCAAAATTCGTGTTGGTGCATTATATGAATGGCTAATATTTCTGAAGTTGTAAACTTTCAAAATGGTTGCACGAAGAACTGTCATGTTGCAATAATCACTAAAAAATGTCGTTTAACAAAGCAAATTTAATATAGAAAAATCACTTAATAATCAAAATCGATGTTTTCAATGAGAAAACGTTTTAAACAAATATAACAGTTGAAGCACGAGCGTTTCTTTTAAACAGCAACAACAAAAAAACTCTTTTATTGTCCTTTCTGCGATGAAAAATATTGGGAGGGCTTGGCTCATCAGTGGTGAACCCTCCCAGCGGTTTCACCAATTTAATCTACCAGACCGCTTCTTAGAGCTCTAATACTGTATTGGACGATTCTGCTTATATACGCAGCACTGAAGGGTAGAATCTCAGAAATGGTTTTCAAGAAAACTATGGACATAAGCTTATAGGACAGTAGAATTACATCCACATATTCTAAGATTCCACCCTTCAGTGCTGCGTATATAAGCAGAATTGTCCAATACAGTATTAGAGCCATCCTTAATATATCGATAGAATTCCTTTATAGAAATGTTTTTTGACATATTTGACCCGGTACAATTCACTTTTGACATATTTGACCCGGTACAATTCACTTTTGACATATTTGATCCGGTACAATTCACTTTTGTCATATAGGAGATAAAATTTCTTCTCTTGCCTATCCCTAGTACACGTGGTACAGACCATGATAATCATGGTTGATAGAAGTAGGCGACTGTTTTTACTATAATGCACCACATGTCTACACATGTGAAAAGCAGTTCGACTTTGCACTTACAAATGTGCCAGAGCCCCGTTTGGTTACTTGCACTCGCTGGTGGGGTTGGACTTTTGCAAGAAACGGTCTGGTGGATTAAATTGGCGAAACCGCTGGGAGGGTTCACCACTGATGAGCCAAGCCCTCCCAATATATTTTTTCATTGCAGTAAGGGCAGTAGAAGTTTGTATTATGTATAAAAGAAATATTCGTGCTTTTAAATCCTTTTATTTTATATGTAGCCATATGTTTTCCAAATAATATATCATCAGTCAAAATACTTGTTGATGCATTATATAAATGACTAATATTACTGAAGTTGTAAACTTTCAAAATGGTTGCACGATAAACTGCCATGTTTTGAAAGTGGATATTGAGTTGTTGCCCATCACGATTGATGACCGGGGCTCGGTCACATTTGTAATTTTGTAAGTACAAAGTCGAACTGCTTTTCACATATGTAGACATGTGATGCACTTACAGTAAAAGCAGTCGCCTACTTCTACCCACCATGATTATCATGGCCTGTACTACGTGTACTAGGGAAGGCAAAAAAATAAAAGATTGGTGACTATATGGTGACAAATATATTCTCCAATTTATTGCAACTGCTATGATAGAGATACATGGAGACATATGTGGCTCTTCATTGGACACAACATCAACCACATTGGCTGAGATCCTGTATTTGTACATGTGCTTAGACTACCATTGTGATTGTTTCAAGGAGTTTAGTTGTCTAGTGTACTGTCGAATTACGACAATCTGGTGTCTCGGGATTGAACCCACGCCTTTAACACTTTTTTTATATCTTCAATGTTCAATAATGTGTGTTACGTGCAAACGAGAGGAGTTGAAATTCTCCATTTTAATCCCATACGGTACTTTCAGCAGCTTTCTTCAATTTGTTCTGTTAGTGACCATCACTCATCTAGTGACCTTCCTTCCTTGACCTCTTCTAACCAGCTCATTGGAGGTCTTTCTCTCTTTCTTCTATATTCCTAACATCAACATCTTTTCTAATCCATTTTCTTTCATTATTCCGAAATGGGTCAATCTTTGTTTTCATATTTGGGATTCTTAGGGATTTACCAGGATTAATTTCATTTAAGATTGATATATACCTATCCCCCGATTTACACGGTACTTGTTTTACACGTTTTCGCTTTTACACGGTTTTTCAAATAAGTTTTTTTTTTTATCGCACTATACTAAATGCTACTGTGATTGAGCACATGCGCTGTGTACACATCTCACGAGGAATCCCGAGCTTATGTGCTTGCTGACTTGCTGCACACGCACACTGTGTCTGTATTTCTTCGCATAAAAATTTCGCGAAAATTTTTCATTTTCGATTTACACGTTTTTTTCAGGAACGTATCTACCGTGTAAATCGGGGGATAGGTGTATTTGTCATTTTATCTGTCCATGGTACTCTAAGTAGCTTTCTCCATGTCCACATTGTCAAAATTCTGGGTATTTTCTTTACACATCAAATTTTGTGATATCTTCAATAAATATTGGAATAACCTGCTAATGGTCAGCAAATTTACATTTTTGATCCTCTATCAGCTTGTTTACAAATATGTTATTCTTTTCTCATTTTTAATAGACGTTCCTATATTAATGGTTTTTGTTTTATGTTCTGAATATTCCCTTCCATCCACAGAAAATATAATTCGCAAGATACAAATAGGTTCAATCCACTTTTTATCCCTCGCAATAATCACTAAAAATGACGTTTAACAAAGCAAATTTAATATAGAAAAACCACTTAACAATCAAAATCGAGGTTTTCAATGAGAAAGTGTTTTAAACAAATATAACAGTTGAAGCACGAATGTTTCATTTAACAACAAAAAACCAACTCTTTTATTGTCCTTTCTTCGATAAAAAATATTGGGAGGGCTTGGTTCATCAGTGGTAAACCCTCCCAGCGGTTTCGCCAATTTTTAATCTACCAGACCGCTTCTTATAGCTCTAATACTGTATTGGACGATTCTGCTTATATACACAGCACTGAAGAGTGGGATATTAGAAATAGTATTCAAGCAAACTATGGACATAAGCTTTTAGGACAGTAGAATTACATATAAAAATTTGCATCGAGCAATACTCTTCCACAAACAATAAGTACAAGGTCAGTTAGACATAATTAATTATAAGGCAAATAACGTTCCATCTATATATATGGGATATAGAATTAAATCACGAATATTTCTTTTTAAACATAAAACCATTCGTGATGTAATTCTTCTATTTATTTTATATAGATGGCTTAATAATTAAATATAACATTAGTAAATTAAATTTTATTGCCATCTATCGTTAAAATTTTACACAAATAAATTTACTGGCAATGCGTTTCTTTTAAATATCATCAAATATTATCTCTACAGACCTTACTGCAATGATATAAGTTATTGAATGAGAGGTCTTGGCTCATCAGTAATTTGGCGAAACCGCTGAGAGGGTTCACTACTGATGAGCCAAGCCCTCTCATTCAATAACTCATATCATTGCAGTAAGGTCTGTAGAGATAATATTTGATGATATTTAAAAGAAACGCATTGCCAGTAAATTTATTTGTGTAAAATTTTAAATATAACATTATTTCTCTATATATTTACACACATTATTGTTTATTATTCTATGTTTAACGAATGAGAAAGTTCTGAAAGTTTTTGCAAAAACAATGATGAGGAATCAATTGTATTTCGTAAAGCCAACAGGTGGGGCCTTTTCCTTGACTGCTTTGAGCGCAAACAAACAATTCGGACGGGAAACTTTGTCCCTTCTGACAGGTGGTAGCTCTCTCTCAATAAACATTCTCCCTCCCTGTAAAGGCAACCACTCTGACAACTTCTTCAAAATTCTGGAAAAATCCATATTGGAAAATACAATTTCCTCTATGTCATGGTGATAGGAAATAATGGTAATTTACAATCAATTCTCATTAATGAAATGGTTGCAAGGTTTTCCCACTATGTACTAAGTGTTAACCTGTAACCCCAAGACATATTATTGACTGTATAGACTCATCCATTGATGAGCTCTACTCTTCCCCAGCAGACACCATCAACAAGCTCTACAAGCTTGATACCATAAAATGATTGAGTGAAGATAAGAAAGAAGAAGAAGAAGACGATCAATTCTATGGCAAAATGACAGAAAACCATAGATTATGGTAAAGTAGAATAAAACCATGGATAATAAATTATAGTAAACCATGGCTAAACCCATGGTAGAATGTAGCGGCAATTCACAGAAAACGGCTGGTAACTAGTGGTAAAAGCTATTGGTATATGTGAATAATGGTAAAAAGAAATTAACAAATTATGTGATAAATATTGGTAAAACAGGTTAGCCAAATTCTGTAGTAAATAATGATATGACAGGCTAGTAAAGTTGGTTGTAAAAAATGGTAAACCAGCCTAGTAAAGTTGGTTGTGAAATGTTTTTTTTTTTGCTTATCCCTAGTACACGTGGTACAGGCCATGATAATCATGGTGGGTAGAAGGCGACTGCTTTTACTGTAAGTGCATCACATGTCTACACATGTGAAAAGCAGTTCGACTTTGCACTTGCAAATGTGCCAGAGCCTTGTTTGGTCCAGTCGTCTATTTTTATTATTATTTTTATTTTTTTGAAAGAGACAGAGTTGTTCACACTTGGTTATCTCGTGTCTTCAATAAAGGTCACTGTAATATCTTACAGAGTTATTGTCTGAATCCCGATATACATGCTTAAAGGTACAACTTCCTTAAGTTTTGTCCATGAGTGTATACACACTTGGTTATCTCGTGTCTTCAATAAAGGTCACTATAATATCTTTCAGAGTTATTGTTTCAATCCCGATATACATGGTAAAAGGTACAACTTCCTTAAGTTTTGTCCATGAGTGTATACACACTTGGTTATCTCGGGTCTTCGATAAAGGTCACTGTAATATCTTTCAGAGTTATTGTCTGAATCCTGATATACATGGTACAACTTCCTTAAGTTTTGTCCATGAAAACAGAATAGTCAAATAGGTTGTGAAAATGGTAAAACGGGGTTGTCAAATTCTGTGGTAAATAATGGTACAACAGAGAGGTTAGTCAAATCGGTTGGGAAAAAATGATAAAACAGGATTGTCAAATTCTGTAGTAAATAATGGTACAACAGGCTCTACTTAAATCGGTTGTGAATGGTAAAACAGGATTGTCAAATTCTGTGGTAAATAATGGTACAGCGCAGGCTATAGTCAAATCGGTTGTAAAAAATGGGAAACTAGCCTACTCAAATCGGTTGTGAATGGTAAAACAGGATTGTCAAATTCTGTGGTAAATAATGGTACAACAGAGAGGTTAGTCAAATCGGTTGTGTAAAAATGGTAAAACACGATAGCCAAATTCGTGGTTCAAAACGTGAAATACGAGGGCAGACGAGTATAGATAAAAACAACAATCGTTTGATAAAGAAGCACTTCTTGGAACGCCAGCGTTGTCGGAAGATAAAAGCAAGTGGGGGCATTTTTTTTATCGCCATCTTTTTTCATCACCGAGGGGGGGTTGAAACCTAGCCCGCCATTTCCATACCTCTCCTCTTCTAACGCTGACAAAAAGAACATTTAAAAAAATATATATTTTTAAATATATATAGTAAACTTTGTGAGTAGATTTAACAGATTCATCTAAATCTGAAAAAAACAAACTTTGGCATGCGAAACCAAAACTAAAACTAAAGTATTGGTTTCATCGTCTGTCCTTATTGTCCAAATTGTTGCCTATTTATCTCCTGCTGTCTATGCAAATTACCGTAGATTTTATTACATTTCTTGTACATGTCTAAAATATAGGAAAGCTTAAACCTTTTTCTATTGAAGAAACTTTTCAATTTATTGAACAACTGGATAAAAAATATACGAAAATTTTAATACAGGGTTGTTACAAAATTTCGTAAAGATTTATTATACAAGATGTATTTGCATATGTGTTTACGAACTTTTGTGGGACAACCTTATAAATTACAATAACAAGTCGGAGAGAAATCTGATCTCTTGTTTTATTAAAAAGAACAATATTTAATCTATTACAGCATCTCAGTAGAATCCTCATACTGAATTTAAAAAAAAAAACATTAATCACATTGAAAAAAAAAAAAACAGGTTGTTGGCTTTTGTCTGAATTTGGCATAACTCGTGTTGTGGTTCATTTGTTATCATCACTAATAAAGTATTTTTTACTAAAGTGATGCAATAGTGCCATTGTTCTGATGTACATTTAAAGGGAGAGGTGTCTCTTCTGGTACACATTTGCTCTATGCAACTATTTGAATGTAATTCTACTGTCCTATAAGCTTATGTCCATAGTTTTCTTGAAAACCATTTCTGAGATTCCATCCTTCAGTGCTGCGTATATAAGCAGAACCGTCCAATACAGTATTAGAGCTCTGAGAAGCGGTCTGGTGGATTAAATTGGCGAAACCGCTGGGAGGGTTCACCACTGATGAGCCAAGCCCTACCAATATATTTTTTCATCGCAGTAAGGACAGTAGAAGTTCGTTTTATGTATAAAAGAAACATTCGTGATTTTAAATCCTTTCATTTGATATGTATAGATGGCGCGTTATTGCTTTGTGTTAACATATATATTGAAATATATTGGTGATGTCTTGTCCACTCCATGGAAAGGGAGATGCCATTGCCCCGTTAGTCAACCACATTTCAGAGTTCCCTGTTCACGGTTACCGTAGCGGCTCGGGGCTCACGACACCGTACTTCGCCCTACAGGGTAGTCCCTTACTTGTGCTGCTTCTCCCGCCCGCCACGTAGAAGAGGGGTTCTGGGCAGGATTGAAATATATTACTATATATTATGCAAATATATGTTTTTTTAATTAAGTCGTGGATTTACAGTAGAATTAGATATACCGAGTTTGTCTCCTTTAATCCGATGTTGTCGTGTCCAATGAAGCGCCTCAGATGTCTCCATGCATCTCTATCACAGCAGTCGCAATGTCTTCTATCTTGGGTGTGTAAAGCTGCTGCTCTGGGTCTATGTCAATTTTCTGCAAGGCAGCGGCCATTGCTGGACATGAGAATATGTGGGTAGGTGTTAGTTCCACACCAGGACAGTTGTTGCATGCTCTATAGGTTCTTGTGCCATCTGGATGTATTGTCATTCCTTTATAGTGTTTTGTTCTAAGTCTTGTTATAGTTTTTTATAGTCCTACCACACCTCCCTACGGTCCCCCATGGACCCTTGGAATATTTGATCAAATTCTGGTTCGTTTCCAAGGTGACTAACGTGGCAATAAAACCCATTTTCCAATGAAGAGCAAAACCGATATCTCCTTTAATACGATTTAATATTGTTATAAACCTATCTGAATCCGCCAGATCTGTACAGATATAGTCGCAGAAATGTATTTTTGATTACCTTTTTAAAGGAAGCGATGCCTCCATTTTTTACACAATAATATTATCCTCTTGTAACATTACAATAAAAGAATCATCACATTGAAATTACGAGGGGCATCCAATAAATAAGTTTCCCTATTTTTTTTCGGCGAACGAAACGTTGTAAAAATTAGTTAGTAGGTAAGAAATGGTCACTAGGATGCGTTGGAAGCTGGTGACCTTTCAAAATCACTCTACTCGTACGCGCAAGTCCGTAGCGCTTCAGTTTCCATGGAGCTACCACTGGTGAACGTGTCCACTTGCGAACTCCGTTCTGTAATTCGTTTTTTTCACAGCGAAAAATGAAACTGCGGTCAATATTCATCGCAATTTAGTGTCAGTGTATGGTGAAGGATGTATGAGCATCCAAATGGTTCGCCGATGGCGTTCATGGTTCTTGGAAGGACGGCAAAACGTGCATGATGACGAGCGAAGCGACAGGCCCGTTACTGCTACGGACAATGCAGCCGTGGCTGCTGTTCGGAATGTGGTGGAAGCAAATCGCCGCGTCACCATTGACGAAATAATGATTCGACTGCCTCCTGGAATCGAAATTGGATGCTCTTCGATTGGAACAATCATGTCAGATGTTTTGAATTTGAATTGAAAACAGGCGGAGGCGAACCACTGGCTACGAAGACAGGACACGGCTTGGTACAACAGTGGTATCAAAAAATCGCTACAACGGTACCAAAAATGTTTGGACAGAAATGGTGATTATGTAGAGAAGTAGTCTATGAGTTGTATAATGAAAATAAAATAACTGCATAATTGTAAATAAAGTTGTTTATTTGTTACAAAATAGGGAAACTTATTTATTGGATGCCCCTCGTATATGGAAAAATATTATGTCTCTCCAATTAAAATAATACAAAGAAAATGCCAAACACTATTTCTAAAATGGCCAACTTTTAAACTATTTTCTTTACACGGGCCAAAAAAAAAGAACATTTTTAATGGCACTAAAATATTCTTTTTTTTTTTGCATAATCCTTTATTTACATATCCTTTTATTTTTATATACTATTTTGTGTTAGAGCGTGTAAAGCTTTAAAAATTCTGCTTTTCTAATTTATAATTTAGTTAGGTGTTTGATGTACACTTTTTTTTTTTAGTGTGTTTACAAACTTTTCTTTAAAAATGGTTTCATCTAGCAATGGTAAGTCTTTAAAACCTTTTTAAAATGTTATTTATTTATTTATTAGTATTTACACACAAACATATTTAGTACTAGGCGAATGACCCGGCTTCGCCCGAGGAATCCCTTGGGTGCAATTTCCTTCATACTAAAAGTATATCAATAATAAATATTAGAAGTGCCATAGAATAGCAATACAGAAGTAACACATAAACTACAGGAAAAAAGTGTGTGTGATGGCAAAAATTGTATTATATTAGTGTTTAGGTATTTGATTTAATGCATCGGCCGGGAATCGAACCCGGGCCGCCCGCGTGGCAGGCGAGCATTCTACCACTGAACCACCGATGCTTATGAAAAATGGCCATATTTGGGTATTCATTCAATTCCGGATTACTCCGCGTAAAAAAAAAAGTTCTTCAAATGAAAAAAAGAAATAGCCAAAAATATTAATCAAAATGTAGCCGAAAATTTTCCTCAGGTTTATAAAAAGCGACATGCAAAATTTGGTACCAATTGGTTCAGTAGTTTTTGAGTTTATCGCGAAACAGACAGACAGAAATTGACTTTTATATATATAGAGATAAGTTAATGTTTGAAATATTTGTCACACTAGAAATAGCAATTATTGATGATTCTAACACAAAAGTTTCTTGGCCATAAGATGATTAAATATAAATTTAATTTATAAAATAGTACGTAGGAGATAGAATTGAAAATTACCAATTCTCGAAATACAAAAGATGACATTTTTGTAGATATACGTTTATAGATGTCTTTCGAATAAAAACTCATCTGAAATCTAATATTTTTACCTTCTTTTCAATATAACAAAAGAAATAGATAAAAATTGTCTAAACATTAAACATTTTCCCATCCCTGAACAGTTTTATTTTTTCGTTCATCATTACTCTTCACAATTCATCCTTTCATACTTCATCCATAAGGTTAGAAATAATCGTTATTTCTCCTTAAAATAAATTTCGATTTTACGTTCAAAAGAAACACATGCGGGATAATTTTCTAATGTCGTTCTACAATTAACACTTTTGTTCAGAACCAAAATTTTTTAGATCTTGGTTAGCATTATTGTTTTGACAACAAAGTTTTTTGTTCATATTTGAGTAGAACACACATACCTTTACAATTACTCTCATTATTTAGGTGAGCGATTGGAATTTGTTCAATTTTGATAATATGTGAGGTAGGAAGATGTATGTTCCTCTTTGTCCTCCCTTAACCCCTAATTCCACCCATATAAACTGGCTCGCGAACTGTAAACAATGAGGGGGACTCTAAACGTATAATCTGTTTATGCCATAAAACCTCCCTCTAATAAGCGACTACCCCCTCTGAGCGACCACATTTGTAAAAACAGAAAAGAATGAACCAACCAATAAGTGACCACTTCCAGGAGTATCCATGTTAAGCATTCTTCCATAGAAAGTTTTTATATGTATATAATTACAATAGATGGCGTCTAGTTTTGATGTCTATTTTTGATGGGAGAGGCGACCTTTGTCTCTTTAGATCAATATCCACCCAGAAAAATTTCCATCTATAATTACAATACACACACAACAACACAACACACAGAATTGTTTTGGGGATTTCACAATATCTCTCTTCTAAGATAAGGATCTGAAAGCTTATTATTTTTCTTTCACTGATATTGTTATTACTTTGATTCTGGCTATGTAACTTAGAATAGGGTATTCCAATAGTAGCGATATGTACAGGCAAATGAGATCTGTATAAATGGTTAAAGAGAAAGTCAAATTTTTCATTTGATCCCAACAAAATTTCAACCACTGGTGTGAATCTGGTACATCTGATTGTCAGGTGGAACGGAGGGAGCTCTATTTGGCAGGCGAATATCTTGTCTTATTGATAGATATGTGTGGACAGAATGGCTGAGCCAAATAAAGTTATCGCTAGTTTGTTGTTGAATTAGAGGAAATAATCCTCAAAAGTGTTGTAAATAATATATTATTTGATATTTATTCTTAACGTCACTTTTGATTATCCTTAGAATATAATCACGATTTAGTTTTCTTTTAAATAGAGAAGAGGAATTACTAACAATTATTTTATATGCGATTATTTTCCGCTACATTAAAATAAAGTTATTATAAAGAAGTTTAAGGATCAAGATAACAAAAACTATTTTTAAAAATAGTTAATATTAAACTATTAGATACTGTTGAGTGGGAGTGAGGCAAACAACACATTTTTTATCAAGTTATACATTTTAGAAGTTTTTTTTTTTTTCATTGAACCTGAAACTAAAAGGCGTGCTTAACACAGAAAATATTTTGTTCTTTATTCCTAAAAGTACCAAGATATAATCTCCACCTATTACTAGGTATATACTAATATCTGCATCTTGGATTTAATTTGGCTTCATAATAATGATAATACGATGATCATCATTTTTGTTCATCATACATGGATATTACTTTGTTTTTAATATGCTTAAAGTGAATCATATTGAGGCTTGAGGTATATATATTAAACATTTTTGAAGCGCAATATATATGCAATGAAAATATCTTTTAAAATACAATGTATATTGTGCGTGTCCTTAAGTTTATGCTATTTATGTAACAACTTCATAGCTAAAGAGGATGTGGATCAAGTCCATGTCAACGTATTATTAAATTTACTCTTGTTTATATATGTATGAATTCATATCATGATTGTTTTAATGATTTGACTTCTCCCTAGGGAGATTTGGTGGCAAAAGCAAGAGCTAATCAAATTAAAATCCTTGTTGCTTTATAAAAAGCTATCAAAGCAGTGAAAATTTGTTGATTTAAAATTGATTTTCCTGATAGTCAGAACAAAATATAAAATACGAAGAAATTTGAAGAAAAAAAACAGCCTCTTATTTAAACTTTACTTTTAAAATGAGAACTCTATTATTTTATATATTCTTCTTTTGTAATAAAATAAATTTCTACCTCATTTTCAAATTGTTAAATTTGACTCGATTGATGATTAATTATCATCTTTTAAACATTCATGACATCAAAAGATTAAATCTCTTGACTCTCGAGAAAGATTTTAAATCGTATGATAAAAAATAAAGAGGAGAATAAATAAATGTCTATTAATTAATAATAAAAAGCGAAATTTAAAAGTATTCGTAAATATAATTCCATATTTTAGAAACGTAACAAAAATATAAGAATATTTGTATTTATATATGTATGACTTTTATAATATAAAAATTATTGATATAAAAAAAGATAGGTGGCGTAGCCAGACGAGCGCCGATTACGAAATCTTTTAAACTTTGGCTCTAGTCGTAGCAGACTCTTTTAAAGCTGTGCGCCAAAGTTGGTATGTTTCACCTTGAGAGCTTAAAAAAGGTTCTTTATTTAAAAAAAATAGTATTGATTTTGCTCATAATACATTGTTTCGCTTAACCGCACACGTATATCTTTGATCGGCATATTTTTGTTGTTGTTTTTTTCCAAAAGTGAAGTCATACGATAACTCTACTCAGTAAAATTGGTAAATCTTTAGCTGTCTTAAATCCAAAATTGCATTAAGTCTTTAAATATATCGCTAATGAATGTCATAAACACATGAAAATAGAGAAAGTCTGTAAGGTTTTTTTGACTAAATAATATTTTTATCACCAAAGGGAGATCCCCAAAATTTCATGTAGATCAATACGTTAATTTAAAAAACATTCTAACCATAAAAAATCGTTTTTGAGTGTTCTTTATAATACCAAAATACAAAAGCATAAAGTAATAATTTGTGGACACACAAAAAGAATATAGCAAAGTTCTTTTGCTTCAACAATCTCAATTTCCTATATGACACATTAAGTAAATACATATTTATAATGAAATTTAGATATATATATTTTATATTAAAACAGTAATTAGTATCGTTTGGTCATAAAATCATGGAATAAAAGTAGCCACAAGGTTGAGAGGTCACAATGTTTTATTGTGTAACCTTCTTCTTGTGCTCCAAAATTTTACTTTCATATAGTAATAGCTTTTAAAGTTGACCTTTTATAGTTATATATAGATATTAGATATTTAGAGATGAAATCTTAGAATTTATGTGCATTATATAATTTTTAAAAACACATTTTAACACAAAAAAAGTAAGTAATGATTAAGTGGATATTTAAATGTTCCTATAAGATAATTTTACCTTATTTTTTTATAAATATATAAAAGAAATTTAAAAAATATATATTTTCATTAAAAAAGCATGTTGATTGAAAGTTGTAAAATCTACCCCTAATTTCTTCATTATTATCATTTGTAATTGTCAACATTAAAACCTCAACCTTTATTTTCTACCTTCACCTACCAATTTTTTAAATTGCTTATTTATTTTCATTTTCTCTCTAAATTCAAATATTATATGTATAAGATATACACAAATAAAATGATAATATTTAATTAACAAAATGTCATCCAATTCTTCCATATGTATCAATAATATTTTTTAAAAAACAATAATTTTTGAATTATAGAAATTAAAGCCTGTGTGTGTGTGTGACTTAAAAAGTCATCAAAAGATTGAAGTAAAACATGGTAGGATAACACATGTTGCTTTTTGACATAGGTATATGTGTTAGGTAAGTCCTCAACAAGTGCTTTTATTCATATAAAAATACATTTAGGTTTAAAATTGATTTATACAGTCAAACTTCCCCAAGGCGACCACACTAAAATTTGTCCAATTTTTGAGACAGGATTTAGAGAAGTTAAACATTTTGGGAAAGTAGATAAAATTAACTTATTCTTTCTGATATCTGAAGTAGAATACATCTTTGTCATTAAGACTGGGAGCACTACTCAGTAGCAGGCCACAGACTTAGCTCCAATATGAAATGGCCGCCTCTGACATGAGGAACAGTTGCCATGTACAGCAAGTCGCTCCTAACATGGAGTACAGACTCATCCTGTATCCCTGGAGCCCTTACAGGGTACTATCAGCATGGCCAGCTGAACCCAGTTTTTTTTTAGCAAACTTGTTACTGAACACCCTTCTTCATCCAGGCTTGGTATTGGCAAAGACGGAGTTAAAAATTAATAATGGAAAGTATGTAAAAAGGTGTAAAGTCAGAATAATGATATAAATTGTGGAAGAATCAATAACAAAACATACATTTAAAATAAAAATTTTAAAAATTCTCTTTTCAGGAGAATATTTTACTCTGAAAATTTATCATTTTAAGATTTAGAGAAAAATAAATAAAATGTGGATGCTTTATAGAATTGAAAGGAACTGCCCCTTCAGAAGCAGGGCCTTTGAGGAAGTCACTTTCAGGAGGGTTTGGAACTCCGCCTTTGCTGGTCCCAAGCCCGGATGAAAAAGGAGGAGAGGAAGCATTAACAAGCTCACTAATAAACCTGGGTTTAGCTGGCCCGGCTGATAGTACCCAGTAAGGGCTCCTAATCCAGGAATACAGAATGAGCAGCGTTTGTACTCCATGTTAGGAGCGACTGCACATGGCATCTGTTCCTCATGTCAGAGGCGGCTATTTCTTTCAGACCTAGTCAGCCTGCTACTGAGTAGTGCTTCCAGTCTTAATGACAAAGGCAGACACATTCTACTTCACCCAGTCATGATGGTTGTCAAAGCTTGATACCCTAATAAGATTGAATGGAGATAAGAGAGAAGAAGAGAGGAGGGTTTGACTCCAGTATATTCAGGTATATAATGATGATGAATGGTAATGATAAATGATATGATTTGTTTCCTAAGTTGTGTCTAAGTGCCTTGGTACTTGGGTGTATATGAATAGGATAATCATGATGCATTAGTATGGCTACTTTTATCAGAAATTTAAGCTATTTTGACACGTTATGATTCTTTTTAAAATAAAATAATTTTCTACTGCCCTTACTGCAATGATAATGAGAGGGCTTGGCTCATCAGTGGTGAACCCTCCCAGCAGGCTGATGAGCCAGGCCCTTCCATTTAATTGCAGTAAGGGAAGTAGAAAATTATCTTTTTTTCCAAAAGAATATGATAATGAGCCATTCATACAGAGAAAAATTACATATAGTATGACCAAATCCAAATACAACAACAACAACAAAAGCCTTTATTGAGGACCTCTCGTCCGATAAAGGATTCGCCAGTTTACAGAGTAATTGAAGAGAAGAGAACTAAGAATACAGAGAGAAACCTATATGTAGTAGGTATAGTGTAGTATTTTCTACACTGTGACTATATACAACAGCAGCAACAAGCCTTTTACTGGAATCAAAGTCCCATACATGATTCGTCATTCTAGTCCTGACAAAGATTATTTACAAATAATTATTTACATCAATTAGATTATGTATATAGCTTCCTTTTCTCTTCAGTCGTCTTCCAAAATTTGAACAACGCAAACGCTCCAGCTCTGTTTCTCACCACCTCATTCAACAGGAGCTCCAAAGAGAGTCCCTCAAGGCCAAATCCAAATAAATAATTAGTGTGTGAGGTTTCAGTAACAACGATGTTACCGAAACGTCACACACTAATTATTTATTTAGATTTGGTCTTATTACCTTGTGTTTATAATCTATAATCCAAATTGTGTGCCTTATCTACATATAATTTACTGATTTGGTCTTGTTACTTTATCTACCTTATCTAGAATCCAAATTGAACACATTATGACCCAGTTTGTGTTACAGATAAAACATTTAAAAAAAAATGAGACTTTCCCATTTATGCAAACTTTGTAATTATCTATTATATCTCTATTGCATATACACTCTAATTATAAGAAACATTTTACACATAAATTTCTCTTTTTTTTTTCAAATAAATAACTTCCCTAAATTACTTATACCAATGGGAAATATGGAAAAGGCTTGGCTCATCGGTGGTGAATCCTCCCAAAGGTTTTGCCAGTTCAATCAATCTACCAGATGCTATATTAGACCGTACTGCATATCTACCCGGCACTTTAGTGGTTTCCCTGGGGAATGTATTTATGTAAATATGGATTAAATTATGGAAGCAATGGTCGCCTCTCCCGTCAAAATAAACGTCACAATCTGACGCCATCTATTGACCGTCGCCGCAACTAGCGGCATTGGGTCGGTGACAAAGCCACAACACCAACTTTGGCAAACTGATAAGCGTCCACCTAGAGACCATGGTTTCGGGCTAATGGCCCTCGTCAGTCTAGGGCGGACTTTATTCAATGAGATCCACACGGGATCTAATGGAATCCTCACAATCTAACCAAAGAGGTGTTTTGCTGGCAATGTGGCTGGGCCAAATCTTAATTATGTGAGGGTTTGCCAATGATGAGCCAAGCCCTCCCAATATTTTCCATTGCAGCAAGGACAATAGAAAGTTTGATTTATTTGGAGAAATGGAGAAAGTCACACCAGAGTTTATTTATATATATATTGTGGCGAAGAAATATTTTATTATTTAATTTAATATTATTCTCAATGAAAATATATTCAACAGGTTATAAAAATATATATTAATCTGTTTTTGTGAAATCATCTTAAAATATTTCTTTGCTTACTTGCTTAAGATTCTCTAGCGGTAAATAGTTTTGGGCTGACCTGTTAATAATTGTCGACTCGTCGCTGTGACGTCATCAATAAATACTTTTACATCTTAGGATATTTCAAGGCTTGAATTCTACGCAACAACTGGTAGAGAGACTGGACCGATACCCATTAAGAAATAAAAGAAAAATTGATTCTGTTGAACCAGAAGAAACTTCTATGAATGTAAAGAAGGAAGGTACTCAGGTAAGCAACTACGTTGTTCAACATTTGCCAAGGAACCCTTCCATTTTCTCCGGGGAGGATGGTGAAGATCTCCAAAAATGGTTAAAAGGGTATGCACGTGTGGCAAGGTACAACCATTGGGACGAAACCCTTTGTCTTACTAAAGTTTATTTTTATCTGTCTGGAACTGCTCTCAAATGGTTTGAGAACAACGAAGAAAGCATCCAGACTTGGAAGGAATTCACATCTCAATTAGAGAATGTGTTTGGAAAAAAAGAAAATTCAAAATTGCAAGTGGAGAAGAAACTTAAAACACGGGCACAATTAAAAGGCGAAAGTACCGAATTTTACATCCAGGATGTCCTGTGCTTGTGCAAAGAGGCCGATCTTCAAATGAGCGAGGAAGATAAAATCTCGCACCTCATGAAGGGGATAGCTGAGGAGCTTTATCAAGCACTCCTACCGAGGGATGTACATAGCACCGAGCAATTCATTACAGAATGTCGCCGTGTCGAAGCGCTCCGTTGTAGGCGAGTTACTCCAACCAAGTACGAGCGCCTACCAAATGTAGCCTCTCTCTGTGACCAGGATGACAGAGAAGATCTGTCATCGCTGATCCGAAAAATTGTTCGTGAAGAGATACAGCAAGCATTGGACTCTCCTCATGAGGAGCCTAAAATCGCTGTCATTGAAGATTTAGTGAGGGAAGAGATTGTAAAGACCTTGGCACCTAGATCAAAACCTACAATAAATCCCCCTCAAGAATCCAGACCGGAATCAAATACTAGATACGAGGCCCAAACGATACGACCGCATCCTGAACCTCATTACCGAAAGCAAGGAAGAAGATGTGACACCAATGAATGGCGGACAACTGAGGGAAAGCCAATCTGTTTCTACTGCGGACGCCCAGGTCACGTCGTCCGCTATTGCCGCGACAGGAAGAGACACAATGAGGAAAGGAGAAAAGAATATTTCCAAAGAAAGCAAGACGCAATGGTATTCTACAACTTTCGAGCCGAATCTCAGGACCCCAATGACGAATCATCGAGGAAAAATTTCACTCGCTACCGAAGCCCTACCTCATATCCCGGTCGAAACAGACAACATTTCTCACATGCTAGAAGATCTAGCTGGACGCCCCGCCATTAAAACTAGATGATAGCCCATATGGGAGGTAAGGCCGCAAATTTATAAAATCCTCCCTTGCCGACCACAGTGGAAACAAAAACTACAATAACGTAAATATAGACCTGCCAAGCCCTCAGGAAGAAGTTATCTCAACTGAAAGAAGACATCCCCACTGAACGAACACAACAACTACAGACCCGCGAAGAGGTCTCAGGCCCTATCACCAGTTCTCGAGCCTTGAGACTGAGGATGTAAGTCTTCTTCTGAGCATCGGGTCGATGCTCTTTATAGGAGGAGGCTATGTGGCGAAGAAATATTTTATTATTTAATTTAATATTATTCTCAATGAAAATATATTCAACAGGTTATAAAAATATATATTAATCTGTTTTTGTGAAATCATCTTAAAATATTTCTTTGCTTACTTGCTTAAGATTCTCTAGCGGTAAATAGTTTTGGGCTGACCTGTTAATAATTGTCGACTCGTCGCTGTGACGTCATCAATAAATACTTTTACATCTTAGGATATTTCAAGGCTTGATTTCTACGTTACAATATAAATAGGCTTATATTTAATTTATGTGGCTAATTGTAACATGTGAATAGGGTGAGATTCAAGAAAGTCCCTTATTATTTCATCTCTTGTTGAAAATGATACACTTTGGATTATAGATTAGAAACACAATGGTAATAGGTCCAATTTTACATACTTGATAACAGTACTAATTATTTGATAAGGCACAATTTGGATTATAGATTATAAACACATGGTAATAAGACCAAATCCAAATATATAGTGTGTGATGTTTCAGTAACAATGTTGATGAGGCACAATTTGGATTGTAGATTATAAACACAAGGTAATAAGACCAAATCTAAATAAATAAATAGTGTGTGACGTTTCGGTAACAGCGTTGTTACCATCTTCAGACAAAAGTCACCGAAACGTCACACACTATTTATTTATTTGGATTTGGTCTTATTACCTTGAGTAACAATGTTGTTACCAAAACATCTCACACTATTTATTTGGATTTGGCTTTATCATCTTGTTAGTACTTACTATTTAAGAACATGCTGTTATTTTTTCCTCATACAGTACTTTTGTATAATGATGAAAACAACGTTGTTACCGAAATGTTACACACTATTTATTTGGAGATTTGGTCTTATTACCTTGTATATTATCTATCTATTGTCAGTTGTGGTTAAAGAAGGATTGATGAGGTATTCCTGAAATTATTCTCTTAGACTCTCTTTCTCCCAGTTGGGTTGTATAGAAAGAAATATATAGAATGGTAAAGCACAATTTGGATTATAGATACAAGAAAATAAGACCTAATCCAAATAATATAGTAGTGTGTGTGATGTTTCGGCAACAGCATTGTCACCATCATCAGACAAAAGAATAAAATTATTTTTACATTTTATTCTTTTGTCTGATGATGGTAACAATACTGTTGCCGAAACGTCACACTCTACTAAATTATTTGGATTAGGTCTTATTTTTTTTGTATTGAAATCTATAGAAGAGAAAAGTTGATGACCCAACTGCTGAGTTGTTCTGACTTGGTTGTTGATGGGCTTTTGACAGAGGCTTATATATATACACATTTACATATATCTACTTATATAATGCAACAAAGTTTATGGAGATAAGTTTCTATTAGTTTTTTATTGCAATCTCAAGCTTTCAAGTATTTCTGATCTTTTACAGCAGTACAAAATGAACAATTTCATTAATAATAAGGCACAATTTGGATTATTCTATATACAGTTACGAGCGTCATGGCCTCTGTCACGGTTTGCCAGCGCCCTCCTATTGGTCGGCTACGATCACGCCACCTTTGCCCCCCCCCCCATCATTTGGTGCCGCCAATGCGCGAGACACTTCTGTCACCGTTTGCTTTTGGTTCAGTGGTAGAATGCTCGCCTGCCACGCGGGCGCCCCGGGTTCGATTCCCGGCCGATGGTTTGGGGCGGGACATTTCACAAGAGTGACATCTACGGCGCCAATTTATAATTGTAACGAATAGTATTTGAATAAAAGCATTTAATTCGGCTAGTAGATTATAAACACAAGGTAATACGACCAAATAAATAATTAGTGTGTGACGTTTCGGTAACAGCGTTGTTACCATCTTCAGACAAAAGTACTGAATGGTTTTGTCTGAAGATGGTAACAATGCTGTTACGTCACACACTATTTATTTATTTGGTCTTATTACCTTGTTTTAATTTCATTAATGCTCCTTTTTGACTCTTGTAGAAGGGTGGTGTTTAATTTAGTTAGAATATTTATGTTTATATAAAGGTTTTAAATATAATTTTACTATGATTGTGTAAATATTCATTGAATTTATCATCATCACCTTTTTTGTTTTACAAAAATGTTTATATGAAAAAAAGTAAGGTAAATTAGTGTGGTTTGCCCTCATGTTTACTGATCCAATGTTTTAATAATCTAAGGTTTATGTTGTAAGAAAATTTATACAGGTGGAAATTCCTGAAAGCTTTAATGCAATAAAAAACACATCTCCAGAAAGCAGTTGCATTATTTAATTAATATCTAGAAGATTTGCATATATTACATATCTTGTTTCTCTTTTTATGCAAATAGGTTGATGTGTTTTTATATTTCTACGTGATAAGGTACAATTTGAGACTAGATTATAAACCTAAGGGGGTAACAAGACCATATCCCCAAATGAATAAATTATTATTATTTATATACACATCTTATCTCCACAATCATATGAGGGTACCAAGCCTGTAAAGCTTGAGATGGTGTCTGTGGCTGGGGATGAGTAGAACTCATCAATGGATAAACCAATACAGTCAATGATGTGGTTTGGGGTTGTTGCAGGTTGACACTTAGTACATAGTGGGAAAACCTTGCAACCATTCTGGAAAGTCATTGTCCGTAGATGATCAGACTTAAGTCTGGAAATTAAGAACTGCTGTTTCTTGGGAGAACAGATTTGGTGCTTGTCCCTCCTCTTCTTCTTCTTTCTTATCTCCACACTGGGTGAAGTAGAATGCGTCTGCCTTTGTCATTAAGACTGGGAGCACTACTCAGTGGCAGGCCGACTTAGCTCCAAAAAAAATGGCCACCTCTGACATGAGGAACAGACGCCATGTGCAGCCGCTCCTAACAATGGAGTACAAACGCTGCTCATTCTGTATACCTGGATCAGGAGCCCTTACAGGGTACTATCAGCTGAGCCCAGGTTTTTTAGTGAGCTTGTTACTGCTCCCCCTCCTCCTTTTTCATCTGGGCTTTTGTCCCTCCTGCTCTGTACCAGTCATGTAATGCTGGCATGGGGCAGTGCCAGGTAGTGGCCATGTGTAGAGGATATTGGAACTGTCCTGAATATTGTCAACATGACTGGACAGTCTTGATGATTACAATGGTAGGTGACAGGGAAAGCCTCTTCATTACCTGGAGAATCTTCTTTTTCTTTTTATCTCCACTCAATCATATTAGGGTAGCAAGCTTGTAGAGTTTGAGACTTGACAACCATAATGACTGGGTGAAGTAGAATGCCTTTGTCATTAAGACTGGGAGCACTACTCAGTGGCAGGCCTACTTAGCTCCAAAAGAAATGGCCACCTCTGACATGAGGAACAAATGCCATGAGCTCCAAAAGAAATGGCCACCTCTGACATGAGGAAAAGATGCCATGTGCAGCTGCTCCTAACATGGAGTACAAACGCTGCTCATCCTGTATCCCAGGAGCCCTTACAGGGTACTATCAGCCAGGCCAGCTGAGCGCAGGTTTTTTAGAAAGCTTGTTACTGCTCCCCCTCCTCCTTTTTCATCCGGGCTTGGGACCAGCAAAGGAGGAGTTTCCTGGAGAATAATTTCTGATAATGAAATCTAGAATTGGACGACCTAAAGAAGAAACTGTAAGTCAAGTTCATGGAGGTCACAGTATATTTCATTGTTATAATTATTGGACATGGTTGAGGAAGGGTTTATATCATTGTGTTGAGGACACCATTTATTTCATTGTGTTACAATTATTAGATACATTTGGAAGAGAGAAGAGACCCAGTCAATCCCATTGTTACAAACAATATAACTATAATTGAAAACATAATTTATTTCATTGTTACAATCATGGATACTGTGTTGTGTACCCCATATATTTCATTGTTACAATAACTGGTAACCGTTGAGGACACAATATATTTCATTGTTACAATCATTGGATACTGTTGAAGACACAATATATTTCATTATAACCATTGTCAAACCAGCCCAATAATTTGTCTTTCACACTTAGTAAAGGACATCCACAACTTTTAAACAAATATAACCATCATTAAAACCCTTCCTACACAATTACAGGCTTACCAAGCCATAAAGTACCAAGATAGGACACAACAATATAGTGCCAAAGTTCACATTTTTTAATTAATGATAAGACAGTATTATAGATTATAAACACAAGGTAATTAAACCAAATCCAAAAAAGTGTGTAACATTTTGGTAACAATAGTTACTGAAATGTCACACACTATTTATTTATTTATATTTGGTCTTATTACCTTAAGTTTTTAAATTCACTCCGAACTATATATATATACGGTAGAACCTCCCTGTAAAGGACACCTAATTGCAGAGCCAAAGTGTCTTTTAGGGAGAGGTGACCTTATACCAGAGAGTTATTAAATTGTTAAAATGGTAATTTTGCAAATGAAAACTGTCCTTTGTATAGAGGTGTCCTCTCATGGAGGTTTTACTGTAAATCCTATGTGGCTAACAATGCCTATTTGCAATTTAAATTAAATTTGCACGACACTACATACCCACTGTACTACCCAAATCTCAAATTGTTTAAATCACAACCACATCTATGTAATTTGTGTCAATAAATGTACTACTTCTCTCACAGACTGTGTGTTAAACCAGAGTGTTTGTGTTTAGCATTCACAGGGGACATGTCACGCTATCAGCTGCAGCCGGTGAAACTGGACTTCAACAAGCCGCTAGCGGAGAGCCCAGATGGCGTCAAGGCATCTCCTGTCACCTTGCTGGCCAGGAACATGGGCAGCTTAACTACAGAATGGTACGATAATGTGCACAATTATAAACCATATTTACATTATAATATAATGCGGCTTGTGATTGTAAAACGATATTTAATTGATGGGAATTCCCATCCCTAGACACTCCAATTCACACCCAGACACACCCAGATTCTCCAAGCAGAAACGTAGAGTGGTGGTTTCTGATTTTGTTGCTCCATGGAAAAGAGGAATGCCATTGCCCCGTTAGTCAGCCACATTTCAGAGTTCCCTGTTCATGGTTACCGTAGCGGCTCACGACACCATACTAGGCTGGAGCTCTTGGCCTACCTGAAGCAAGGGAATCCACCACCCAACTAGACGAAAGAGACCTCCTCCGTACCATCAAAACCCAATGCCTGCAGGAATGGAAATCTGATGACAAGCACCGGTTCTGTCCTCCCAAGAGAACAACAGTCTTTGATTTCCAGACTTAAGTCTGGTCATCTACGGACAATGACTTTCCAGAATGATTGCAAGGTTTTCCCACTATGTACTAAGTGCAATTCTCAACCTGCAACCCCAAGACATATTATTGACTGTATTGACTCATCCATTGATGAGCTCTACTCTTCCCCGGCAGACACCATCAAAAATCTCAAGCTTTACACCTTAGTGTGATTGAGTGGAGATAAGAAAGAAGAAGAAGACGACACCGTACTACAGGGCCTTACTTGTGTCTCCCCACGTAGAGGAGGACTTCTAGGCAGGGAAACGTAGGGTACATGCTGGAATAACAGAAATAGTACCCCAGTAATGTTATTTACATCGTACATCTCTTCTAATCCATTATCTCTCATTATATGTCCAAAGTAGGTCAGTCTTTATTTACATATTTGGGATTCTAGTGATATTACAGAATTAATTCCATTAAAAAATATCCCATCCCTGGACACTTTCCGTTTAATCATTACTCTTCACAATTCATCCTTTCATTCCTCATCCCTAAGGTTAGAAATAATCGTTATTTCTCCTTGGAATAAATTTTGATTTTTCGTTCAAAAGAAACACATACGGGATAATTTTCAAATATCGTTTTATAAACGCTATTTATTTATTTGGATTTATTACCTTGTGTTTACAGAATGGTGCTTCAAACTGCACTCTTTAAAAATCTTCCTTTGATCAATCCTTGATTAGGAACATATTGATGCCCTTGGACAGTAAAATCTGTCATTAGAGACCACCTCCCTGAAGTGACCCCTTTGTAATTTCTGTTGTCTGAAAATT
>CP092868.1:3743224-3769559 GCA_030710605.1 Cordylochernes scorpioides | reverse complement strand
TTAACACTTTTTTATATATCTTCAATGTTCAACAATATGTGTTACGTACAAACGAGAGGAGTTGAAATTCTCCATTTTAATCACATACGGTACTTTCAACAGCTTTCTTCAATTTGTTCTGTTAGTGACCATCTCTCATCTAGTGATCTTCCAGTATCTTCCTTCTATATTCCTAACATCAACATCTTTTCTAATCCATTTTCTTTCATTATTCCGAAGTAGGTCAATCTTTGTTTTCATATTTGAGATTCTTAGGGATTTACCAGGATTAATTTCATTTAAGATTGATATACACCTATCCCCCGATTTACACGGTACTTGTTTTACACGTTTTCGCTTTTACACGGTTTTTCAAATAAGTTTTTTTTTTGTTTTTATCGCACTATACTAAATGCTACTGTGATTGAGCACATGCGCTGTGTACACATCTCACGAGGAATCCCGAGCTAATGTGCTGACTTGCTGCACACGCACACTGTGTCTGTATTTCTTCGCATAAAAATTTCGCGAAAATTTTTAATTTTCGATTTATACGTTTTTCTCAGGAACGTATCTACCGTGTAAATCGGGGGATAGGTGTATTTGTCATATTATCTGTCCATGGTACTCTAAGTAGCTTTCTCCATGTCCACATTGTCAAAATTCTGGGTATTTTCTTTACACATCAAATTTTGTGGTATCTTCGATAAATATTGGAATAACCTGCTAATGGTCAGAAAATTTACATTTTTGATCCTCTATCAGCTTGTTTACAAATATGTTCTTCTTTTCTCATTTTTAATAGACCTATCTATATTAATGGTTTTTGTTTTATGTTCTGAATATTCCCTTCCATCCACAGAAAATATGATTCGCAAGACACAAATAGGTTTAATTCACTTTTTATCCCTCGCAATAATCACTAAAAATGTCGTTTAACAAAGAAAATTTACATAGAAAAAACACTTAATAATCAAAATCGAGGTTTTTTTCAATGAGAAAGTGTTTTAAACAAATATAACAGTTGAAGCACAAGCGCTTCTTTCAAACAACAAAAAACCAACTCTTTTATTGTCCTTTCTGTGATAAAAAATATTGGGAGGGCTTGGCTCATCAGTGGTGAACCCTCCCAGCGGTTTCACCAATTTAATCCACCAGACCGCTTCTTAGAGCTCTAATACTGTATTGGACGATTCTGCTTATATATGCTGAAATGAAGAGTGGGATATTAGAAATAGTATTCAAGCAAACTATGGACATAAGCTTTGAAACACAACAGTATTAACCGACACATAGAGATCCCTGACGCATATAAAGCAATATTTCCATAAATTGTGTACCATAGTTGCCCTTTGCCAGTTTGTTATACTTAGGAAAGTTTCAACTTAACTGATTTAATCAATGTATCATAGTCTGGGTCGCGTGGGTGTGAGATTCACTCGCGCAATACAAGACCAAATAGAGATACCATTTATTTGTTTACAAACGTTACTATTTGAAATTGTTTTTTCTAATGTTCCTGTAGAAGGGCTGTTTTCTCCCGAAAGCTCGAATCTTTATTAAAGAATAAAAGAAAATTATCCTCGTACGCTTCAAATCTTTTACTTATAAGCTTTTAGGACAGTAGAATTACATATAAAAATTTGCATCGAGCTATGTTCTTCCACAAACAATAACTACAAGGTCAGTTAGACATAATTAATTATAAGGCAATAACGTTCCATCTATATATGGGATATAGAAGAATTATAAATTACGAATGTCACTTTTTAACCATAAAACCATTCGTGATTTAATTCTTCTATTTCTTTTATATGGATAGCTTAATAATTAATTATAACATTAGTAAATAAAATTTTATTGCCATCTATCGTTAAAATTTTACACAAATAAATTT
The DNA here is from genome assembly GCA_030710605.1 of Cordylochernes scorpioides. NCBI lineage: Eukaryota > Metazoa > Arthropoda > Arachnida > Pseudoscorpiones > Chernetidae > Cordylochernes > Cordylochernes scorpioides. The sequence continues at coordinate 3,767,683 of CP092868.1, read as the reverse complement.
ACTGGCAATGCGTTTCTTTTAAATATCATCAAATATTATCTCTACTGACCTTACTGCAATGATATAAGTTATTGAATGAGAGGGCTTGGCTCATCAGTAATTTGGCGAAACCGCTGAGAGGGTTCACTACTGATGAGCCAAGCCCTCTCATTCAATAACTCATATCATTGCAGTGAGGTCTGTAGAGATAATATTTGATGATATTTAAAAGAAACGCATTGCCAGTAAATTTATTTGTGTAAAATTTTAAATATAACATTATTTCTCTATATATTTACACACATCATTGTTTATTATTCTATTTATAACGAATGAGAAAGTTCTGAAAACTTTGCAAAAACAATGATGAGGATTGTATTTTGTGAGCCAACAGGTGGGGCCTTTTCCTTGACTGCTTTGAGCGCAAACAAACAATTCGGACGGGAAACTTTGTCCCTTCTGACAGGTGGTAGCTCTCTCTCAATAAACATTCTCCCTCCCTGTAAAGGCTCTGACAACTTCTTCAAAATTCTGGAAAAATCCATATTGGAAAATACAATTTCCTCTATGTCATGGTGATAGGAAATAATGGTAATTTACAATCAATTCTCATTAATGAAATGGTTGCAAGCTTTTCCCACTATGTACTAAGTGTTAACCTGTAACCCCAAAACACATTATTGACTGTATAGACTCATCCATTGATGAGCTCTACTCTTCCCCAGCAGACACCATCAATAAGCTCTACAAGCTTGATACCATAAAATGATTGAGTGAAGATAAGAAAGAAGAAGACGATCAATTCTATGGCAAAATGACAGAAAACCATAGATTATGGTAAAGTAGAATAAAACCATGGATAATAAATTATAGTAAACCATGGCTAAACCCATGGTAGAATGTAGCGGCAATTCACAGAAAACGGCTGGTAACTAGTGGTAAAAGCTATTGGTATATGTGAATAATGGCAAAAAGAAATTAACAAATTATGTGATAAATATTGGTAAAACAGGTTTTTTAGCCAAATTCTGTAGTAAGTAATGATACAACAGGCTAGTAAAGTTGGTTGTAAAAAATGGTAAACCAGCCTAGTAAAGTTGGTTGTGAAATATGTTTTTTTTTTTTGCTTATCCCTAGTACACGTGGTATAGGCCATGATAATCATGGTGGGTAGAAGTAGGCGACTGCTTTTACTGTAAGTGCACCACATGTCTACATATGTGAAAAGCAGTTCGACTTTGCACTTATAATTGTGCCAGAGCCTTGTTTGGTCCAGTCGTTTATTATTATTATTTTTTTTTTTGAAGGAGACAGAGGTGTTCACACTTGGTTATCTCGTGTGTCTTCAATAAAGGCCACTGTAATATCTTTCAGAGTTATTGTCTGAATCTTGATATATATGGTACAACTTCCTTAAGTTTTGTCCATGAAAACAGGATAGTCAAATCGGTTGTGAAAATGGTAAAACGGGGTTGTCAAATTCTGTGGTAAATAATGGTACAACAGAGAGGTTAGTCAAATCGGTTGTGTAAAAATGGTAAAACACGATAGCCAAATTCTTGGTTCAAAACGTGAAATACGAGGGCAGACGAGTATAGATAAAAACAACAATCGTTTGATAAAGAAGCACTTCTTGGAACGCCAGCGTTGTCGGAAGATAAAAGCAAGTGGGGGCATTTTTTTTATCGCCATCTTTTTTCATCACCGAGGGGGGGTTGAAACCTAGCCCGCCATTTCCATACCTCTCCTCTTCTAACGCTGACAAAAGAACATTTTTAAATCTTTTTTTATATATAGTAAACTTTGTGAGTGGATTTAACAGATTCATCTAAATCTGAAAGAAACAAACTTTGACATGCGAGAAACCAAAACTAAAACTAAAGATTGATAAAGTATTGGTTTCATCGTCTGTCCTTATTGTCCGAATTGTTGCCTATTTATCTCCTGCCTGTCTATGCAAATTACCGTAGATTTTATTACATTTCTTGTACATGTCTAAAATCTAGGAAAGCTGAAACGTTTTTCTATTGAAGAAACTTTTCAATTTATTGAACAACTGGATAAAAAATATACGAAAATTTTAATAAAGGGTTGTTACAAAATTTCGTAAAGATTTATTATATAAGATGTATTTGCATATGTGTTTACGAATTTTTGTGGGACAACCTTATAAATTACAATAACAAGTCGGAGAGAAATCTGATCTCTTGTTTTATTAAAAGGAACAATATTTAATCTATTACAGCATCTCAGTAGAATCCTCATACTGAATTTAAAAAAATATTAATCACATTGAAAAAAAAAAAAACAGGTTGTTGGCTTTTGTCTGAATTTGCCATAACTGTGGTTGTGGTTCATTTGTTATCATCACTAATAAAGTTTTTTTTACTAAAGTGATGCAATAGTGCCATCATTCTGATGTACATTTAAAGGGAGAGGTGTCCCTTCTGGTACACATTTGCTCGATGCAAATATTAGAATGTAATTCTACTGTCCTATAAGCTTATGTCCATAGTTTACTTGAAAACCATTTCTGAGATTCCATCCTTCAGTGCTGCGTATATAAGCAGAACCGTCCAATACAGTATTAGAGCTCTGAGAAGCGGTCTGGTGGATTAAATTGGAGAAACCGCTGGGAGGGTTCACCACTGATGAGCCAAGCCCTCCCAATATATTTTTTCATCGCAGTAAGGGCAGTAGAAGTTTGTATTATGTATAAAAGAAACATTCGTGCTTTTGATTCCTTTCATTTTATATGTATAGATGGCGCGTTATTGCTTTGTGTTAACATATATATTGAAATATATTGGTGATGTCTTGTCCACTCCATGGAAAGGGAGATGCCATTGCCCCGTTAGTCAGCCACATTTCAGAGTTCCCTGTTCACGGTTACCGTAGCGGCTCGGGGCTCACGACACCGTACTTAGCCCTACAGGGCAGTCCCTTACTTGTGCTGCTTCTCCCGCCCGCCACGTAGAAGAGGGGTTCTGGGCAGGATTGAAATATATTACTATATATTATGCAAATATATATTTTTTAATTAAGTCGTGGATTTACAGTAGAATTAGATATACAGAGTTTGTCTCCTTTAATCCGATGTTATCGTGTCCAATGAAGAGTCTCAGATATCTCCATGCATCTCCAACACAGCAGCAGCAATATCCATTATTAAAATTTTACACAAATAAATTTACTGGCAATGCGTTTCTTTTGAATATCATCAAATATTATCTCTACAGACTTTACTGCAATGATATGAGTTATTGAATGAGAGGGCTTGGCTCATCAGTAGTGAACCCTCTCAGCGGTTTCGCCAAATTAATCTCTAGACCGCTCTACTATTGTATTGGACTGGTTTTGTTATAAACCCTGCATTTTCTATGGAAGGCAGCTAAATGGTGTTTAGTGAACTATGGACATAAGCTTATAGGTCTGTAGAGGTACATACATATAATTTCAAGGTATTGCATCGAGCAAAGCTCTTCCGCAAAATATGTTTTGATAACCAATATATATTAGTAAATTAAATTTTATTGCCATCTATCGTTAAAATTTTACACAAATAAATTTACTGGCAATGCGTTTCTTTTGAATATCATCAAATATTATCTCTACAGACTTTACTGCAATGATATGAGTTATTGAATGAGAGGGCTTGGCTCATCAGTAGTGAACCCTTGGGTGTGTAAAGCTGCTGCTCTAGGTCTATGTCAATTTTCTGCAAGGCAGCGGCCATTGCTGGACATGAGAATATGTGGGTAGGTGTTAGTTCCACACCAGGACAGTTGTTGCATGCTCTATAGGTTCTTGTGCCATCTGGATGTATTGTCATTCCTTTATAGTGTTTTGTTCTAAGTCTTGTAATAGTTTTTTATAGTCCTACCAAACCTCCCTGCGGTCCCCCATGGACCCTTGGAATATTTGACCAAATTCTAGTTCGTTTCCAAGGTGACTAACGTGGCAATAAAACCCATTTTCCAATGAAGAGCAAAACCGATATCTCCTTTAATACGATTTAATATTGTTATAAACCTATCTGAATCCGCCAGATCTGTACAGATATAGTCGCAGAAATGTATTTTTGATTACCTTTTTAAAGGAAGCAATGCCTCCATTTTTTACACAATAATATTATCCTCTTGTAACATTACAATAAAAGAATCATCACATTGAAATTACGAGGGGCATCCAATAAATAAGTTTCCCTATTTTTTTTCGGCGAACGAAACGTTGTAAAAATTAGTTAGTAGGTAAGAAATGGTCACTAGGATGCGTTGGAAGTTGGTGACCTTTCAAAATCACTCTACTCGTACGCGCAAGTCCGTAGCGCTTCAGTTTCCATGGAGCTACCACTGGTGAACGTGTCCACTTGCGAACTCCGTTCTGTAATTCGTTTTTTCACAGCGAAAAATGAAACTGCGGTCAATATTCATCGCAATTTAGTGTCAGTGTATGGTGAAGGATGTATGAGCATCCAAATGTTTCGCCAATGGCGTTCATGGTTCTTGGAAGGACGGCAAAACGTGCATGATGACGAGCGAAGCGACAGGCCCGTTACTGCTACGGACAATGCAGCCGTGGCTGCTGTTCGGAATGTGGTGGAAGCAAATCGCCGCGTCACCATTGACGAAATAATGATTCGACTGCCTCCTGGAATCGAAATTGGATGCTCTTCGATTGGAACAATCATGTCAGATGTTTTGAATTTGAATTGAAAACAGGCGGAGGCGAACCACTGGCTACGAAGACAGGACACGGCTTGGTACAACAGTGGTATCAAAAAATCGCTACAACGGTACCAAAAATGTTTGGACAGAAATGGTGATTATGTAGAGAAGTAGTCTATGAGTTGTATAATGAAAATAAAATAACTGCATAATTGTAAATAAAGTTGTTTATTTGTTACAAAATAGGGAAACTTATTTATTGGATGCCCCTCGTATATGGAAAAATATTATGTCTCTCCAATTAAAATAATACAAAGAAAATGCCAAACACTATTTCTAAAATGGCCAACTTTTAAACTATTTTCTTTACACGTCCAAAAAAAGAACATTTTTAATGGTACTAAAATATTCTTTTTTTTTTTTTTTTGCATAATCCTTTATTTACATATCCTTTTATTTGTATATACTATTTTGTGTTAGAGCGTGTAAAGCTTTTAAAAATTCTGCTTTTCTAATTTATGATTTAGTTAGGTGTTTGATGTACAATTTTTTTTTTTTTTTTGTAGTGTGTTTACAAACTTTTCTTTAAAAATGGTTTCATCTAGCAATGGTAAGTCTTTAAAACCTTTTTAAAATGTTTTTTATTTATTTATTAGTATTTACACACAAACATATTTAGTATAAGTTAATGTTTGAAATATTTGTCACACTAGAAATAGCAATTATTGATGATTCTAACACAAAAGTTTCTTGGCCATAAGATGATTAAATATAAATTTAATTTATAAAATAGTACGTAGGAGATAGAATTGAAAATTACCAATTCTCGAAATACAAAAGATGACATTTTTGTAGATATACGTTTATAGATGTCTTTCGAATAAAAACTCATCTGAAATCTAATATTTTTACCTTCTTTTCAATATAACAAAAAGAAATAGATAAAAATTGTCTAAACATTAAACACTTTCCCATCCCTGAACAGTTTTATTTTTTCGTTCATCATTACTCTTCACAATTCATCCTTTCATACTTCATCCATAAGGTTAGAAATAATCGTTATTTCTCCTTAACACTTTTGTTCAGAACCAATTTTTTTTAGATCTTGGTTAGCATTATAGTTTTGACAACAAAGTTTTTTGTTCATATTAGAGTAGAACACATACCTTTACAATTACTCTCATTATTTAGGTCACCGATTGGAATTTGTTCGATTTTGATAATATGTGAGGTAGGAAGATGTATGTTCCTCCTTGCCCTCCCCTAATTCCACCCATGTAAACTGGCTCGCGAGCTGTAAACAATGAGGGGGGCTCTAAACGTATAATCTACTTATGCCATAAAACCTCTCTCTAGTAAGCGACTACCCCCTCTGAGCGACCACATTTGTAAAAACAGAAAAGAATGAACCAACCAATAAGTGACCACTTCCAGGAGTATTCATGTTAAGCATTCTTTCATAGAAGGTTTTTATATGAATATAATTACAATACACACACAACACACAGAATTGTTTTGGGGATTTCTCAATATCTCCCTTTTTATGATAGGATTCGAAAGCTTATTAATTTTTTCTCTCTGATATTGATGATTACTTTGATTATGGCTATGTATACTTATAATAGGGTATTTCAATAGTAGCAATATATAGAGCGAAATGAGACCTGTATAAGTGAATACCTGAATAAGAGAAAGTCAATTTTTTCATTTGATCCCAACAAAATTTCAACCACTGGTGTGAATCTGGTACATCTGATTGTCAGGTGGAACGGAGGGAGCTCTATTTGGCAGGCGAATATCTTGTCTTATTGATAGCTATTTGTGGACAGAATGGCTGAGCCAAATAGAGTTATCGCTACTTTGTTGTTGAATTAGATAATCCTCAACAAGTGTTGTAAATTTTATATTCGTTGATACTTATTCTTAACTTCACTTTAGAATATAATTACGATTTAGTTTTCCTTAATATAGAGAAGAGGAATTACTAACAATTATTTTATATGCGATTATTTTCCGCTACATTAAAATAAAGTTATTATAAAGAAGTTTAAGGATCAAGATAACAAAAACTATTTTTAAAAATAGTTAATATTAAACTATTAGATACTGTTGAGTGGGAGTGAGGCAAACAACACATTTTTTATCAAGTTATACATTTTAGAAGTTTTTTTTTTTCCATTGAACCTGAAACTAAAAGGCGTGCTTAACACAGAAAATATTTTGTTCTTTATTCCTAAAAGTACCAAGATATAATCTCCACCTATTACTAGGTATATACTAATATCTGCATCTTGGATTCAATTTGGCTTCATAATAATGATAATACGATGATCATCATTTTTGTTCATCATACATGGATATTACTTTGTTTTTAATATGCTTAAAGTGAATCATATTGAGGCTTGAGGTATATATATTAAACATTTTTGAAGCGCAATATATATGCAATGAAAATATCTTTTAAAATACAATGTATATTGTGCGTGTCCTTAAGTTTATGCTATTTATGTAACAACTTCATAGCTAAAGAGGATGTGGATCAAGTCCATGTCAACGTATTATTAAATTTACTCTTGTTTATATATGTATGAATTTATATCATGATTGTTTTAATGATTTGACTTCTCCCTAGGAAGATTTGGTGGCAAAAGCAAGAGCTAATCAAATTAAAATCCTTGTTGCTTTATAAAAAGCTATCAAAGCAGTGAAAAATTACAAGAGCCCAAGTATAATTGATTTAAAATTGATTTTCCTGATAGTCAGAACAAAATATAAAATACGAAGAAATTTGAAGAAAAAAAACAGCCTCTTATTTAAACTTTACTTTTAAAATGAGAACTCTATTATTTTATATATCCTTCTTTTGTAATAAAATAAATTTCTACCTCATTTTCAAATTGTTAAATTTGACTCGATTGATGATTAATTATCATCTTTTAAACATTCATGGTATCAAAAGATTAAATCTCTTGACTCTCGAGAAAGATTTTAAATCTTATGATAAAAAATAAAGAGGAGAATAAATAAATGTCTATTAATTAATAATAAAAAGCGAAATTTAAAAAGTATTTGTAAATATAATTCCATATTTTAGAAACGTAACAAAAATATAAGAATATTTGTATTTATATATGTATGACTTTTATAATATAAAAATTATTGATATAAAAAAAGATAGGTGGCGTAGCCAGACGAGCGCCGATTACGAAATCTTTTAAACTTTAGCTCTAGTCGTAGCAGACTCTTTTAAAGCTGTGCGCCAAAGTTGGTATGTTTCACCTTGAGAGCTTAAAAAAAGGTTCTTCTTTATTTAAAAAAAAGAGTATTTATTTTGCTCATAATTCATTGTTTCGCTTAACCGCACACGTATATCTTTGATCGGCATATTTTTGTTGTTGTTTTTTCCAAAAGTGAAGTCATACGATAACTCTACTCAGTAAAATTGGTAAATCTTTAGCTGTCTTAAATCCAAAATTGCATTAAGCCTTTAAATATATCGCTAATGAATGTCATAAACACATGAAAATAGAGAAAGTCTGTAAGGTTTTTTTGACTAAATAATATTTTTATCACCAAAGGGAGATCCCCAAAATTTCATGTAGATCAATACGTTAATTTTAAAAACATTCTAACCATAAAAAATCGTTTTTGAGTGTTCTTTATAATACCAAAATATTAAAGCATAAAGTAATAATTTGTGGACACACAAAAAGAATATAGCAAAGTTCTTTTGCTTCAACAATACCAATTTCCTATATGACACATTAAGTAAATCCATACTTATAATCAAATTTAGATATATATATTTTATATTAAAACAGTAATTAGTATCGTTTGGTCATAAAAGCATGGAATAAAAGTAGCCACAAGGTTGAGAGGTCACAATGTTTTATTGTGTAACCTCTCATCACTTCTTGTGCTCCAAAATTTTACTTTCATATAGTAATAGCTTTTAAAGTTGACCTTTTATAGTTATATATAGATATTAGATATTTAGAGATGAAATCTTAGAATTTATGTGCATTATATAATTTTTAAAAACACATTTTAACACAAAAAAGTAAGTAATGATTAAGTGGATATTTAAATGTTCCTATAAGATAATTTTACCCTATTTTTTTATAAATATATAAAAGAAATTTAAATTTAAAAAATATATATTTTCATTAAAAAAGCATGTTGATTGAAAGTTGTAAAATCTACCCCTAATTTCTTCATTATCATTTGTAATTGTCAACATTAAAACCTCAACCCCTATTTTCTACCTTCACCTACCAATTTTTTAAATTGCTTATTTATTTTCATTTTCTCTCTAAATTCAAATATTATATGTATAAGATATACACAAATAAAATGATAATATTTAATTAACAAAATGTCATCCAATTCTTCCATATGTATCAATAATATTTTTTTAAAAACAATAATTTTTGAATTATAGAAATTAAAGCCTGTGTGTGTGTGACTTAAAAAGTCATCAAAAGATTGAAGTAAAACATGGTAGGATAACACATGTTGCTTTTTGACATAGGTATATGTGTTTGGTAAGTCCTCAACAAGTGCTTTTATTCATATAAAAATACATTTAGGTTTAAAATTGATTTATACAGTCAAACTTCCCCAAGGCGACCACACTAAAATTTGTCCAATTTTTGAGACAGGATTTAGAGAAGTTAAACATTTTGGGAAAGTAGATAAAATTAACTTATTCTTTCTGATATCTGAAGTAGAATACATCTTTGTCATTAAGACTGGGAGCACTACTCAGTAGCAGGCCACAGACTTAGCTCCAATATGAAATGGCCGCCTCTGACATGAACAGTTGCCATGTACAGCAAGTCGCTCCTAACATGGAGTACAGACTCATCCTGTATCCCTGGAGCCCTTACAGGGTACTATCAGCATGGCCAGCTGAACCCAGGTTTTTTTTAGCAAACTTGTTACTGAACACCCTTCTTCATCCAGGCTTGGTATTGGCAAAGACGGAGTTAAAAATTAATAATGGAAAGTATGTAAAAAGGTGTAAAGTCAGAATAATGATACAAATTGTGGAAGAATCTCTCTCTCAATAACAAAACATACATTTAAAATAAAAATTTTAAAAATTCTCTTTTCAGGAGAATATTTTACTCTGAAAATTTATCATTTTAAGATTTAGAGAAAAATAAATAAAATGTGGATGCTTTATAGAATTGAAAGGAACTGCCCCCTCAGAAGCAGGGCCTTTGAGGAAGTCACTTTCAGGAGGGTTTGGAACTCCGCCTTTGCCAGTCCCAAGCCCGGATGAAAAAGGAGGAGGGGGAGCAGTAACAAGCTCACTAAAAAACCTGGGTTTAGCTGGCCCGGCTGATAGTACCCAGTAAGGGCTCCTAATCCAGGCATACAGGATGAGCAGCATTTGTACTCCATGTTAGGAGTAGCTGCACATGGCATCTGTTCCTCATGTCAGAGGCGGCCATTTCTTTCAGAGCTAAGTTGGCCTGCCACTGAGTAGTGCTCCCAGTCTTAATGACAAAAGCAGACACATTCTACTTCACCCAGTCATGATGGTTGTCAAAGCTTGATACCCTAATAAGATTGAATGGAGATAAGAGAGAAGAAGAGAGGAGGGTTTGACTCCAGTATATTCAGGTATAGAATGATGATGAATGGTAATGATAAATGATATGATTTGTTTCCCAAGTTGTGTCTAAGTGCCTTGGTACTTGGGTGTGTATGAATAGGATAATCATGATGCATTAGTATGGCTACTTTTATCAGAAATTTAAGCTATTTTTGACACGTTATGATTCTTTTTAAAATAAAAAAAATTTCTATACTGCCCTTACTGCAATGATAATGAGAGGGCTTGGCTCATCAGTGTTCACCACTGATGAGCCAGGCCCTTCCATATAATTGCAGTAAGGGCAGTAGAAAATTATCTTTTTTTTTCCAAAAGAATATGATAATGAGCCATTCATACAGAGAAAAATTACATATAGTATGACCAAATAAATGATTAGTGTGTAAGGTTTCAGTAACAATGATGTTACCGAAATGTCACACACTATTTATTTATTTAGATTTGGTCTTATTACCTTGTGTTTATAATCTATAATCCAAATTGTGTGCCTTATCTACATATAATTTACTGATTTGGTCTTGTTACTTTATGATTCTTATCTAGAATCCAAATTGAACATATTATGACCCAGTTTGTGTTACAGATAAAAGATTTTTAAAAATAATGAGACTTTCCCATTTATACAGACTTTGTAATTATCTATTATATCTCTATTGCATATACACTCTAATTATAAGAAACATTTTACATAAATTTCTCTTTTTTTTTTTTTTTCAAATAAATAACTTCCCTAAATTACTTATACCAATGGGAAATATGGAAAAGGCTTGGTTCATCAGTGGTGAACCCTCCCAAAGGTTTTGCCAGTTCAATCTACCAGATGCTATATTAGACCGTACTGCATATCTACCCGGCACTTTAATGGTTTCCCTGGGGAATGTATTTATGTAAATATGGATTAAATTATGGAAGCAATGGTCGCCTCTCCCGTCAAAATAAACGTCACAATCTGACGCCATCTATTGACCGTCGCCGCAACTAGCGGCATTGGGTCGGTGACAAAGCCACAACACCAACTTTGGAAAAATGAGAAGCGTCCACCTAGAGACCATGGTTGTGGGCTAATGGCCCTCGTCAGTCTAGGGCGGACTTTATTCAATGAGATCCACACGGGATCTAATGGAATCCTCACAATCTACCAAAGAGGTGTTTTGCTGGCAATGTGGCTGGGCCAAATCTTAATTATGTGAGGGTTTGCCAACGATGAGCCAGGCCCTCCCAATATTTTCCATTCCAGCAAGGACAGTAGAAAGTTTGATTTATTTGGAGAAATGGAGAAAGTCACACCAGAGTTTATTTATATATATATAAATAGGCTTATATTTAATTTATGTGGCTAATTGTAACATGTGAATAGGGTGAGATTCAAGAAAGTCCCTTATTATTTCATCTCTTGTTGAAAATGATACACTTTGGATTATAGATTAGAAACACAATGGTAATAGGTCCAATTTTACACACTTGATAACGGTACTAATTATTTGATAAGGCACAATTTGGATTATAGATTATAAACACATGGTAATAAGACCAAATCCAAATAGTGTGTGATGTTTCAGTAACAATGTTGTTACCAAAACATCTCACACTATTTATTTGGATTTATTATCTTGTTAGTACTTACTATTTAAGAACATGCTGTGTTATTTTTTCCTCATTCAGTACTTTTGTATAATGATGAAAACAACGTTGTTACCGAAATGTTACACACTATTTATTTGGAGATTTGGTCTTATTACCTTGTCTATTATCTATTGTCAGTTGTGGTTAAAGAAGGATTGATGAGGTATATTCCTGAAATTATTCTCTTAGACTCTCTTTCTCCCAGTTGGGTTGTATAGAAAGAAATATATAGAATGGTAAAGCACAATTTGGATTATAGATACAAGAAAATAAGACCTAATCCAAATAATATAGTAGTGTGTGTGATGTTTCGGCAACAGCATTGTCACCATCATTAGACAAAAGAATAAAATTATTTTTACATTTTATTCTTTTGTCTGATGATGGTAACAATACTGTTGCCGAAACATCACACACTACTAAATTATTTGGATTAGGTCTTATTTTTTTGTATTGAAATCTATAGAAGAGAAAAGTTGATGACCTAACTGCTGAGTTGTTGTGACTTGGTTGTTGTTGGGCTTTTGACAGAGGCTTATATATATACACATTTACATATATCTACTTATATAATGCAACAAAGTTTATGGAGATAAGTTTCTATTAGTTTTTTATTGCATTCTCAAGCTTTCAAGTATTTCTGATCTTCTACAGCAGTACAAAATGAACAATTTCATTAATAATAAGGCACAATTTGGATTATTCTATATACAGTTACGAGTGTCTTTCCTCATCTCCTAATCAGTCATCACCGTTTGCTTTTTTTTTTTGGAATGGCGCCCTCCTATTGGTTGGCTACGGTCACGCCACCTTTGCCCCCCCCCCCCCCCCACCAAATGGAATCCTCTCTTTCTTTTTCCCAGTAAGAGACGCCTACGGAAGCCAACAGTACATAGACAGATAAAGCACATAGGCTATAGTTATTAACTAACATATGCAATTAATTAAGGTGCCAATTTATAATTGTAACAAATAGTATTTGAATCAAAACATTCAATCGGGTAAAACACGGGCGTTGCCCGGGTCATTCGGCTAGTAGATTATAAACACAAGGTAATAAGACCAAATAAATAAATAGTGTGTGACGTTTCGGTAACAGCGTTGTTACCATCTTCAGACAAAAGTACTGAATGGTTTTGTCTGAAGATGGTAACAATGCTGTTATGTCACACACTATTTATTTATTTGGATTTGGTCTTATTACCTTGTTTTAATTTCATTAATGCTCCTTTTTGACTCTTGTAGAAGGGTGGTGTTTAATTTAGTTAGAATATTTATGTTTATATATAAAGGTTTAATATAATTTTTCTATGATTGTGTAAATATTCATTGAATTTATCATCATCACCTTTTTTGTTTTACAAAAATGTTATATGAAAAAAAAGTAAGGTAAATTAGTGTGGTTGCCCTTATGTTTACTGACCCAATGTTTTAATAATCTAAGGTTTATGTTGTAAGAAAATTTATACAGGTGGAAATTCCTGAAAGCTTTAATGCAATAAAAAACACATCTCTAGAAAGCTGTTGCATTTTATTTAATTAATATCTAGAAAATTTACATATATTACATATTTACATATCTTGTTTCTCTTTTAATGCAAATAGGTTTTTATATTTCGACATGATAAGGTACAAGTTGAGACTAGATTATAAACCTAAGGGGGTAACAAGACCCATATCCAAATGAATAAATTATTATACACATCTTATCTCCTCAATCATATGAGGGTACCGAGCCTGTAAAGCTTGAGATGGTGTCTGTGCTGGGGATGAGTAGAACTCATCAATGGATAAACCAATACAGTCAATGATGTGGTTTGGGGTTGTTGCAGGTTGACACTTAGTACATAGTGAGAAAACCTTGCAACCATTCTGGAAAGTCATTGTCCGTAGATGACCAGACTTAAGTCTGGAAATTAAGAACTGCTGTTTTCTTGGGAGAACAGATTTGGTGCTTGTCCCTCCTCTTCTTCTTTTTTCTTATCTCCACACTGGGTGAAGTAGAATGCATCTGCCTTTGTCATCAAGACTGAGAGCACTACTCAGTGGCAGGCCCGACTTAGCTCCAAAAAAAAAATGGCCACCTCTGACATGAGGAACAGACGCCATGTGCAGCCGTTCCTAACAATGGAGTACAAACGCTGCTCATTCTGTATACCTGGATCAGGAGCCCTTACAGGGTACTATCAGCTGGGCCAGCTGAGCCCAGGTTTTTTAGTGAGCTTGTTACTGCTCCCCCTCCTCCTTTTTCATCTGGGCTTTTGTCCCTCCTGCTCTGTACCAGTCATGTAGTGCTGGCATGGGGCAGTGCCAGGTAGTGGCCATGTGTAGAGGATATTGGAACTGTCCTGAATATTGTCAACATGACTGGACAGTCTTGATGATTACAATGGTAGGTGACAGGGAAAGCCTCTACATTACCCGGAGAATCTTTTTCTTTCTTATCTCCACTCAATCATATTAGGGTAGCAAACTTGTAGAGTTTGAGACTTGACAACCATAATGACTGGGTGAAGTAGAATGCCTTTGTCATTAAGACTGGGAGCACTACTCAGTGGCAGGCCTACTTAGCTCCAAAAGAAATGGCCACCTCTGACATGAGGAACAAATGCCATGAGCTCCAAAAGAAATGGCCACCTCTGACATGAGGAAAAGATGCCATGTGCAGCTGCTCCTAACATGGAGTACCAACGTTGCTCATCCTGTATCCCAGGAGCCCTTACAGGGTACTATCAGCCAGGCCAGCTGAGCGCAGGTTTTTTAGAAAGCTTGTTACTGCTCCCCCTCCTCCTTTTTCATCCGGGCTTGGGACCAGCAAAGGAGGAGTTTCCTGGAGAATAAATTCTGATAATGAAATCTAGAATTGGACTACCTAAAGAAGAAACTGTAAGTCAAGTTCATGAACAATCAAGGTCACAAATGATAAAGCACAATTTGGATAATAGATTATAATAAAAGAAAATAAGACCTAATCCAAATAATTTATTAGTGTGTGACGTTTCGGCAACAACATTGTCACCATCATCAGACAAAAGAATATTATTCTTTTGTCTGATGATGGTGACAATGCTGTTGCCGAAACGTCACACACTAATAAATTATTTGGATTAGGTCTTATTTTCTTTTATTATAATCAAGGTCACAGTATATTTCATTGTTATAATTATTGGACATGGTTGAGGAAGGGTTTATATCATTGATTACTGTGTTGAGGACACCATTTATTTCATTGTTATAATTATTGGACATGGTTGAGGAAGGGTTTATATCATTGTGTTGAGGACACCATTTATTTCATTGTGTTACAATTATTAGATACATTTGAAGAGAGAAGAGACCCAGTCAATCCCATTGTTACAAACATTAACTATAATTGAAAACATAATTTATTTCATTGTTACAATCATGGAGTCTGTGTTGAAGACACTATATATTTCATTGTTACAAACATTAACTATAATTGAAAACATAATTTATTTCATTGTTACAATCATGGAGTCTGTGTTGAAGACACTATATATTTCATTGTTACAAACATTAACTATAATTGAAAACATAATTTATTTCATTGTTACAATCATGGAGTCTGTGTTGAAGACACTATATATTTCATTGTTACAAACATTAACTATAATTGAAAACATAATTTATTTCATTGTTACAATCATGGAGTCTGTGTTGAAGACACTATATATTTCATTGTTACAAACATTAACTATAATTGAAAACATAATTTATTTCATTGTTACAATCATGGAGTCTGTGTTGAAGACACTATATATTTCATTGTTACAAACATTAACTATAATTGAAAACATAATTTATTTCATTGTTACAATCATGGAGTCTGTGTTGAAGACACTATATATTTCATTGTTACAAACATTAACTATAATTGAAAACATAATTTATTTCATTGTTACAATCATGGAGTCTGTGTTGAAGACACTATATATTTCATTGTTACAAACATTAACTATAATTGAAAACATAATTTATTTCATTGTTACAATCATGGAGTCTGTGTTGAAGACACTATATATTTCATTGTTACAAACATTAACTATAATTGAAAACATAATTTATTTCATTGTTACAATCATGGAGTCTGTGTTGAAGACACTATATATTTCATTGTTACAAACATTAACTATAATTGAAAACATAATTTATTTCATTGTTACAATCATGGAGTCTGTGTTGAAGACACTATATATTTCATTGTTACAAACATTAACTATAATTGAAAACATAATTTATTTCATTGTTACAATCATGGAGTCTGTGTTGAAGACACTATATATTTCATTGTTACAAACATTAACTATAATTGAAAACATAATTTATTTCATTGTTACAATCATGGAGTCTGTGTTGAAGACACTATATATTTCATTGTTACAAACAATAACTATAATTGAAAACATAATTTATTTCATTGTTACAATCATGGAGTCTGTGTTGAAGACACTATATATTTCATTGTTACAAACATTAACTATAATTGAAAACATAATTTATTTCATTGTTACAATCATGGAGTCTGTGTTGAAGACACTATATATTTCATTGTTACAAACAATAACTATAATTGAAAACATAATTTATTTCATTGTTACAATCATGGAGTCTGTGTTGAAGACACTATATATTTCATTGTTACAAACAATAACTATAATTGAAAACATAATTTATTTCATTGTTACAATCATGGAGTCTGTGTTGAAGACACTATATATTTCATTGTTACAAACATTAACTATAATTGAAAACATAATTTATTTCATTGTTACAATCATGGAGTCTGTGTTGAAGACACTATATATTTCATTGTTACAAACAATAACTATAATTGAAAACATAATTTATTTCATTGTTACAATCATGGAGTCTGTGTTGAAGACACTATATATTTCATTGTTACAAACATTAACTATAATTGAAAACATAATTTATTTCATTGTTACAATCATGGAGTCTGTGTTGAAGACACTATATATTTCATTGTTACAAACATTAACTATAATTGAAAACATAATTTATTTCATTGTTACAATCATGGAGTCTGTGTTGAAGACACTATATATTTCATTGTTACAAACAATAACTATAATTGAAAACATAATTTATTTCATTGTTACAATCATGGATTCTGTCTTGTGTACCCCATATATTTCATTGTTACAATAACTGGTAACCGTTGAGGACACAATACATTTCATTGTTACAATCATTGGATACTGTTGAGGACACTATATATTTCATTGTTACAATCATGGATTCTGTCTTGTGTACCCCATATATTTCATTGTTACAATAACTGGTAACCGTTGAGGACACAATACATTTCATTGTTACAATCATTGGATACTGTTGAAGACACTATACATTCCATTATAAACATTGTCAAACCAGCCCAATAATTTGTCTTTCACACTTAGTAAAGGACATCCACAACTTTTAAACAAATATAACCATCATTAAAACCATTCCTACACAATTACAGGCTTACCAAACCATAGAGTACCTAGACAGGACACAAAAATATAGTGCCAAAGTTCACATTTTTTAATTAATGATAAGTCAGTAATATAGATTATAAACACAAGGTAATTAAACCAAATCCAAAAAAGTGTGTAACATTTTGGTAACAATAGTTACTGAAATGTCACACACTATTTATTTATTTATATTTGGTCTTATTACCTTAAGTTTTTAAATTCACTCCGAACTATATATATATACGGTAGAACCTCCCTGTAAAGGACACCTAATTGCAGAGCCAAAGTGTCTTTTAGGGAGAGGTGACCTCATACCAGAGAGTTATTAAATTGTTAAAATGGTAATTTTGCAAATGAAAACTGTCCTTTGTATAGTGGTGTCCTCTCATGGAGGTTTTACTGTAAATCCTATGTGGCTAACAATGCCTATTTGCAATTTAAATTAAATTTGCACGACACTACATACCCACTGTACTACCCAAATCTCAAATTGTTTAAATCACAACCTATGTAATTTGTGTCAATAAATGTACTACTTCTCTCACACACTGTGTTAAATCAGAGTGTTTGTGTTTAGCATTCACAGGGGACATGTCACGCTATCAGCTGCAGCCGGTGAAACTGGACTTCAACAAGCCGCTAGCGGAGAGCCCAGATGGCGTCAAGGCATCTCCTGTCACCTTGCTGGCCAGGAACATGGGCAGCTTAACTACAGAATGGTACGATAATGTGCACAATTATAAACCATATTTACATTATAATATAATGCGGCTTGTGATTGTAAAACGATATTTAATTGATGGGAATTCCCATCCCTAGACACTCCAATTCACGCCCAGACACACCCAGATTCTCCAAGCAGAAATGTAGGGTGGTGGTTTCTGATTTTGTTGCTCCATGGAAAAGAGGGATGCCATTGCCCTGTTAGCCAGCCACATTTCAGAGTTCCCTGTTCACGGTTACCGTAGCGGCTCACGACACCGTACTACAGGGTCTTACTTGTGTCTCCCCACGTAGAGGAGGACTTCTGGCCAGGGAAATGTAGGGTACATGCTGGAATAACAGAAATAGTACCCCAGTAATTAACAATTTTATTTACATCATTCATCTCTTCTAATCCCTTATCTCTCATTATATGTCCAAAGTAGGTCATTCTTTATTTACATACTTGGGATTCTAGTGATATTACAGAATTAATTCCATTAAAAAATTACCCATCCCCGGACACTTATTTTTCCGTTTATCATTACTCTTCACAATTCATCCTTTCATACCTCATCCCTAAGGTTAGAAATAATCATTATTTCTCCTTGGAATAAATTTTGATTTTTTGTTCAAAAGAAACACATACAGGATAATTTTCAAATGTCATTTTATAAACACTATTTATTTATTTGGATTTATTACCTTGTGTTTACAGAATGGTGCTTCAAACTGCACTCTTTAAAAATCTTCCTTTGATCAATCCTTGATTAGGAACATATTGATGCCCTTGGACAGTAAAATCTGTCATTAGAGACCACCTCCCTGAAAAGACCCCTTTGTGTAATTTCTCTGTTGTCTGAAAATTTTAGGTAACTTTATGAATAGGATGATAAGGCACTATATTTGAATTATATATTAGAAACACAAGGTAATAAGACCAAATATATAAATAGTGTGTGACGTTTTGGTAACAATGCTGTTACTGAAACGTCACACACTATTTATTTGAATTCAGTCTTATTACCTTGTGTTTCATGAACAGCAATGATACTCTGTGAAGATTTTGATGGTGGAAAGATTTATCTACACCACTGCAGTGATGCTCCTGGTTCCTTGGTGTACAAAAGGGGAAGCGTTTTTTTCATTGAATCTGATGGTGTTAGAATGGCTTCTTTATGATCTGGAAACCTGGGTCCTGTTGTGTTTTTCTTTTAGATCAGTCATACCACCATCTCCATCAATGACTTAACTAATATAATCTCCAATAAGAGACCACCTTTCGGGTGGTCACTCATGGGAGGTTCTACTCTAGACTCACAGACAAAACTTAAGGAAGTGTAAAGTCTTTGAAGTTGCTGGTCTTCTATTTTTTTTTAAGGAGACAGAGGCAATTTTGTTCACACTTGGTTATCTCATATGTCTTCAATAAAAGTCACTGTGTAACAAATATCTTTCAGAGTTATTGTTTGAATCCCGATATTTAGGCTAAAAGGTACAACTTCCTTAGGTTTTGTCCATGAGTGTATATTAATTTAATTTTTAAAGAATTCTATAAATTAGAATGTAAAATAAGACCACAAAAATCTCACCTATGTGGCCTTCAAACTGCATTAAGACACTTCTGTGCAAACAGACACAATCATCTACCCACCTTGCTTATCAGGAATATGTAGTACATTGACTATCTTGGTTTATTGAATATGGTGACACACTATAACATATTTGTATATTAGATAATAAAAGGCATATATTGGATTTAATAAATATTTATTTTGCCAATATTTGTATATATTCTGATTAAACACTTGTTGATTGGAGCAGGTGTTCTCCTTTAATTCATTTTATTGGCCAATCAGTGATATGGCCAACTTTAGCATGTCATTCCATTTATTCCATGTACCTCACCTCTTCTCCATTGGTCTTCTCTCATTAATAATTCAAATAAAGAAAATTATTTTATTAAATGAAATTTCGACAATCAAAACATTCGTCTTTTTCAAAAAGCTTCTTCAATAATCATTCTACCTTCCTTTCCTGTTGGTCTTGAAGACCACGCCATCACCATTTCCTCAGCGGCAAAGCACGTGATCTACGTTTTCTTGGTAGACATTGAAATGTGTGATGTTGCTGGAGACCCGCTGGTGATCTTCCACCAAACTCTGCAGCAATGGTGCCATGTACATTGTATATAGTTGTATATATATCTAATTATTTTTAAAAAACAATAATGCAGACTGTACTTTTGTATGTATTGACAAGATATTAATAAAATTAGGTTAATTGTCATTGTCTCTACTTTCCTTTCTCAAACTCTTTTTAGAAATGTTTTCATCTCTCCATTTAAACACAAGGTAATAAGAACAAATCCAAATAAATAAATAGTGTGTGATGTTTCGGTAACAGCGTTATTACCATCTTCAGACAAAAGAACTGAATGTACTTATGTATGTATGTATGTATGTAACATTCAGTACTTTTGTCTGAAGATGGTTACAACGCTGTTACCGAAACGTCACACCCTATTTATTTATTTGGTCTTATTACCTTGTGTTTATAATCTATAATCCAAATTGTGCCTTATCATCTCTCCATTTATTTATTCCATTTCTATAAGCCTTCTATTCCCCCCCATCCATATTTTATATGAATACCTATATCTACCCTGGACTTTTCTATTGGGAATTTTTGCTGAAATTGTGGCTTTGTCACTGTCCCTGGTAGATTGTAGAGACAGATTGAGTTCCCCAAGTGTTACCTGAGCTATACAATAAATAAGAATGTGTGTTTGTCCAGTGGGGCTGTGAGTAGAAGACAAAAATTACGGCAAAACGATGGTTCCGTGCTGGCCAGACGGATGACTTCCTCTCCCTACTGCTCCCCACTTGGTGAGGTTCAGTTGTCCTCCTTTCTCTCTGTTTGATATAGTTATGGTATCTCTCCTTTCTATCATTTATAACACATCTTTCTTGTATGTTCCTTCACTCTCTTCTAAAGAATCTGCTTGGTGTGTGTGTACATCCAATGTTATCGATTGATAAACCCTGTACGATTTATAAATGAATAAAACAAAGCTTCGAGGGCTGCATGTCTTTTATTAGAACGAATATAATACTAGCTTTCGGGCATATAATTCCTGTAGAAGGGCATATGTGCCCGAAAGCTAGTATTATATTCGTTCTAATAAAAGATACGCAGCCCTCGAAGCTTTATTTTATTCATTTATCCAATGTTATATAAGCTATATTGTAATTAGTAGTGTAAAACTTTGCAAACCACAATGGGACTGAACTTGTTGACTGAACTTGGGTATGAATGGTTCACTATATGATAGCATTAATATTTGGGGGGTCCGTGGAAGGATGGTCTAAACCGTTGGTTTTTGACTGCTACGACCTGGGTTTGATTTTAGCATTGGGCACTTTTTTCTGATAAAACAAAAAAATGCTAATGGCCCCTGATTCTTACAAAGGTCCAACCCCACCAGCGAATGGAAGTAACCAAATGGGGCTCTGGCACATTTGTAAGTGAAAAGTCGAACTTCTTTTCACATGTGTAGACATGTGGTTCACTTACAGTAAATTCAGTCGTCTACTTCTACCCACCATGATTATCATGGCCTGTACCACAAGTTCCTGGGATAAGCAAAAAAAAAAAAAACTAATATCAGAGGGCTGATTTTAGGTTCATTATAAGAGAAGGTTCACTATATCCTAGATCATTTTTTTATAAAGGTTTTTTATATCTATGTATTCAATATAATCCCATTGACATGTGGAGAACTTGTTTTGCCAACTGTCAACATTCAACATTCTCATAGTGGTGTTGATTCCTTCTTTGGGAGTCAGAATAGTACAGTAGAACTACTTCTCTGTAAAGGACAACACCAAGTTGCAGAACCAAAGTTGTGTCCTTTTAGGAAGGGGTGTCCTCTTACCGGAGAGTTTTTAATTGGTCTAAATACTAATTTTGGAGATGGAAACTCTCCTTTGTAGAGAGGTGTCCTCTCATGGAGGTTATTCTACTGTATTGGTGATGTAACTGTCCTTTGTAAAAAGGTATCCTCTAGCAGGAGTGCCCTCTCATGGAGGTTGTTTTACTATCACTCAGCTTAGAGGAATGTTGGGTCAATGAGAAATGTTTCAATCATCACTGTTGGATATTATCATCATCATTAATCCCCTCCTCTGTTAGAAATTTTATTTCACTTATCAATGACTAGAACATTAGTCCTGATAAGGCACAATTTGGATTATTCTATATACAGTTACGAGCGTCATTCCTCATCGGCCTCTGTCACGGTTTGCTTTTTTTTTGGAATGGCGCCCTCCTATTGGTCGGCTACGATCACACCACCTTTGCCCCCCCCCCCCCCATTTTTGTAACTATTGTGTTGGAGCGGGTCGCTCCTTAAATAAATGCATATATTAGTTAATAACCAAATGGAATCCTCTCTTTCTTTTTCCCAGTAAGAGACGCCTACGGAAGCCAACAGTACATAGACAGATAAAGCACATAGGCTATAGTTATTAACTAACATATGCATTTATTTAAGGCGCCAAATTATAATTGTAACAAATAGTATTTGAATCAAAACATTCAATCGGGTAAAACACGGGCGTTGCCCAGGTCATTCGGCTAGTAGATTATCAACACAAGGTAATAAGGCCAAATCCAAATAAATAGTGTGTGACGGTTCAGTAACAGCATTTTTACCATCTTCAGACAAAAGTACTGAATGAGAAATTCTACCACAGCATGTTTTAAATAGCTACTGTTTACACACTTGATAACAGTAACTATTTAAAACATGCTGTGGTAAAATTTCTCATTCAGTACTTTTGTCTGAAGACGGTAACAACGCTGTTACTGTCACACACTATTTATTTGGATTTGGTCTTATTACCTTGTGTTTATAACATTAGTCTGTTCTAGGAAAGGGGTCTAGAACGACAGCCAGTTCTAAACCATATTAAAGGTTTATCTTATATATACATATTTACAATACATTGACAATGCCTTAATTAATATAAATATATTTATACAATGATATATGCAATAGATTACGCCACCTTTGCCCCCCCCACTCACTTTTTTGTTTTTGTAACTATTGTGTTGGAGCGGGTCGCTCCTTAAATAAATGCATATATTAGTTAATAACTAAATGGAATCCTCTCTTTCTTTTTCCCAGTAAGAGACGCCTACGGAAGCCAACAGTACATAGACAGATAAAGCACATAGGCTATAGTTATTAACTAATATATGCATTTATTTAAGGCGCCAATTTATAATTGTAACAAATAGTATTTGAATAAAAACATTCAATCGGGTAAAACACGGGCGTTGCTCGGGTCATTCGGCTAGTATATAAATAAAGGTCACCATTAACCCTGAAGTATTGGCTGCGGGTGTTGAATATGAGCAGTGACAGATTGCCACGTATATGTTTTAATAGAACACGGGAACTCTCTAATGCTTCGGGCACACCCATCGGTTTCATTAAAAAGCTCACTAATCTGCTTAACGATAATGGATCCCCTGCACTTGTTTCCTGTGATGACCCTGAAACGCTGAGGAGCGCGATTACAGGGCTCTTAAAAACAGCGGCAGACCAATCTATACAAAACGACCTTACAAGAATGGATAAATCTAAGCTATACTCTCACTACAAAGACATTCACATATCTTTCATGACGGAGGGATACCTTTTAGGGGATTTTCCTTTCCCGGTTGTAAGACTACTCGCACAAGTTAGAATACTTTCAAGTTTTTTTAGAGAAAACCACACCAAGATGCTCTGCGGTGAGGACCCGACTTGTACCTTCTGTAATTCAAAACTACAAAATGAAATCACTCACTATATTTTTGATTGCTCTGCTCTGAAAGAAGAAAGAAGAACCCTTATGCTCAAAACTGGGCAACTCTGTGCTTCACTTCCATCAATAATTGACAATATGACCCAGAATAAGTATATTGCTACGGCGTTTTATGGTTTCCACAAGTCCATATCTCAGAAGAAGGCCAAGTGATACTCACTCCTCACTTTCTTACTGCTACTCTTTTTGTGTTGATTTCTTGCTTCCCTCTTTCTTATTATTATTATTTTTTTTTTTCCTTTTCTTGTTTTTTTTTTTTTTTTTTTTTCTCTTTTTACTCTGTATATATCGCTATTTCCGTTGTCTCACTGCTTTGTTCTTATGCATACCTCTGGTGAATCCTGTATAGGGTCAGTGACCCTAAATAAAGGCTTTTTTGTTTTTTTTGTAAATAAAGGTCACCTCTCCAGTCAAAATAAACACTAAAACTAAGCACCATCTATTGACCATCTCTACAAATTAGTGAACTCAGGTTGGTGACAAATCTA
>CP092868.1:3714329-3739038 GCA_030710605.1 Cordylochernes scorpioides | reverse complement strand
CAAATAATTTAATAGTGTGATGTTTTTGCAACAGCATTGTTAACATCATCAGACAAATTAACAAACTATTAAATGATTTGGATTAGGTGTTATTTTCTTGTATCTATAAATCTAAATTGTGCTTTATCGAAGAACTGCAATGTTTTGAAAGTGTAGATTGAATTGTTGTTAGTATCCATCAAGTTGGTGACTAAGAATAAATATTGTCCAGTTTGATCTCTCAGCTCATCTAGTGACTTACCAGTTGTTTCATGATGCTGCACATGACTGGTACAGAGCAGGAGGGACAAGCACCGGTTCTGTCCTCCCAAGAGAACAACAGTCTTTGATTTCCAGACTTAAGTCTGGTCATCTATGGACAATGACTTTCCAGAATGGTTGCAAGGTTTTCCCACTATGTACTAAGTGCAATTCTCAACCTGCAACCCCAAGACATATTATTGACTGTATTGACTCATCCATTGATGAGCTCTACTCTTCCCTGGCAGACACCATCAAAAATCTCAAGCTTTACAAGCTTGATACATTAGTGTGATTGAGTGGAGAAAAGAAAGAAGAAGACCAGTTGTTTCATTGACCTCTTCCAGCCAGCTCAAAATGAGTCTTCCTATCTTCCTTTAAATTTTTAACAGGAGTGCATGAAGGTTCTGCTAACTTTTATTTCCTTCATTTGGAAAGACAAAGTTTATATCTTTACCGTAAGTCCAGGAGGTATATTTTTGTCTTATTTTTGTTTCTTATCCCCTTGTGTCCAAAGATTACACAAATTCCAAGAGTCCATGTTCCTGGAGTGTTTTATGATAAGCAGTGGCCTCTCCCAAAGGTCCTGTTTATTACATCTAATACAGACCAAAAGGTATTCTGGAGCTGCAGGTGCCAAGTTACATTTTGGGCAAGTGGAATAGATTTTGTTGTTAATTTTTATCTTCAATGCCTTGAGATGGCCAGTTTTAAATCTTGTTGTTTGATGCTGTCTGAGGTTCACTCCTGGGTCCAACTCCACTATATATAATTTCATTTTATATTATTAGTGAGTTTCACCTACCAAAAAAAAAAAAAAAAAAAGAGGAAAACTACAAATTTTTTAAAAGTAACTTTTTTTTAATCTTTTAATGGAGTATATTACAATGGCATGATATGTGGGGGGGAAAAATATAATAATAAAAATTGGAAAAGGAGAAAGAGAGGAAAAAAATATACAAAGGCCATGTAATACATGTGGCAGTTTTGGGATATTGCTTGTGAATTTCCTTCCCTTTTGATATAGTAAAATAAACTTGCACACATCAGCTAACATCTAGGACAAAACCCTCCCTTCCCCAAAAAAAAAAAAAAAAAATCATTAAAAAAAGAAGAAAATAAATAAACGAGAAGAAAAAAAAAATTCAGGCAGATAAAAGTTTTGACAAATAAATATGCAAGCGCATCCAATTATATTACACTTAACTTTTTTTTTACATTGGCACGCGGGAAGTTATCGTAGAAAATATATCGAACTCATTTTTTTACAAAATAAACGTGTTTTTTTCAAATTTAAAAAAAGTCACAAAAAAAAACTGAATTTTAAAATCTTCACTAGAAAGCGTCCAAAAACCCCTCCCCAAAACAAAACTAACAAAAAAAAATGATATGGAAGAAGACAAAAAAAAAAAAATGGGTTAACAAAAAATATTAAAATCATATATATATTTTTTAAAAAAATTGCAAAAATTGTGTTTTTTTTAAATCATTAAACTAGAGAGAGAGAATGAAAAAAAAATTGTTAAAAGGGAGAGGGGAAAGAAAAACGCTAAATTAAAAAAAAGAGAGAAAATTAAATAATAAATTTAAAAAATGATATGTAAGAGATGGCAGTGTGGGTGGAGAAAGGAATAATACTAAGGTTTGAAGATTGCACTGAGTTAGGAAGTAGAGCGCGGGGTGTGTTAGAACTTAAGACCAGTGCGAGCCGAGGTGGCAGGGCGGCTCCATGACTTAGCCTTGGCCCGGAAGTGTTTGAGCTCTGGGACGTGGTCTTGGTGGAGCATTGGTTTGTAGGCCTGGGGGTCGCACAGATCCTGGAAGTCCTGGTAGAAAGCCTTGTAGCCCCCCTCCAGCAGGTATAGCTCCGGATGATGTAGCAAGGGGTACCTGTCTCGGTTCAGCTCTCTGTCCCGGTTCCTCAGATACCGATACCTGCACACACACTTCCAGTCAGCACACCACAATTCTGAAATATACAGCATTAAACAACAAGATTTAGAACATATCAACCCATTGAAGATAGAAAACAACAAAATCTACCCCACTTGCCCAAAATAGCTTGGCACCTGCAGTTCCAAAACACATTTTTGCTTACATTAGATGTACTAAACAGGACCTTTGGGAGAGGCTGCTGCTTATCATCAAATAGCTCGAGAAGCATACACTCATGGAATTTGTTTAATCTTTACACAAGGGGATAAGAAAAAACAACCACACAATTCTAGGTGCTGATGGAACAACTTTCTAACATTGAAATAATTTACCACATCATTGACTCCGCCTTTGCCGGTCCCAAGCCCGGATGAAAAAGGAGGAGGGGGAGCAGTAACAAGCTCGGTAAAAAACCTGGGTTCAGCTGGCCCAGCTGATAGTACCCTGTAAGGGCTCCTAATCCAGGAATACAGGATGAGCAGTGTATGTACTCCATGTTAGGAGCGGCTGCACATGGCGTCTGTTCCTCATGTTAGAGGCGGCCATTTCTTTTGGAGCTAAGTCGGCCTGCCACTGAGTAGTGCTCCCAATCTTAATGACAAAGGCAGGCGCATTCTACTTCATCCAGTGTGAAGATAAGAAAGAAGAAGAAGAAGACCACATCATCGACTGTATTGGATTATCCAAAGTTGAGCTCTACTTATCCCCAGCCACATCTCAAGCTCTACATGCTTGATACCCTGATATGAGATTGTTGAGTGGAGAAATAGAGAGCAGAGACGAGAAAGCAGATTGTAAACCCTATTTTAGTCTGCCATTGGAATTGGGGCCAAGTTTTGCTTGTCTAGAGACAGTGTAATGATTATTCAACAACACTAGATCTTGGGAAGAAGGAATACTCAGATGAGGGAGATATACTTACAGGGAAGGAGCCCTCTCGGAGGAGAACTCGCAGTGGAACACCAGGATGTGGGCCTGTTCCTTGACCTGGGGTTGTCCCTTGTCAGACAGGAAGGTGGAATCCACAGCCTCCCGTGTGAAGATGTTCTTGGCCCCACGGATGTGGCCGGCTTCGTACTCATAGGGATAACGACAGTCCACTATGGTGAACTGCCCCACCTTGCCCATCTCTCCGCGTAGTAGCTGGGCCACCTGGCATCCACAAACATCTACTGTTAGGTCTTGCAGAGAACAGCAAACTGATCTATTTACTGATAGGTTACAATTTTGATTATAGAAACACAAGGTATTAAGACCAAATAAATGAATAGTGTGTGACGTTTCGATAACAGTGTTTTTGCCTTCATTGAACAAAAGTACTGAAATGAGGTATTCAACTTGTAATGAGATCTCATTCAGTACTTTTATCTGATGCTGTTACTGAAACATCACACACTATTCACTTATTCCCTTATGTTTCTGATCTTTTGACTATTTGGAAAGAAGACTCACAAACATGATAATTTTTAATTATAACTTACTAGATGGGTGACCCGGGCTTCCCCCGGGATTGACCCGTGTGCATATCTACCCGAGTGATATATATTTAGATTAGATTTTTTTAAATAATTGTTTGTTATTAGCATTATCTATTTGTTTGCATCAGCATAATTTAATCGTTGATAGAGGGCGCTGTTCGTGAGCTAAGTATAATAATTTGAATATATAGTTTTAATAATTGATTTTTATATTTTTTAAAATAGCCTATCGTCTTCCCCGTATTTTTTTACCTATGTATGGAAATTTTGGTTTGAATTAGTGAACTACTGCGAATTTGTATACCGGACATACAAACAAACATTCATTTTTATATATATAGATTTAGTCTCAAATTAGTCCTCCCTTTTTGATAATTATATAAGAATGGGAGTGATAAGGCATAATTTGGATTATAGATTATAAACACAAGGTAATAAGACCAAATCCAAATAAATAAATAGTGTGTGACGTTTCGATAACAGCATTGTTACCATCTTCAGACAAAAGTACTGATTATACTGATACTTAGATTCAGTACTTTTGTCTGCAAATGGTAACAACACTGTTACCGAAACATCACACATTATTTATTTATTTGGTCTTATTACCTTGTGTATAAGAATGGGAGGTTAAAGCTCATTTCTGGTGAACCTCCCAAGTGGTATATCTGGGGGGATTACAGTGGTGACATCACAGGGAGGGTTCACTACACTGTGGAAAACATCTCTACATACACTACAACTAGGCAGTAATATACAGTAGGTAGGTAGACTTACAGTCTGAGGGGCGATGGTCTTCAGGTCCTGGTGCTTGCCTGTGATGAGGGGCAGCTGGAATTGCTGAGAAAACACAACACATTCCTGTTAGATCCACAGTCCTGGACTACATGCTGGGTGTTCAATCTGACACTTCTCAATAACCCACTGTGTCACAGGGTGGCTTCAAATGGAAGCTTTGAAATGATAACATATATTGTTTTGAAAATAGAGCAATCCATATTTAATTCTTTAGATAATAAAAAGGCATATATTGAATTTAATAAAAGATTTATTTTGCCAATATTTCGGTTGGCTGAACGCCAAACCTTTATCAAGGCATTACATTTTTGTATACACAAACTCAGCGCCAAACTCATTATATGTATATATATAACCAACAGCTTAAAAGACAGGAATAACACAAGGTAATAAATCCAAATTAATAAATAGTGTATAACATTTCAGTAACAGTGTTGTTACCATCATCAGTCAAAAGTACTGAATGGTGAGAAAAAATATCACAGCATATTTTTTTTTTCAAAGTTGGTACTGGTTTTTCATTTGGGTATTCAGTACTTTTGTCTGATGATGGTAACAATACTGTTACCAATACATCACACACTATTTATTTGGATTTGTAGATTTGATCGTATTACCTTGTGTTTCTAATCTATAATAAAATTTATCCTCTACCTTTTTTTTTTTAACTAATAAAAAAGAAGCTTGAGAAGAGTGTGGAGTTGTGAATGGAAATAAAAAAATTAGATAGGTCAAAATAACAAATCAAAAAAAGGTCTATGCAAATAATGAGAGATAAATGTTGTGACTTACTTTGGAGAAGTCCCCGATAAGTGAGGGCTCTCCTGAAGCTACAACAACAACATTAGGTCAGTCACCATTAGAGGTAGTTAGACAATATTTTGTAATAGCTTGACACTTTATTATATAATTTGAGTCGAAAGGTGATCCATCAATTAAGTTTATAAACACAAGGTAATAAGACCAAATCCAAATAAATAAAGTGTGTGACGTTTCAGTAACAGCATTGTTACCATCTTCAGACAAAAGTACTGTTTATCAAGTGTGTAAACAAGATTACCGAAAGGTCACACACTATTTATATATTTGGATTTGGTCTTATTACCTTGTGTTTATAATCTATAATCCAAATTGTGCCTTATCAATTAAGTTTATATATAACTCTTGTGCAAATCACTGCACATCTTCCCCCCAATTATTGATGCTTATACACTCATGTGTACAAAACTTAAGTAAGTGTAAAGTCTTTGATGTTACCAGTCTTCTATTTTTTTTTTAAAGGAACAGAGACAATTTTGTACACACCTGGTTATCTCTCGTGTGATATTTTTTTATTATTATTGATCCTTGAAGAACCCTAATTAAAAAAAAAAAAAAAGATGTTTTCTTGGCAAATTTAATTTAGACTAAAGGTGTATTTGATGGGTCAAATAATCAACTTTGGTGATTCCTGTTATCACTTGCCCACCACCTATCTGAATTGAATTTTGAAAGAAACATTAGTAAATGGAGAGAGGACAAATCACATATAAAGTGATAGTTTCAGTTATGCAACTTACATTTTTGCACGGCTTCCATCACACACCGGGAGTAGGAGCCGGTAGATTGGTTGAGAGTCTTGAGAGGAAGCCTGGAGGATCCCATGCAGGGCTCTGTGTTGCACCGTGGGATCTGGCAGATCCTCTTGTTCTGGGGGGAGATGGGGCTCACATCCAGATTGAGAGGCATGGGCCGCTTGAACACCTGCCTCTTGCCACTGTTGACCGGCGTTAGAGCCAATGTAGCAGGTGTGGAGACAGCCATGGACGACTCATTCTGTTAGGTCACAGAGCGCTGTGTGACTCTCGGGAACAAACATCTCGTAAGTAGAACTCACCTGGTCAACTAGCATTCTTTTAGAGAAGAAATCTTTTTGGGGGGAAGCCAATTCTGAGAGATCCAGGCTTTCATTTTCTGAGGGAGAATCGGAAATGAGAGGTTTTTTGAGGAGGTCCCTGAATGTGCCGGGCATCTGGGTGTCCTCGTCGAGGTCCAGCAGCATGTCAGGGAGATCTTCAGACTTGGGGGGACTAGAGAGAATGCTGGAGAGCTGCAACCAGACACAGATAAGTCTATCTTACTGGCTGACTGCTCATGTTTGACATCTTCACTTGTAACAATTTGGGAATTTACAATGCTGAATCTAAACAGAAACTAGATCTTCAGATCCTGAACTCTTTAAAATAGCAACTTCAAGTGATGGCATCAACATTGGTATATTAACTTTGGAATTCATTTTCTTCAGCTCATAGGAAGAATAACTTATTAGGTTATTTTTGTTATCTTTTTGATAGATTTCAATGGATCTTCAATTGTACCTTATCAGAAGCTAACCAAGACTTATGGAGAAACCTGTCCTGAACAGTTTTTTTTAATTTCCTCAGTAATAATCATCCTTAAAAAACAAGTGACACATCCTTTCTATTTATGCTCTTCTAAGGTTTCCATCAGCAACAAAACTTTGAAGTTGACAGGATTCAGTGATGGATAGAGTTATTTGTACTGTAAGCATATGATAGTTGAAAGTTTAAATCTTACAGTACACTTGCTGCATAATGTCACACAACAGATTATATGTGCTTCATTTGATGGCTAAATTTTTCCTAAAGCTATAAAATATGTATATATGACATACTGAGAAACACTGACCATTTAGAATAGTATAACATGACATGGAGACATTGTACCTAATCATGACATGAGAGGGAATCGACTGTCATTCACGATTTTGCGCGTCATCCTTGCGCAGGGGCCATGCTAATCTTCTCTCGACTGTCATCCAACATAAGTGAGACAAGCTCACCTGACTTCTGCAGGATCCGGAGTAACCCGAGTCCTGGGAATCATCACTGATGGACGGCTCCAAGGGCAGACGAGGGAGATTCTCCTTGTCCAGCAACTTCTGTACAGCCACAGTGTCACACCTCACATCCCAACTTGGCAGTTCACAAACTTACAAGGGACCTCATCCTGGAGCTGAACTTGGGCCTCTTGTCCGGACTTTTTAGAATCCTGTAACATCAAGAGTTGGGTCATGGAATGGCAAGGTTACACTATTTTTTTGAGAGAGAGAGAAATATATATATATATATACTTATGGACAAAA
Source organism: Cordylochernes scorpioides (assembly GCA_030710605.1). NCBI lineage: Eukaryota > Metazoa > Arthropoda > Arachnida > Pseudoscorpiones > Chernetidae > Cordylochernes > Cordylochernes scorpioides. Next base: position 3,731,442 of record CP092868.1, on the reverse strand, counting down.
CTTGGAAAGTCTTTCCACTTTTCTTAGTCATTCCTTAAGTTTTGTCCATGAGTGTATTAGGCAATTTTGATGTGCAGTAATAAAACATCAATATAAACAACACACAAACATGCTAAAGTTTTCCTATAAAGTTTGTAAAAAGAAGAGGGACATAGGAGAACCATTGGGTCAGTCAGTCACCTCACACCCCATCCTGCCAAATGCCTTGTCAGCAAACAACTTGTCCTGCTGTCTATTGTTATATATCCTGTTTGTCTATCCTGCAATATATAGATAGATGTGCTCTCTATCTTGGCATACTGTCTGGAGGAGAACTCTCTTAAGGTAGGGGAGTCTCCCTTGCTGGAGAAATTTGTACATATATACCTCTGTATATATTTCCCTACATAATATTTAATCATAATTATTATTATTTCCTTAACCATCTAGCCTATCTAACACTATATATTAAGTTAGACAATTTTATTAACTTCTGATAGTCAATAAAATTATTTAAATTGTCTAACTTTGCATATACTTACTGTAAGATAGGCTAGATAAATAGAAGCAACACTCTTTCAAGTGTAAGACAACATTCTGTTTTCCTTAGATGAAAGAAAGAATAGTTCTAAATATATTAACTTTTTATAAAAATTCCAATAATAAGATTCTTAAAAAAAAAAACACATATTTATAGATATAGACTAAAATGTCATTCTTCCAATGTATTCTACATTTCCCCAAAAAAAAAAAAAAAACACTGCTGAGATATCATTCCATGTACTGAAATATGCATCCATAACAGGTCGTCAATACATGGCAATATCAGGGTACACTTGCTTTGTTTAAAAAAAAAGTCGGGGGAAATTTATATTTGGGGAGATGTTAGAGGGGCGGAAAGAGAATATATTTTAGGGTCGGTCTCAAATGTCACCGGCCGCCGCTGTCCCCACCTGGACTTCAAGGACACACTGCCTGCTGCCTAAGTCATCGCTCCCTACCTCTCTTTGATTTCCATACGCCAGCTCGGGAGAGTCACCAATAAGTACAAAACTTTAATTGTAAAGTTTTTGTTCTCTCGCTGTTCGGCGGTACAACTACTACAATAGGAACGATACAGAGAAGATTAGCATGGCCCCTGTGATACCGCGGTACAACTACTACAATAGGAAGGATACAGAGAAGATTAGCATGGTCCCTGTGATATCAGGGCGGTACAACTACTACAATAAGAAGGATACAGAGAAGATTAGCATGGCCCCTGTGGTACCGCGGTACAACTACTACAATAGGAAGGATACAGAGAAGATTAGCATGGCCCCTGTGGTACCAGGGCGGTACAACTACTACAATAGGAACGATACAGAGAAGATTAGCATGGCCTCTGCGCAAGTATGACACGCAAAATCGTTTAGCGTTTCCACTCAAGAAAGAGTAAAAAGGGATTCCAGACCTACTAACCCTAAACAATAATTGTGCCAAACCCTGATCTCTATAAAACCACTACTGTAAATATGAGGAACTAGGTTTCCCTCTGAGTGGTAGTACCTAATAAAGTTGTTTTCAACTGGAGAAAATATGGTTTTACGGATTTTCGAGCCCAAAATTCAACTTTAAAAATATTTAACCATTAAAATCCCATAATTAACTTTAAGTTTCTCCCAGAGTTTAGAGTATAAAAATAATATTTATTTAACTTATATTTTATATTAAATTGTTCTATACATCAGCACACAAATAATTTCGTTTTTGTTTAAATCCATTTTTTTTTTACGATAAAAAAAGGGTTAAAAGTGTGTGCGAGACTTAACAAAATTATAATATAAATATCTAATTTTTCACATTATATATATATATTTCCCATTGTTAAATAACAACGAAGTTTACCGAAAAAAAAAAGTTTCCATATGAAAATTGAAAAAAAAAAAAGAGATATCAACTAGTGAGGGCGAATATAACCGAACTTTACAAAATTATCGAGGTAAAGAAGAAGAATGTGGAGTAATGGAGGTGGGATAAAGCAGACGATACCAACCCCCCATTTGCATATCTCCCGTTTAAAAGAAAGAGTGCGGGGCGGTTGAAAGGCGCGCGCGCCAAACTTCTAACACTCTCTCCTCACCACCAACATTCCAGAAAACCCCGCCACCAGTTACAGCAACAACAACACAGTTCCAAACCCCGCGGCTGGCTGTACGGGGTTTAGCTCAACACAATGACAATTTGAATATAACAAGGAAGGGGAATAATAAAAAACGATTTAGAAAACAAGAGTTCGATTTATGAGAAAATCATTTGTAGTTTGGGTTGATAGCCCTTATAGAGACCTTGTTGGTTTGAAAGAGATGAAAACGAAGGGGGGGAAAAGCTAACATACGTTGAATGAATGAATGAATGAATGGGTATATGTTATGGGGGGTATGTAAATATGTAATTATTCTAAAGTCAAAAGTAATCATCTGGAAAATAGAATAATAACACAAATGATTAATGTAGTTATAGTTTCTCGTTTGTAATATAATAATAAATTATTTGGCTGCTTAAGAGATTGTGTTTGAACTAAATTACAACGGCAAGTTATTATTACATGGTATAACATGGACTTCATTAGAACACAACTTTTCACGCACCATCTTATTCTTTATATATATAAATATATATATATGAGTTAGTATAGATATGAGTTATAACAATTTGTGTGTTTACGCCTTAGCTTCCCTGGGAAATCTTCCAAGAAATAGATCTATTTGGCGCCAGGCACCAACTCATGAATTCCACACTTGCCTTCTATAAGTAAAACACAGGGACATCTGGTTTCCTGGAGATAGGAAGTTCTACAGAGGTCGACCCACGGCGGCGGGAAGAAACGATGGAAGGGGGAAAAAAAAAAGACAGAATGGGTTGAATGAACCGTCTGACAAGACTTGGGAAAAAAAAACACAAACAAACGAGGAATCATTTATAATAATAAATGAAGATGTCACTATGGACAACACAAGAAGCGGTAAGAAATGAAGTTACTAAGCAAGCTATAAGTTGCTGCTATAAGGGAGAGGTCGAACCTACCGTTCATGGCGCGGAATGGAAACTGGCGCTCGACTGATAATACGAACAGCTGGGACGGCAAGCCGCGCATGCGTCGGACCAGCTGGCACGCGCGCGCGCTTTCCCCTCCACCCCGCCCCGTAGACAATCGCAAGCCGCCGAGGAGGAGGCAAGCTTAAAAAAAAAAACGCTCAGCGGCGCAGCCCGTCTTATTGTTAGTATATTGAAGGGGAGATCGCTAGGGGGGTTTACGATGAAAAGCCGCACGTTTCCTTACGTGATGGCAGATGGTTAGGCACACGCCTGGCGTAAGGTCTTCTTCCGATTGTTAAAAAAAAAAAGGAGTGAAAGAACTAAAGGGTGAATAGAAGAAGGAAGGAAGGAAGCGAGGAAATGCTCAACAAGAGTGGCAGGATGCAGAAGGGTACGGCGATGATAGACGAAAATAGCCGAGGAGCCCGCCGGGGGAGGTTCCCGCCTAACTTTCTGGAAAGCATTCCAAGCCTCCCCGTTATCATGGACCAGCCATTATCGAGGGGAGGGATGGCGGCGGCAGCTTTCTTTTTCACTAGAAGCAGCCCCTTCAAGGTCAGCTCTCTTCGAGTCGTTCTCACCCTACAAGAATATGTAATACTGAGATAACGTCAGTTACGTTCAGAGACATACATACGATGACAAAGAGATAGCAATTTTTTTGCTCAAAATCGACTACACCCTATTTACATATTGTATCAATAAGAGAGGTAAACGACGAACGATATGAAGTACTCAACTTTATAACTGATTAGGACAAACTAACAACCGTATTAAATTTTAGCATTTATCTATGAATGGAAAGAAAGGTTTTGGTTGAAAAACAAACCAACTGACATATCCCATGTGAATCAAAATATCTTCTTTGTTATTATTATTGATTTAAGAAACTAAGATGTGTAGTATATGTAAACCTTTCTACCTACATCTTTGCACTTCGGACATCTCACAGATGGTCTATGTATTCTTGGTGTCGCCTTTTGAACGACGGTGCAGGCTTTCTGAGACAACTACCATGTATCCCACTTCTAGGGACTTTAAAGAGTTCTGTTTAATCCAAAATCGATAATATCAATGGGAAAAAAGTGGACACACAAGAGCGTTCATCTGAGTCCCTTCACTTAAATAAACCCCTGTAAAACAACAAACCATCAAAAGAGACCGATTTGTTCGGAAAACAGAAAGATCTAATTGTATTGGCATAGAGATGGAAGGTGCGTTTGTAAAAACTAGGGAGGTTCGATTCGCCGGTTTATCCTCCCGTTTATCGATTGAGAAAAAATGAAAGAATAAAACATAGCGAGGAAAAAATAAATCAGGAAAACAGCCCATTTCACACAGAGGAAAGAAAATTCCAAATCCAAGATCTCACACCACAAGGCTCTAACCTTGTAAATATGTAAATACAATGTAAAAAACATATCTACATATTTACCATTATAAATATTATAAGCTAGGTTGCGGAGTGGTTCCTAATAAAGTTTTAGATTGAAATTTTGCCGGGAGGATATTAATATATAAAAGATAAAAGGTCACCTTTCCCGTTGAAAAACTCGTTCGCCTTAGACTGACAAGGGCCATTAGCCCGAAACCATGGTATCTAGGTGGACGCTTCTCAGTTTTCCAAAGCTGGTGTTGTGGCTTTGTCAGCTAGTTTGCGGCGACGGTCAATAGAGGGCGTCCAGCTTTGACCTTTATTTCGACGGGAGAGGCGACCTTTATGTTGATAAAGTTATTTTTGAGCTGTATCCTCCCGTAACGTCATTGATCTAGAAGAGAGAGAGAGAGAGCCAAAGAGGAGTTCTGAGAATGCCAGGAGAAATGTAGGAAATCCGGCGGCGGCGGCGCGGGGACGAGCGGAAAGCGATGAGTTAATGAAGGAGCCATTAGCGAGAGCTGTCAGGCGAGCACTGTGGGAACCCCGACGTCCTTTATTGATTTGTCACTTGTTCCCGCCGTTCTCGTTTATTTGTTATTAAACTACACGGCTAATCTTCTAAGTACGGTTTTTTTTTAATGATAAACTCGCAAAAGATGGTAGTTTCGAGTTAAACAGTCAGTTCACAGGAATCCCATCTGTAGAAACTTCAACGGCATTGACAAATTTTCCTGGTATGTCAATATAAAAAACATGGTTATCGACCATTATCAAAATATATTTCATTACCTAACCCACTACTGTCCTGGTGTTTATATATTGGTCTACCCACCAGGATTGTCTGAATTGTTATAGGAGCTTGTCGAGAGAAGGTCAAGAGATCTCGGGAGACGACGAATGTACACTTAAGGAAGTGGAAAGTCTTTGATGCCGCCGGTTGTCTATATATTTTTAAGGTGACAGGCAATTTTGTTCACACTTGGTTATCTCGAGTGTCCTTCAATAAAGGTCACTGTAATATCTTTCAGAGTTATTTGTCTGAATCCCGATATACATGCTAAAAGGTACAACTTCCTTAAGTTTTGTCCATGAGTGCAGATACGAATAGCTTGAGTTAAAACCAGCTACAAGAGCCATAATTGCACAGGCTGTGGGACATCCACCTAGGCGTGACCACATCGCACCACGACCCCCTACACTTTTAACGAGGTAGGTTCCCAGGCGTTGTTCCCTTATTGGGATTTGGGATTCTTTCCAGTCCATCAACCATCCGCGAATCGCTTTTATCTTTTGTCTTGTTTGTTTGTTTTTAATTGAGAGTTTGTGTTCTATAGGATACTGTTTGTTTACACACAAACACATCGCATGAATCAATTAAACATTTTAAAAGAAGAGATAACGTCAAATAGCTAAATTCTAAGTGTTGAGTGCGAGACGCTTCGATGGCTGAAATGGTACTATCATCTGATTTAAGCATTAAATAGATTTGATTTTTCTGTATTTGTTCTTGAAATACATTTTTGAAAAATTCTATAATTCTATTACAACAACAACAAATGTCTTTATTAGGGCCAACGCCACACATTGAATATTCCCGATTGAATATACATATATTTACATATTACACTACAATCTTGTGTTCCTTCTTTCCGTTAACTGATATGAAGAATCGTAAAGATAGAGGCTGCCTGGCCGGCATTCATATTTCTTGAAAATAAAGATACTTCGGCCAGTAAATATTTTTATTACCTCGACGTTTCAACAAAAATCGTTTGTCCTCGTCAGGGGCAAACAAAAATTAAAACATTTGGCGTTAAAAATTCAAATTTTTGTTTGCTCCTGACGAGGACAAAAGATTTTTGTTCGAAACGTCGAGGTAATAAAAAGATTTACTGACCGAAGTATCTTTATTTTCAAGATATTTGAAGAAGTTATATCTTAGTTAATTTATCTCTATCACAGAATGTATTGATGATTAATAGTTGGTGCCGAGACAGAGATTCTACAGTACCTAAACAATTCTATTAGAACACGTTTGTGAAGGAGAAAAATTATTGGATATCTAAGCGAAAAACTTTGAGTGTTTGAAGTGAAGGTTTTCACCATCTTTGTTTTCAAAAACTTCAGTTAAATAAACTAAATCAAAACGGTAGCATTCTTCCTCGAAATATATATATTTTTTTTCACTCAATATACCTCTTTTATTATCTTTAGTGTTAATAAAAGGCATATATTGGATTTAATAAAAGATTTATTTTGCCAATATTTCGGTTGGCTGAACGCCAAACCTTTATCAAGGCATTACATTTTTTGTATACACAAACTCAGCGCCGCATAGTGTTATAACATATAGAATTATAACACTATGCGGCGCTGAGTTTGTGTATACAAAAAAAATGTAACGCCTTGATAAAGGTTTAGCGTTCAGCCAACCGAAATATTGGCAAAATAAATATTTTATTAAATCCAATATATGCCTTTTATTATCTAATGAATTAAATATGGATTGCTCTATTTTCAAAATTATCTTTAGTGTTAATAAATATTTCCATTTATAACTCAAAACAGCTCAAGTTTTAGTTAGGAAGCCGCTTGAAATGGGAACTCCTTTAGGAATGGTCAAATCCGAAAGTAAACAAGGCTTGGAGACAACAGCTCGTAAAGTGTGAGGCAAGACCTGGAAGGAACGCTGAACCTCAAAACGTGATGACACCCAAAATAATAGAGATATTCAGAACATCTCAAACCATTTAACAATAGAAAACACTATCGAACTTTATATATGACAAAATCAATTCTGAAACACAGCTTAGAGTGGATAAACTGTTTAGAGTTTACTGTTAACCATCGGAATACCATGGCTTAATGAACCATAGGACATAGCTGTACAAGGGGAACAAGTAACAACAGCAACCAATATCCGTTTTCTTGAGAAAAGGGGGTACCCTAAAATGACAACAAATAAGTCGTGCAGGCGGGCGGTCGGGGGGTGGAGAGGGAGGGTGGAATGTGGATCTCCATAATGGGAGGTTGGCGACCGGACGACCTGATTGGCTGGGATGGGTCACGTGAGCTACGACCGACCCGGTTAAGGACGGAATAATGACCTTTGACCACCACCGCCGTCTTCCTTTGTTGTCATCGCAAACTGCGACGTCAACAAGGATGGACCCTTTATCCTTTTCTTTTGATGGTTTAAAATATATAACTTTGGGTTTTCTATAACGTATGGTTGATTTACCACCTAAGTGGTGAGTGAAATGAGAAGGGGAGATTTCTTCAGGTCCCGGAATAGAACCAATCAAAAGAAATACTCAGTATATAAATGGTGCCATAATGACAAACTGTGAATGTGATGGTCTACAAAACACCGAATCTACAGAGAATGTCACAAGTAGATTTCCTCCATAACCTTGAGAGGTGGGGAAGACATTTGTACACAATATATTCCCCTATACTTTATATGCCCTTTTACTATATTTTTCCACCTTTGTAAAATTTGATTAAAAGAATCAATATAATTGTTGTCATTGTCCATAACTTTGAGAACTCTCTCCAACATCACTCCTCGTTGATACCATACGCTAAATAGAGAGAACTATTCGGTTTGATTGGGTCGAAATGCAAGGGTTTCTATATTTCTTCTATTAAAAAAAAAAAAAAATCGATTTATATAGTTTATAAATTTTATTCTCTTATTTCTGTATCGTTTCCGAGTTCGCCAAAGGTGGTGGCATTATAAAAGCAGGAAATTGTTTATCCCAAATCATAGGCTTTAATAGATGCTACGGTATGTATATGGAGGGAGTTGAAAAAAATTACTAACTAGTGCTTCAAGCTGCACTCATCGATCCAAACGATAATTCAAGTGGAAGCAAAAGTTTTTTTCTGGTTGTAAAGGGTTTGATCAAAACTTATTCTGGATATATTTTTGGGAAAAAATAGGCGATATATAGGAAATAAGAAAATCCTCCCTAAAGTGTCCTTTTTATTTTTTTCTGTACGCTATCAATTTTCATTTGAATAGTTCTTTCCACAAAGAAACCCAAACGTTCTAAGTGTAACACCACTTCCTGGAAAATAAGAGGGCGATAGTTTAAAAAGAAAGATTTAACTTTTATTTTAAAAAATCTGGAATTAAAATTCGAACTTTGAGTTTTGGTCTATCAACTCGGTAAATGTAATTTATCTTTAAATATCATCCTCACTTCTAACTTTTTAAAAATTTATTGACCCGATTCCAATACAATTTCACTTTTGTACTTATTTTTTAACATTTATCTATAATTATATATAAAAAAGCATACCTGGATCTGTAAAAAAAAAATTGGTTTTTTTTTTTCTTTACCTATCCAGGTATGCCCTTTTATATAATCTTAATTAATGGATCGCCTTTTAACTCAAACAATTAATCTAAAATGTTTTCACTTTTTTAAAAAGTGTTTTAAAAAAATAAGTCTTAAAAAATAAAAAGTCTCGCACGCAAGGAATTCGGTGTTGGGGTAAGAAGCGGCTGATATTTTGGCGCCTAATTCGGGGACCGCTAGAGGACAAAAGCGCGCCAACAGCAGCACGCGCCGTGAAAGCAGCCTCAATCCAGTTATCGTTCCCTTCCTCCCCTTTGTTACGCTCCGCTCTCCATAAAAACTGCTCCCCTGATGTAATAATGTAGAACATACACTCCATCAGTCCCATATTTCATGTTTTATTTGAACTTCGCGCTTTTTTATTATTAAGGAAGCTACTTGAAGAGACCTTTGCTTACTTACCAATTGACATTTCAAAGTAGATTAAAGAAAGATTGAAAACTTTGTGATGACACGTTTTTTATAGGAGAGATTATAATATAGTCAACACCTCCCTGAATAACATATGGAAAATCCAAACGTGGCTCTGGCACATTTGTAAGTGCAAAGTCGAACTGCTTTTCACATGTGTAGACATGTGGTGTATTTACAGTAAAAGCAGTCGCCTACTTCTACCCACCATGATTATCATGGCCTGTACCACATGTACATGGGATAAGCAAAAAAAAAAAAATTTGGAAAATCCACCTATAAATATGGATAATTATTAGTTGATTATAATCAACCTTGACCTAATCTACAATGATGGACAAAACATAAAGTAAAACGTAAAGTCTTTGATATCACTGGTTGTCTTTTTTTAAGAGACAGAGGCTGTTCACACTTAGTTATCTCGTGTGTCTTCAATAAAAGTCACTGTAATATATTTCAGAGTTATTGTCTGAATATTGATACACATGCTAAAAGGTACAACTTCCTTAAGTTTTGTCCATGAGTGTATTTCATCTTCCAATGAAGGAACATCTCCAAGAGAAATCAGAAACATCCATGTTCTTAGATGGTCTCCCATTGTACTACTGTAAATATATTTTGTTTGCTTCAATATATTGTTGTGTATAAAATTGAAACCTAAGATTGAGACAACAAATTAATTTATTGCTTATAAAATACCAGAGAGGTAAAAAGAGAAGTTTTTAAAGAGTATCAAAATATATTGATTAATACAGTAGAACTTCCATGAGAGGCCACCTCTCTACAAAGGACAGATTAGAGCATTGTTACCAAAATATCATATACTATTTATTTATTTGGTCTTTTTACTGTATGTTTCTAAAAAATCTATATAATAATAAAATATAATATATAATAATAAATATATAATCCGCTCAAGGAGCATGAACTCATGGAATTCGTGTAAACTTTACACAAGGGGATAAGAAACAACAACAACAATCTATAATCCAAATTTTATCTTTTCATCTTATCCACCTATTTTGTGTCCCCTTTACATTTTAATTTTAATCTGTAAGCACAAGGTAATAAGACCAAATCCAAATAAATAAATAGTGTGTGACGTTTCGTTAACAGCATTGTTACCATCTTCAGACAAAACCATTCAGTACTTTTGTCTACGCTACAGTAACAATGCTGTTACCGAAACATCACACATTATTTATTTGGATTTGGTCTTATTACCTTGTGTTTATAATCTATAATCCAAATTGTGCCTTATCATCTTTAATCTGTAAGGTTTTTTTTTTTTTGAAGATCATTTGTTGTAGGAAGTTCCATCTGTAAAAATATATGGCTACATCAATTTTTTTATTTAGTTCCAGACTTTTGTTTCAGGGACTTGTTGTCTTCAGATTGATGATGGAGACAGCGAGTCACGTTGGGAATTAAATAAATAATTGGCTGATAGAGCCATGTAAGGTTTATGTAAACAGATTCTTTAATTATAAACACAAGGTAATAAAACCAAATCCAAATAAATAAATAGTGTGCGACATTTCAGTAACAGCGTTGATATGGCACAATTTGGATTATAGATTACATTCAGTACTTTTGTCTGAAGATGGTAACAACGCTGTTACTGAAACATCACACACTATTTATTTATTTGGATTTGGTAACAGCGTTGTTACCATCTTCAGACAAAAGTACTGACTATTGTCAAATACTTATTTATTTGGATTAGGTCTTATTACCTTGTGTTTATAATCTATAATCCAAATTGTGCCTTATCAGATTCTTTAATTATTCTTCTCTAATGATAAAACACAATTTGGATTATAGATTATAATACAAGAAAATAAGACCTAATCCAAATAATTCATTATCGCAACAGCATTGTCACCATCATCAGACTGATGTCTGATTAGTCTGATGATGGTAACAATGTTGTTGCTGAAACGTCACACACCAATAAATTATTTGGATTAGGTCTTATTTTCTTATTCTTCTCTAATGTTTATAACTATCAATAGCTAATGTGTCAGTCCTATTATGAAAATTCCATTGAATCTTCAAATGGCTTTTAACTTTTTTAAACACAAGGTAATAATCACCTTTTTCATAATTTATGCACCTTATCCAAGTACAATATCACATTTTTACTATTTTTTCAGAAGGTAATAAGACCAAATAAATAATAAGTGTACAACGTTTCGGTAACTACATTGTTGTTGGTCTTGTTAACTTGTGTTTATAGCCAGCCTATAATCCAAATTGTACCTTATCAATTACTTTTTTACAGTTTGTCAGATATTGTGGGATATTTTGGTGTGGAGTTGAGGGAAGCTACTCTGGATTCTCTATAAAAGACTTCTTTTATCCTAATAGTGTCACAACTGACAGCTAATGTGCTCATGCTCAAAGTTATTTTGGGATGGTCTTAGAGTGGAAAAGAGTTTACTAATGATGAGCAGTATGCAAAATTTAAAATTTGCATCTGTTTTCAGAAATCTGCAGCAGAAATTAACAAAATGTTGTGAAAGGTGAAGATGTTCCACTACAGGCAACTGCATCTCGTTGGTTTAAAATGTTTAAGGAAGACTATGTTTCAATGGCAAAGCTGGAAAGTTTGGTGTGCCATCACAGTTAGTGAGATCATGATAAACACTGTATTCTCCATGGTAAAGGGAAGATCTTCACACAGTTCTGGATGAACTATTTGAAATGTTCATAGAATTCCCATGCAGTCGTGGCTGAGTGGTTAAGGCGATAGACTAGAAATCTATTGGGATCTTCCTGCACAGGTTCGAATCCTGTCGACTGCATTTCTTTTTCTGCTTTTCACATGTATAGACATGTGGGTGCACTTACAGTAAAAGCAGTTGCCCACTTCTACCCACCATGATTATCATGGCCTGTACCACGTGTACTTGGGATAAGCAAAAAAAAAACTGTGTGAATTGGTCATTTTTCATATGAGCTGCAAGTGTTCAAGATGGACGCAAAGATTGTTAACCCCTGAACAGAAGTGAATAAGAATAGAAAGATGTCTACAACTTCAAGCTAAGGTATTGGGGGTCAGTGAATGAGTTGTATAAACTGCTGATTTCTGACAGACACAACCCGAATAGAATCCTGCATTGAGCACTTTTTTTCTGAATAAAAAATTGCTCCAATGACCCCTGATTCTTGCAAACTGCCACATTTGTAAGTGCAAAAGTCAAATTGTTATTTTTACATGTGTAGACATGTGGTGCAATTACAGTGAAAGCCAACTACTCTCCATCAGGATTATCATGGCCTGTACCATGTGTACTAGGGATAATAAAAGTAAAAAAAAAGAGTATGGTATTGGAACATGGCCAGGCCTACCTGAATCCATCAACACTGGCAAAGTTCCTAAGAGTAAACAGGTGAGCACAGTCTGGAAAACACCTAAATATCTTCGGTCTGCAAGAAAGGTAATGACAATTTCCTATTGTTGGAAGCTGCCAGGGAATAGCTTCCCCCAACATGAAGTGCACCTCTGAACAAGAGTTATGGGGTTTTTTTTGCTTATCCCTAGTACACGTGGTACAGGCCATGATAATCACGGTGGGTAGAAGTAGACGACTGCTTTTACTGTAAGTGCACCACATGTCTACATATGTGAAAAGCAGGGAATAGCTTCCCCCAACATGAAGTGCACCTCTGAACAAGAGTTATGGGTAGTTTTATGTGATAGATTTAAAGACCCTGGCCAAACACCTGAAACCAAAACTTTGAGGCCATCATTTCGATTCATCAAAAGCCATTATGAGGAAGGTAGAGGCAGTTCTGAAGATGATGTCAAAATAAATTTGCCAAAATATAGTGAAGCAGTGAAGCCAACTACATTCTGGAAGTACAGCAGTGAAGTGTTGATTGGGATTACACTTTGGAGAAGAGAGCCAAGAGATGTGGGCTAGCCAGTAAAGAAGGAAATATGTAAGATGCCACCATGGAAGTAACGATTGACAGATTCCAGGGCAGTCTGATGGAAGTTGTGTGAGAAGAGGCATATTGAGTGGTTGGCATGAAGGAGGGATAGTGAGCCGAGATAGCATACTTGTTAGAATACTGCTCTCAAAAACATCAAATCACCAAGTAAAACGATAATCTACTCTGACTCAAGAGAAGTTTTTTACATTTTTTACATTTTTACACCCTCTTCAAACCAATTTCTCCAGCCAAAAACCTCTTCTCAAGAGCATTATCAAATTTTTAAACCGACTCCCAGTCAACAGCTCTGTCACAGTACAATGGCTTCCAGCTCATGTTGGAATTCCTGGAAATGAACTGGCAGAATCTCTGTCAAAATCTGGAGCTCTTGGCCACTCTGAAGTCAGATAATCTACCACCCTAATATATGGAGAAGACCTCCTCCATACCATCAAGACCCAATGCCAGCAAGAATGGAAATCTACTGCTGTACATGACTGGTACAGAGCAGGAGGGGCAATTCTGTCCTCCCAAGGGAACAACAGTCTTTGATTTCCAGACTTAAGTTTGGTCATCAATGGACTTTCTAAAAAGGTTGCAAGGTTTAACCACTATGTACTAAGTGTCAACCTGCAACAACCTCAAACCATATCATTGAATGTATTGGCTCATCCATTGATGAGTTCTACTCATCCTCAGCAGACAACATCTCAAGCTCTACAGGCTTGGTACCTTAATATGATTGTTGAAAGGTGTGGTTCTTTTTTCCTTATTATGAATTAATTCATGGCTTATATACAGAGCAAAAAGACATTGGGGTAACATGATGCATACTTAATTTATTATTTACACTCATGGATATAGCATAAGGAAGTGGAAATTCTTTGATGTTGCTGATCATCAATTTTTTTTTTAAGAAGGCAGCGGCTGCTTTGTGTTTTGTTCACACTTGGTTATCTGGTGTGTCTTCAATAAAGGTCACTGTAAAAACTTTCAGAGTTATGATCTGAATCCTGATATATATGTTAGAGGGTACAACTTCCTTAAGTTTTGTCCATGAGTGTATGTAAACATGTTGTTAGTACTCATCAAGTCAACTTTTGGTGATACTATACGGTGACAAAATATGCTCCAATTTGATCTGTTGGTACCACTGACAGCTCATATAAGTGACCTTCTGGTAGCTTTCTTGAACCCTTTTAGCCAGCATGAAACCATACAAAAATATAGGGTTGTATCAGACACACACACACATCTTTAAGTAAGATTTAAAACTGTTTCAACACACAATATTTTTTGTAGAATGGTACATATTCTTGCCTAAGAACAACTGGCCAAAACTTGTTAAAAAATAAAGAAAGAAAAAAGACATCAAATTATGCAAATAAAAGTCACTGATGGCATATTTCATTTTTTGTTTTTTCACCCAATCTGTAATACGTTGTAAAGCTTTACCAGAAGTTGACAAAAGTATAAAAGTAAATTAAGTTTACTGTACAATAAATTGTTAAAGAGGGAGCAATCTCTAGAAATATTTTGAGAAAAAAATGTTTTTTTTTTTCTTTCTTTACAGATCCAGGTACGCCCTTTTATATAAAAGTATAGAAGTTTAAGTGAAGTAAAGCAAAAGAAGGTACCATGATTTATACTTTCAAATGTAATATAGAAGTGACTGGGGAGGGGTATAAATAAATAGTGACATTCTGGTAGCAAAATTGTTACCATCATCAGACAAAAATGCTGAATACACAACTGATAAAAGTACTAACTATTTAAAAATATATTGTGATAGATTTTCTCATTCAATACTTTTGTTCAATGATGATAACACACTTGTTTCCAAAACGTCACAGACTATTTATTTACTTGGATTTTTTTGGTCTTATTACCTTGTAGTTCTATTCTCTTCCTCTCTACAATCCAAATTGTACTTAATCATTATGGTTTTGACTTTTTTCAAGTGCACATGGTCCAAGTTAATCACAGTGAGTGGTTAGTGACTTGACTTTTACTGTAGGTGCATGGTCAATCTCTTTTTTTTTTTTTAACCTTTTGATTACTCACACTCACTGACGAGGATTTTCTTGAGCAAAAAAGTAAGGATGATTGAAGAAAAAGGGTTTTTAAATCCCAAGAAAAAGCTGGTTGCCAAAAAGAAATCAAATTTTACAAATCTTTACAAATTGCATTACCATTCTCTATACTGTTTAACAACCTCCATAAAAAGACACTCTCACTAGAGGACATTTTCTACAAAGGACAGTGTTTATCGCCAAAATGTTCATTTTTACTAATTGGCAGCTCTCCGGTAAGAGGACACTTCTCTGTAAAGGAAACACTGTGGCTCTGCAACTAGGTGTTGTCTTTTACAGGGAGGTAGTTCTACTTGTATTCAACTTCAGTTTTACAAAACTCCCCAGCCACACAGCATTTTGCAAACTTGGCTTCAAGCAAAATGGAATTCACAAGACTGGTTGAATGATATTGTGGTTACAATAAACCTAAAATTATCTTAAGAAAATTCAATGTTGCTCTTAATACACCTATCCCCCGATTTACACGGTACTTGTTTTACACGTTTTCGCTTTTACACGGTTTTTCAAATAAGTTTTTTTTTGTTTTGTTTTTATCGCACTATACTAAATGCTACTGTGATTGAACACATGCGCTGTGTACACATCTCACGAGGAATCCCGAGCTTATGTGCTGACTTGCTGCACACGCACACTGTGTCTATATTTCTTCGCATAAAAATTTCACGAAAATTTTTAATTTTCGATTTACACGTTTTTCTCAGGAACGTATCTACCGTGTAAATCGGGGTATAGGTGTATAGGACAATTATCCCATTTAGATTTTAGTGGCTTAAAAAAAAATTTAGAGATGCATGCATTAGACAAGGTCAGATGATTATGAAAACTAAAATAATGGGAAACAAAAATAGTTCCCACTAAAAATCAACTCCCAAGACAGGAAAACTTCCATGAGAGGCGACTCCCAAGACAGGTTTGACAGTAATGTACCAGAAACAAAAGGTTTACCTTTCTTGGAACATGGGGGAATCTTGGAAGGTAGGGGAACCATTGACTGTAAAGACACCAAACCCATGTTGACCCATTGGTTAAGACATTCAAACATTGGGAAAAGTGAAACAGTTTTAAAATACAGTGAAACATGTGAGGGAAAAGTGTAAGTGGCCATACAATGAGGTAAAAGGACATATTCTGATCATGCTAATGAATCTCTGGTTAATATTCTGGGAAAAAAAGATAAATTAACATTTACCCTCATGGACAAAACTTAAGGAAGTGGAAAGTAGTAGATATCGCCCGTCATCTTTTTTTTTTAAAGGAAACAGAGGCAATTTTGTACATACTTAGTTATCTTGTGTGTCTTCAATAAAGGTCACTGTGTATCTTTAAGAGGTATTGTCTGAATCCCGATATATATGTTAAAAGGTACAACTTCCTTGAGTGCTGTCCATGAGTGGATATCTTTTCTGCAATCTGAAGGTTGGTGTTTTACTCCAACTGGGACTTCCTCTTTAACACCACGTATCCTATATCACTTCAGTCCCTGAGACTTCAACCCTATAATTTCACTAAGAAGCAAAGAATTATTTCTTATCCCTCTGTTCAAAGATTACACAAATTCCATGAGTTCATGCTCCTCGAGCTGTTTAATAATAAGCAGCGGCTTCTCCCAAAGGTCCTGTTTAGTACATCTAATTCAAGCCAGAAAATATGTTCTGGAGCTGCAGGTGCCAAGCTACATTGTGGGCAAGTGGGGTAGATTTTGATGTTATTTTCTATCTTCAATGGCTTGAAGCAAAGTAGAGGGCCTCTGTTATCAATTCTTATTGAGCTTGTCAATATGCACACACGTTCATTTTTCATCACTTTAAAACATGTACAAAACTTTAGGTTAAAAAATACAACTTTCCAGGAGTCAAAATTAA
>CP092868.1:3670244-3714229 GCA_030710605.1 Cordylochernes scorpioides | reverse complement strand
GATCCATTTCCTCCTGGAATAATTTCAGTATATATATATATATCTATTATTATTGTTTTAATTAAAAATCATTTACTATGGAAAAATTGCGTGCAAAACATGATGCATATGAATTTATAAAGTTGAATTCTTCATGGATCAATACTTCTTAATTCTTTAAATTCCACGTTAAAAATAGAAAAAGGAAAATCCTTCTGCTATTCTTTTAATTATGACTCCTGGAAAGTTGTATTTTTTAACCTAAAGTTTTGTACATGTTTTACAGTGATGAAAAATGAACGTGTGTGCATATTGACAAGCTCAATAAGAATTGATAACAGAGGCCCTCTACTTTGCTTCAAGCCATTGAAGATAGAAAATAACATCAAAATCTACCCCACTTGCCCACGATGTAGCTTGGCACCTGCAGCTCCAGAACACATTGTATTAGATGTACTAAACAGGACCTTTGGGAGAGGCTGCTGCTTATCATTAAAAAGCTAAAGGAGCATGGACTCGTGGAATTTTTGTAATCTTTGAACAAGAGGATAAGAAATAACTCTTTGCTTCTTAGTGATTTCATGGGGTTGAAGTCTCAGGGACTGAAGAGATGTAGGCTACGTAGTGCTAAAGAAGAAGGTCCCAGTTGGAGTAAAACACCAAACTTCAGATTGCAGAAAAGATATCCACTCATGGACAGCACTCAAGGAAGTTGTACCTTTTAACATATATATCGGGATTCAGACAATACCTCTTAAAGATACACAGTGACCTTTATTGAAGACACACCAGATAACCAAGTGTGTACAAAATTGCCTCTGTATCCTTAAAAAAAAAAAAAGATGACGGGCGATATCTAATACTTTCCACTTCTTAAGTCTTATGTTATAATTTTATCTTTTTTTCCCAGAATATTAACCAGAGATTCATTATCATGATCAGAACGTGTCCTTTTACCTCATTGTATGGCCACTTACACTTTTCCCTCACATGTTTCACTGTATTTTAAAACTGTTTCACTTTTCCCAATGTTTGAATGTTTTAACCAATGGGTCAACATGGGTTTGGTGTCTTTACAGTCAATGGTTCCCCTACCTTCCAAGATTCCCCCATGTTCCAAGAAAGGTAAACCTTTTGTTTCTGGTACATTACTGTCAAACCTGTCTTGGGAGTCGCCTCTCATGGAAGGTTTTCTGTCTTGGGAGTTGATTTTTAGTGGGAACTATTTTTGTTTCCCATTATTTTAGTTTTCCTAATCATCTGACCTTGTCTAATGCATGCATCTCTAAATTTTTTTTTAAGCCACTAAAATCTAAATGGGATGATTGTCCTATACACCTATACCCCGATTTACACGGTAGATACGTTCCTGAGAAAAACGTGTAATTCGAAAATTAAAAATTTTTGCGAAATTTTTATGCGAAGAAATATAGACACAGTGTGCGTGTGCAAGCAAGTCAGCACATAAGCTCGGGATTCCTCGTGAGATGTGTACACAGCGCATGTGTTCAATCACAGTAGCATTTATTATAGTGCGATAAAAACAAAAAAAAAAAAAACTTATTTTTTAAACCGTGTAAAAGCGAAAACGTGTAAAACAAGTACCGTGTAAATCGGGGGATAGGTGTATTAAGAGCAACATTGAATTTTCTTAAGATAATTTTAGGTTTATTGTAACCACAATATCATTCAACCAGTCTTGTGAATTCCATTTTGCTTGAAGCCAAGTTTGCAAAATGCTGTGTGGCTGGGGAGTTTTGTAAAACTGAAGTTGAATACAAGTAGAACTACCTCCCTGTAAAAGACAACACCTAGTTGCAGAGCCACAGTGTTTCCTTTACAGAGAAGTGTCCTCTTACCGGAGAGCTACCAATTAGTAAAAATGAAAATTTTGGCGATAAACACTGTCCTTTGTAGAAAATGTCCTCTAGTAAGAGTGTCTTCTTATAGAGGCTGTTCTACAGCATAGGGAATGGTAATGCAATTTGTAAAGATTTGTAAAATTTGATTTCTTTTTGGCAACCAGAATTTTCTTGGGATTTAAAAACCCTTTTTCTTCAATCATCCTTACTTTTTTGCTCAAGAAAATCCTCGTCAGTGAGTGCAAGTAATCAAAAGGTTAAAAAAAAAAAAAAAGAGATTGACCATGCACCTACAGTAAAAGTCAAGTCACTAACCACTCACTGTGATTAACTTGGACCATGTGCACTTGAAAAAAGTTAAAACCATAATGATTAAGTACGATTTGGATTGTAGAGAGGAAGAGAATAGAACTACAAGGTAATAAGACCAAATCCAAGTAAATAAATAGTCTGTGACGTTTTGGAAACAAGTGTGTTATCATCCTTGAACAAAAGTATTGAATGAGAAAATCTATCACAATATATTTTTAAATAGTTAGTACTTTTATCAGTTGTGTATTCAGCATTTTTGTCTGATAATGGTAACAATTTTGCTACCAAAATGTCACTATTTATTTATACCCCTCCCCAGTCACTTCTATATTACATTTAAAAGTATAAATCATGGTACCTTCTTTTGCTTTACTTCACCTAAACTTCTATACTTTTATATAAAAGGACGTACCTGGATCTGTAAAGAAAGAAAAAAAAAATTTTTTTTCTCAAAATATTTCTAGAGATTGCTCCCTCTTTAATAATTTATTGTACAGTAAACTTGATTTACAAATACTTTTATACTTTTGTCAACTTCTGGTAAAGCTTTATAACGTATTACAGATTGAGTGAAAAAAAATTAATAATGAAATATGTTACAAAAGTGAAATTGTACTGGTATCTGGTGGATTAAGAACAAAAAAATCAGGCCTCTCCTGATGGCTTGTGCCACCTGTTGGAATAACAATTAGTTGATGTTTATTCTGACAAATGCTGTAAGCCATCAGTAACTTTTATTTGCATAATTTGATGTCTTTTTTTTTCATTTATTTTTTAAACAAGTTTTGGCCAGTTGTTCTTAGCAAGAATATGTACCATTCTACAAAAAATATTGTGTGTTGAAACAGTTTTAAATCTTACTTAAAGATGTCTGATATAACCCTATATTTTTGTATGGTTTCATGGCTGGCTAAAAGGGTTCAAGAAAGCTACCAGAAGGTCACTAGATGAGCTGTCAGTGGTACCAACAGATCAAATTGAAGAATATTTTGTCACCGTATAGTTACCAAAAGTTGACTTGATGAGTACTTACAACATGTTTACATACACTCATGGACAAAACTTAAGGAAGTTGTACCTTTTAAAATCTATATGGGGATTCAGACAATAACTCTGAAAGGTATTACAGTGACCTTTATTGAAGACACACCAGATAACCAAGTGTGAACAAAACACAAAGCAGCTGCGGTCTTCTTAAAAAAAAAATAGATGACCAGCAACATCAAAGACTTTCCACTTCCTTATGCTATATCCATGAGTGTAAATAATAAATTAAGTCTGCATCATGTTACCTGAATGTCTATTTGCTCTGTATATAAGCCATGAATTAATTCATAATAAGGAAAGAAGAATCACACCTTTCAACAATCATATTAGGGTACCAAGCCTGTAGAGCTAAAGATGTTGTCTGCTGAGGATGAGTAGAACTCATCAATGGATGAGCCAATACATTCAATGATGTTGTTTGGGATTGTTGCAGGTTGACACTTAGTACATAGTGGGGGAAACCTAGCAAACTTTTTAGAAAGTCCATAGATGACCAGACTCAAGTCTGGAAATCAAGGACTGTTATTCCCTTGGTAGGACAGAATTGGTGCTTGCCCCTCCTGTTCGGTACCAATCATGTGCTGCAGTAGATTTCCATTCTTGCTGGCATTGGGCCTTGATGGTATGGAGGAGGTCTTTTTCATCTAGTTGTGTGGTAGATTATCTGGCCTCAGAGTGGCCAAGAGCTCCAGATTTTGACAGAGATTCTGCCAGTTCATTTCCAGGAATTCCAACATGAGCTGGAAGCCATTGTACTGTGACAGAGCTGTTGACTGGGAGTCGGTTTAAAAATTTGATAATGCTCTTGAGAAGAGGTTTTTGGCTGAAGAAATTGGTTTGAAGAGGGTGTAAAAATGTAAAAAACTCCTCTTGAGTCAGAGTAGAATATTGTTTTACTTGGCGATTTGATGTTTTCGAGAGCAGTATTCTAACAAGAATGCTATCTCGGCTCACTATCCCACCTTCATGCCAACCACTCAATATGCCTCTTCTCACACAACTTCCATCAGACTGCTCTGGAATCCATCAATTGTTACTTTCTTGGAGGCCTCCTACATACTTCCTTCTTTACTTGCTAGCCCACATCCCTTGGCTCTCTTCTCCAAAGTGTAACCCTAATCAATGCTTCACTGCCATACTTCCACCAAGTATTTGCCTTCACTGCTTCACTATATTTTGGAAAAAATCTTTTGACATAATCTTCAGAACTGCCTCTACCTTCCTCATAATGGCTTTTGATGAATCGAAATGATGGCCTCAAAGTTTTGGTTTCAGGTGTTTACCCAGGGTCTTTAAATCTATCATATAAAACTTCCCATTAACTCTTGTTCAGAGGTGCACTTCATGTTGGGGGAAGCCATTCCCTGCTTTTCACATGTGTAGACATGTGGTTCACTTACAGTAAAAGCAGTCGTCTACTTCTACCCACCGTGATTATCAAGGCCTGTACCACGTGTACTAGGGATAAGCAAAAAAAACCCATAACTCTTGTTCAGAGGTGCACTTCATGTTGGGGGAAGCCATTCCAACAATAGGAAATTGTCATTACCTTTCTTGCAGAATCAAAGAGATTTAGGTGTTTTCCAGACTGTGCTTACCTGTTTACTCTTAGGAACTTTGCCAATGTTGATGGATTCAGGTAGGCCTGGCCATGTTCCAATACCATACTCTTTTTTTACTTTTATTATCCCTAGTACACATGGTACAGGCCATGATAAACCTGGTGGAGAGTAGATGGCTGTAATTGCACCACATGTCTACACACGTAGAAAGAACAATTTGACTTTTGCCCTTACAAATGTGCCAGTTTGCAAGAATCAGGGGTCATTGGAGCAATTTTCTATTCAGAAAAAGAAGTGTTCAATGCAGGATTCTATCCGGGTTGTGTCTGTCAGAAATCAGCAGTTTATACCACTCATTCACTGACCCCCCAATACCTTAGCTTGAAGTTATAGACATCTTTCTACTCTTATTCACTTCTGTTCACATCTTTGCATCCATTTTGAACATTTGCAGCTCATATGAAAAATGACCAATTCACACTGTTTTTTTTTTTTTGCTTATCCCAAGTATACGTGGTACAGGCCATGATAATCATGGTGGGTAGAAGTGGGCGACTGCTTTTACTGTAAGTGCACCACATGTCTATACATGTGAAAAGCAGAAAAAGAAATGCAGTCGACAGGATTCGAACCTGTGCAGGAAGATCCCAATCCAAGAACCTGTCAAGATCAAATGTTGAAGTTACTTCATCAAGGTCATATAGGAATCAATCGCATGAAATCTCTAGCCAGATCTTCGGTTTGGTGGCCAAAAATGGATAGTCAAATTGAAGAGTTTGTGAAGGAATGTTCTCCCTGTATGCATCATCAGACAGCTCCTCCTGCTGAGAACACACCTTGGCCCAGGACTAACCAACCGTGGCAGCGAGTTCATGTTGACCATTTCTATTTCAGAGGTGATTGTTATTTATTGGTAGTAGATGCAAATTCAAATTGGATTGAAGTATTCCCAGTTAGAGGTACTACTTCGCAAGAAAATATTAAGCTTCTACGGGAGTGTTTCGCCAGGTATGGATTACCGCAATGCTTAGTGTCTGACAATGGCCCCCCCTTCAATTCGCTTGAATTTAAGGAGTTCTTACGGAAAAATAATGTATACCACTTAACCTCGCCAGCATATAATCCCTCGTCTAACGGAATTGCTGAAGTTTCGGTAAGAATAATAAAGTGGAACATCTTCACCCTATACCTTTCACAACATTTTGTAAATTTATGCTGCAGATTTCTGAAAACTGATGCAAATTTTAAATTTTGCATACTGCTCATCATTAGTAAACTCTTTTCCATTCTAAGACCATCCAAAAAGAACTTTGAGCATGAGCACATTAGCTGTCAGTTGTGACACTATTAGGATAAAAGAAGTCTTTTTTAGAGAACACAATGTAGCTTCCCTCAACTCCACACCAAAATATCCCACAATATCTGACAAACTGTAAAAAAGTAATTGATAAGGTACAATTTGGATTATAGGCTATAAACATAAGTTAACAAGACCAACAACAATGTAGTTACCGAAACATCGTACACTTATTATTTATTTGGTCTTATTACCTTGTGAAAAAATAGTAAAAATGTGATATTGTACTTGGATAAGGTGCATAAATTATGAAAAAGGTGATTATTACCTTGTGTTTAAAAAAGTTAAAAGCCATTTGAAGATTCAATGGAATTTTCATAATAGGACTGACACATTAGCTATTGATAGTTATAAACATTAGAGAAGAATAAGAAAATAAGACCTAATCCAAATAATTTATTAGTGTGTGACGTTTCAGCAACAACATTGTTACCATCATCAGACTAATCAGACATCAGTCTGATGATGGTGACAATGCTGTTGCCGATAATAAATTATTTGGATTAGGTCTTATTTTCTTGTATTATAATCTATAATCCAAATTGTGTTTTATCATTAGAGAAGAATAATTAAAGAATCTGATAAAGCACAATTTGGATTATAGATTATAAACACAAGGTAATAAGACCAAATCCAAATAAATAAGTATATGACAATATTCGGCACTTTTGTTTGAAGATGGTAACAACACTGTTACTGAAACGTCACACACTATTTATTTATTTGGATTTGGTTTTATTACCTAGTGTTTATATTTAAAGAATCTGTTTACATAAACCTTACATGGCTATATCAACCAATTAATTCCCGACGACTCGCTGTCTCCATCATCAATCTGACGTCAACGAGTCCCTGAAACAAAAGTCTGGAACTAAATAAAAAATTGATGTAGCCATATATTTTTACAGATATAAAACTTCCTACAACAAATTATCTTAAAAAAAAAACTTACAGATTAAAGATGATAATGCACACATATACAAACATTTCAATAAATTGGAATTGGTCTTTGTTACGATAAGGCACAATTAGGATTATAAACACAAGGTAATAAGACCAAATCCAAATAAATAAATCGTGTGTGACGTTTCGGTTACAGCGTTGTTACCATCTTCAGACAAAAGTACAGAATGGTTTTGTCTGAAGATGGTAACAAAAGCTGTTACGTCACACACTATTTATTTATTTGGATTTGGTCTTATTACCTTGTACTTACAGATTAAAATAAAAATGTGAAGGGGACACAAAATAGGTGGATAAGATTATAAGATACAATTTGGATTATAGATTAGAAACATAAGGTAACAAGACCAAATAAATAAATAGTATATGATGGTAACAATGCTCTAATCTGTCCTTTGTAGAGAGGTGGCCTCTCATTCTACTGTATTAATCAAGATATTTTGATACTCTTTAAAAACTTCCCTCTTTACCTCTCTGGTATTTTATAAGCAATAATATTGTTTTGCATTAAATTAATATGTTGTCTCAATCTGAGGTTTCTAATTTTATACACAACAATATTTTGAAGCAAACAAAATATATTTACAGTAGAAGAACCTCCAATGGAAGACCATCTAAGAACATGGATGTTTCTGATTTCTCTTGGAGATGTTCCTTCATTGGAAGATAAAATACACTCATGGACAAAACTTAAGTTGTACCTTTTAGCATGTATATCAGGACAATAACTCTGAAAGATATTACATTGACCTTTATTGAAGACACACAAGATAACTAAGTGTGAACAGCCTCTGTCTCTTAAAAAAAGAAAAATACAACCAGTGATATCAAAGACTTTACGTTTTACTTTATGTTTTGTCCATCATTGTAGATTAGGTCAAGGTTGATTATAATCAACTAATAATTATCCATATTTATAGGTGGATTTTCCAAATTTTTTTCTTATCCCTAGTACACGTGGTACAGGCCATGATAATCATGGTGGGTAGAAGTAGGTGACTGCTTTTACTGTAAGTGCACCACATGTCTACACATGTGAAAAGCAGTTCGACTTTGCACTTACAAATGTGCCAGAGCCACGTTTGGATTTTCCATATGTTATTCAGGGAGGTGTTGAATATATTATAATCTCTCCTATAAAAAACGTGTCATCACAAAGTTTTCAATCTTTCTTTAATCTACTTTGAAATGTCAATTGGTAAGTAAGCAAAGGTCTCTTCAAGTAGCTTCCTTAATAATAAAAAAAGCGCGAAGTTCAAATAAAACATGAAATATGGGACTGATGGAGTGTATGTTCTACATTATTACATCAGGGGAGCAGTTTTTATGGAGAGCGGAGCGTAACAAAGGGGAGGATAACTGGATTGAGGCTGCTTTCACGGCGCGTGCTGCTGTTGGCGCGCTTTTGTCCTCTAGCGGTCCCCGAATTAGGCGCCAAAATATCTGCCGCTTCTTACCCCAACACCGAATTCCTGGCGTGCGAGACTTTTTATTTTTTAAAAACTTATATATTTTTTAAACACTTTTTTAAAAAGAGTGAAAACATTATAGATGAATGTTAAAAAATAATACAAAAGTGAAATTGTATTGGAATCAGGTCAATAAAAAAAAAAAAAGGCATTTTCTGATCGTACAAACCATCAGCACATTTTAGTTTGTACGATCAGGAATTGCCTTTTTCTTACAAATTGATGAAAATGTTTCGTGTTATATCTATAAATAAAAATACTTTTGGCAGTTAAAAATAATAAATTATTACTTTAGCTGAAATGTGTAAAAACGAGTTCCAGACGATCAAGTTTAGGAATATTGACTTAATTTCGATTGCGAAATTTTTTAAAATAAAATCTTTGTTATTTATATATAGAGAGAAAGGCGTTTATGTTTTCAACTTGTCACCTATATAAGTATCTAGAGAGTTCTAAAAATGACTTATTTTTGAACATTTTAAGAAAAATAGTCTTAATTTTAACTACGAGTGCCTGATATTTTGACCTTAATACCGAGTAATGTGAAGTGTGTCGGTTGGATAATCCGATAGTTACTGTAAGTTAGAGCTGGTAGTTAACTCCATTCCTAGATATGACCGGCCCCCCGCTAAACCTCCTCCCATTTCACAGCCGTTAACATAACGAGCGATAAAACATTAGCTTACCTAGTTAGAATGTGAGAACGAACTTTAAAGAAAAATGACATTTAACAAGTTGATAGACCAAAACTCAAAGTTCGAATTTTAATTCCAGATTTTTTTAAATAAAAGGTAAATCTTTCTTTTTAAACTATCGCCCTCTTATTTTCCAGGAAGTGGTTACACTTAGAATATTTGGGTTTCTTTGTGGAAAGAACTATTCAAATGAAAATTGATAGCGTACAGAAAAAAAGGACACTTTATGGAGGATTTTCTTATTTCCTATATATCGCCTATTTTTTCCCAAAAATATATCCAGAATTAGTTTTGATCAAACCCTTTACAACCAGAAAACACTTTTGCTTCCACTTGAATTATCGTTTGGATCGAAGAGTGCAGCTTGAAGCACGAGTTAGTAATTTTTTCAACTCCCTCCACACACACCGTAGCATCTATTAAAGCCTATGATTTGGGATAAACAATTTACTGCTTTTATAATGCCACCACCTTTGGCGAACTCGGAAACGATACAGAAATAAGAGAATAAAATTTATAAACTATATAAATCGATTTTTTTTTTTAAATAGAAGAAATATAGAAACCCTTGCATTTCGACCCCATCAAACCGAATAGTTCTCTCTATTTAGCGTATGGTATCAACGAGGAGTGATATTGGAGAGAGTTCTCAAAGTTATATGGACAATGACAACAATTTTATTGATTCTTTTAATCAAATTTTACAAAGGTGGAAAAATATAGTAAAAGGGCATATAAAGTATAGGGGAATATATTGTGTACAAATGTCTTCAGTAAGGAAGGCTTCCCTACCTCTCAAGGTTATGGAGGAAATCTACTTGTGACATTCTCTGTAGATTCGGTGTTTTGTAGACCACCACAGTTTGTCATCATGGCACCATTTATATACTGAGTATTTCTTTTGATTGGTTCTATTCCGGGACCTGAATAAATCTCCCCTTCTCATTTCACTCACCACTTAGGTGGTAAATCAACCATACGTTATAGAAAAACCCAAAGTTATATATTTTAAATCATCAAAAGAAAAGGATAAAGGGTCCATCCTTGTCGCAGTTTGCGATGACAACAAAGGAAGACGGCGGTGGTGGTCAAAGGTCATTATTCCGTCCTTAACCGGGTCGGTCGTAGCTCACGTGACCCGTCCCAGCCAATCAGGTCGTCCGGTCGCCAACCTCCCATTATGGAGATCCACATTCCACCCTCCCTCTCCACCCCCCGACCGCCCGCCTGCACGACTTATTTGTTGTCATTTTAGGGTACCCCCCTTTTCTCAAGAAAACGGATATTGGTTGCTGTTGTTACTTGTTCCCCTTATACAGCTATGTCCTATGGTTCATTAAGCCATGGTATTCCGATGGTTAACAATAAACTCTAAACAGTCTATCCACTCTAAGCTGTGTTCCAGAATTGATTTTGTCATATATAAAGTTCGATCGTGTTTTCTATTGTTAAATGGTTTGAGATGTTCTGAGTCTCTCCAATATTTTGGGTGTCGTCATGTTTTGAGGTTCAGCGTTCCTTCCAGGTCTTGCATCACAGTTTACGAGCTGTTGTCTCCAAGCCTGTTTACTTTCGGATTTGACCATTCCTAAAGGAGTTCCCATTTCAAGCGGCTTCCTAACTAAAAATTTGAGCTGTTTTGAGTTATAAATGGAAATATTTATTAACACTAAATATAATTTTGAAAATAGAGCAATCCATATTTAATTCATTAGATAATAAAAGACATATATTGGATTTAATAAAATATTTATTTTGCCAATATTTCGGTTGGATGAAAGCCAAACCTTTATGAAGGCATTACATTTTTTTTTGTATACACAAACTCAGCGCCGCATAGTGTTATAATTCTATATGTTATAACATTATGCAGCGCTGAGTTTGTGTATACAAAAAAAATGTAATGCCTTGATAAAGGTTTGGCGTTCAGCCAACCGAAATATTGGCAAAATAAATCTTTTATTAAATCCAATATATGCCTTTTATTATCTACTAAAAATAATAAAAGAGGTATATTGTGTGAAACAATTTGAAATATTTCGAGAAAGAATGCTACCGTTTTGATTCAGTTTATTGAATTTTTTTGAAAACAAAGATGGTGAAAACATTCACTTCAAACACCAAAGTTTTTCGCTTAGATATCCAAGAATTTTTCTCCTTCACAAACGTGTTCTAATAGAATTAGTTAAGTACTGTAGAATCTCTCTCTCGTCATCAATACATTCTGTGATAGATAAATTGACCAAGATATAACTTCTTCAAATCTCTTGAAAAATAAAGATACTTCGGCCAGTAAATCTTTTTATTACCTCGACGTTTCGAACAAAATCTTTTGTCCTCGTCAGGAGCAAACAAAAATTAGAATAATTTTTAACGCCTTGCCAAATGTTTTAATTTTTGTTTGCTCCTGACGAGGACAAACGATTTTTGTCGAAACGTCGAGGTAATAAAAAGATTTACTCTGGCCGAAGTATCTTTATTTTCAAGAAATATGAATGCCGGCCAGTCAGCCTCTATACCATTTCAGCCATCGAAGCGTCTCGCACTATGAATTTAGCCATTTGACGTTATCTCTTCTTTTAAAATGTTTAAATGGATCATACCTTGTGTTTTTGTGCAAACAAGAAATATCCTATAGAGCACAAACTCTCAATTAAAAACAAACAAGACAAAAGGTCGCATTACAAAACTGCTGTGATAAAAGCGATTCTCGGATGGTTGATGGACTGGAAAGAATCCCAATAAGGGAACAACGCCTGGGAACCTACCTCGTTAAAAGTGTAGGGGGTCGTGGTGCGATGTGGTCACGCCTAGGTGGATGTCCCACAGCCTGTGCAATTATGGCTCTTGTAGCTGGTTTTAACTCAAGCTATTCGTATCTACACTCATGGAGACAAAACTTAAGGAAGTTGTATCTTTTAGCATGTATATATCAGGACAATAACTCTGAAAGATATTACAGTGACCTTTATTGAAGGACACTCGAGATAACCAAGTACGAACAAAATTGCCTCGATCTCCTTAAAAATATATAGACGACCAAAGACTTTCCACTTCCTTAAGTGTACATTCGTCGTCTCCCGAGATCTCTTGACCTTCTCTCGACAAGCTCCTATAACAATTCAGACAATCCTGGTGGGTAGACCAATATATAAACACCAGGACAGTAGTGGGTTAGGTAATGAAATATATTTTGATAATGGTCGATAACCATGTTTTTATATTGGCATACCAGGAAAATTTGTCAATGCCGTTGAAGTTTCTACAGATTGGATTCCCGTGAACTGACTGTTTAACCCGAAACTGCCATCTTTTGCGAGTTTACCCAAAAAAAAACCGTACTTAGAAGATTAGCCGTGTAGTTTAATAACAAATAAACGAGAACGGCGGGAACAAGTGACAAATCAATAAAGGACGTCGGGGTTCCCACAGTGCTCGCCTGACAGCTCTCGCTAATGGCTCCTTCATTAACTCATCGCTTTCCGCTCGTCCCCGCGCCGCCGCCGGATTTCCTACACTTCTCCTGGCATTCTCAGAACTCCTCTCTGTTCCTCTTTGGCTCTCTCTCTCTTCTAGATCAATGACGTTACGGGAGGATTCAGCTCAAAAATAACTTTATCAACATAAAGGTCGCCTCTCCCGTCGAAATAAATGTCAAAGCTGGACGCCCTCTATTGACTGTCGCCGCAAACTAGCTGACAAAGCCACAACACCAGCTTTGGAAAACTGAGAAGCGTCCACCTAGACACCATGGTTTCGGGCTAATGGCCCTTGTCAGTCTAAGGCGAACGAGTTTTTCAACGGGAAAGGTGACCTTTTATCTTTTATAGATCAATAGCCTCCCGGCAAAATTTCAATCTAAAACTTTATTAGGAACCACTCCGCAACCTAGCTTATAATATTTATAATGGTAAATATGTAGATATGTTTTTTACATTTTATTTACATATTTACACATGGTCTTGTGGTGTGGGATCTTGGATTTGGAATTTTACTTTCCTCTGTGTGAAATGGGCTGTTTTCCTTATTTATTTTTTCCTCGCTATGTTTTATTCTTTCATTTTTTTCTCAATCGATAAACGGGAGGATAAACCGGCGAATCGAACCTCCCTAGTTTTTACAAACGCACCTTCCATCTCTATGCCAATACAATTAGATCTTCCTGTTTTCCGACCAAATCGGTCTCTTTTGATGGTTTGTTGTTTTACAGGGGTTTATTTAAGTGAAGGGACTCAGATGAACGCTCTTGTGTGTCCACTTTTCCCCCTATGGATATTATCGATTTTGGATGAAACAGAACTCTTTAAAGTAACTAACGTCCCTAGAAGTGGGATACAGGGTAGTTATCTCAGAAAGCCTGCACCGTCGTTCAAAAGGCGACACCAAGAATACATAGACCATCTGAGAGATGTCCGAAGTGCAAAGATGTAGGTAGAAAGGTTTACATATACTGCACATCTTAGTTTCTTAAAGCAATAAATAACAAAGAAGATATTTTGATTCACATGGGATGTGTCAGTTGGTTTGTTTTTCAACCAAAACCTTTCTTTCCATTCATAGATAAATGCTAAAATTTAATACGGTTGTTAGTTTGTTCTAATCAGTTATAAAGTTGAGTACTTCATATCGTTCGTCGTTTACCTCTCTCATTGATACAATATGTAAATAGGGTGTAGTCGATTTTTGAGCAAAAAAATTGCTATCTCTTTGTCATCTTACCTAGGTTTCTGAACGTAACTATGACGTTATCTCAGTATTACATATTATTGTAGGGTGAGAACGACTCGAAGAGAGCTGACCTTGAAGGGGCTGCTTCTAGTGAAAAAGAAAGCTGCCGCCGCCATCCCCCCCCCCCCTCGATAATGGCTGGTCCATGATAACGGGGAGGCTTGGAATGCTTTCCAGAAAGTTAGGCGGGAACCTCCCCCGGCGGGCTCCTCGGCTATTTTCGTCTATCATCGCCGTACCCTTCTGCATCCTGCCACTCTTGTTGAGCATTTCCTCGCTTCCTTCCTTCCTTCTTCTATTCACCCTTTAGTTCTTTCACTCCTTTTTTTTTTTTTTAACAATCGGAAGAAGACCTTACGCCAGGCGTGTGCCTAACCATCTGCCATAAGGAAACGTGCGGCTTTTCATCGTAAACCCCCCCCTAGCGATCTCCCCTTCAATATTATAACAATAAGACGGGCTGTGCCGCTGAACGTTTTTTTTTTTTAAGCTTGCCTCCTCCTCGGCGGCTTGCGATTGTCTACGGGGCGGGGTGGAGGGGAAAGCGCGCGCGCGTGCCAGCTGGTCCGACGCATGCGCGGCTTGCCGTCCCAGCTGTTCGTATTATCAGTCGAGCGCCAGTTTCCATTCCGCGCCATGAACGGTAGGTTCGACCTCTCCCTTATAGCAGCAACTTATAGCTTACTTAGTAACTTTCCTTTCTTACCGCTTCTTGTGTTTTCCATAGTGACATCTTCATTTATTATTATAAATGATTCCTCGTTTGTTTTGTGTATTTTTTTTTCAAGTCTTGTCAGACGGTTCATTCAACCCATTCTGTCTTTTTTTTTCCCCCCTTCCATCGTTTCTTCCCGCCGCCGTGGATCGACTTCTGTAGAACTTCTATCTCCGGGAAACCAGATGTCCCTGTGTTTTATTTATAGAAGGCAAATGTGGAATTCATGAGTTGGTGCCTGGCGCCAAATAGATCTATTTCTTGGAAGATTTCCCAGGGAAGCTAAGGCGACTCCTGTAAACACACAAATTGTTATAACTCATATATCTATACTAACTCAGTTGATATATATATTTGACTTTTTTTTTTCTATATAAAGAATAAGATGGTGCGTGAAAAGTTGTGTTCTAATGAAGTCCATGTTATACCATGTAATAATAACTTGCCGTTGTAATTTAGTTCAAACACAATCTCTTAAGCAGCCAAATAATTTATTATTATATTACAAACGAGAAACTATAACTACATTAAACATTAATCATTTGTGTTATTATTCCATTTTCCAGATTATTATTTTTGACTTTAGAATAATTACATATTTACATACCCCCCATAACATATACCCATTCATTCATTCCTTCAACGTATGTTAGCCTTTTCCCCCCTTCGTTTTCATCTCTTTCAAACCAACAGTAAGGGCTATCGACCCAAACTACAAATGATTTTCTCATAAATCGAACTCTCTAAATCGTTATTTATTACCCCCCTTCCTTGTTATATTCAAATTGTCATTGTGTTGAGCTAAACCTCGTACAGCCAGCCGCGGGGTTTGTAACTCTGTGTTGTTGTTGCTGTTGGCGGGGTTTTCTGGAATGTTGGTGGTGAGGAGAGAGTGTTAGAAGTTTGGCGCGCGCGCCTTTCAACCGCCCCGCACTCTTTCTTTTAAACGGGAGATATGCAAATGGGGGGGGTTGGTATCGTCTGTTTTATCCCACCTCCATTACTCCACACTCTCCTTCTTTACCTCGATAATTTTGTAAAGTTCGGTTAAATAAGACCTCACTAGTTGAGATCTCTTTTTTTAAATTTCAATTATCATATATGGAATTTTTTTTTCGTTAAACTTCGTTGTTATTTAACAATGAGAAATATATATATATATAATGTGAAAATTAGATATTTATATTATAATTTTGTTAAGTCTCGCACACACTTTTTAACCCTTTTTTTAACCTAAAAAAAAAAAAAGATTTAAACAAAAACGAAATTATTTTTTGT
This sequence comes from Cordylochernes scorpioides, assembly GCA_030710605.1. Taxonomy (NCBI): domain Eukaryota; kingdom Metazoa; phylum Arthropoda; class Arachnida; order Pseudoscorpiones; family Chernetidae; genus Cordylochernes; species Cordylochernes scorpioides. The sequence continues at coordinate 3,698,262 of CP092868.1, read as the reverse complement.
GTGCTGATGTATAGAACAATTAAATATAAAATTTAAGTTAAATAAATATTATTTTTATACTCTAAACTCTGGGAGAAACTTAAAGTTAATTATGGGATTTTAATGGTTAAATATTTTCTTAAGTTGAATTTTGGGCTCGAAAATCCGTAAAACCATATTTTATCCAGTTGAAAACAACTTTATTAGGTACTACCACTCAAAAAGAGCAACCTAGTTCCTCATATTTACAGTAGTGGTTTTATAGAGATCAGGGTTTGCCACAATTATTGTTTAGGATTAGTAGGTCTGGAATCCCTTTTTACTCTTTCTTGAGTGGGAACGCTAAACGATTTTGCGTGTCATACTTGCGCAGAGGCCATGCTAATCTTCTCTGTATCGTTCCTATTGTAGTAGTTGTACCGCCCTGATATCACAGGGACCATGCTAATCTTCTCTGTATCCTTCCTATTGTAGTAGTTGTACCGCGGTATCACAGGGGCCATGCTAATCTTCTCTGTATCCTTCCTATTGTAGTAGTTGTACCGCGGTATCACAGGGGCCATGCTAATCTTCTCTGTATCGTTCCTATTGTAGTAGTTGTGCCGCCGAACTGGTATCACAAGCCATGCTAATCTTCTCTGTATCGTTCCTATTGTAGTAGTTGAACCGCCGAACTGGTATCATAGGGGCCATGCTAATCTCTGTCTCCTTCCTATTGTAGTAGTTGTACCGCGGAACTGGTATTACAGGGGCCATGCTAATCTCCGTATCCTTCCTATTGTAGTAGTTGTACCGCCGAACAGCGAGAGAACAAAAGTTTTGTATTTATTGGTGACTCTCCCGAGCTGGCGTTGTGTATGGAAGCCAAAGTGAGGTAGGGAGCGATGACTTAGGCAGCAGGCAGTGTGTCCTTGAAGTCCAGGTGGGGACAGCAGCGGCGGCCGGTGACATTTGAGACCGACCCCAAAATATATTCCCTTCCCGCCCCTCTAACATCTCCCCAAATAAAAATTTCCCCCCGACTTTTTTCTTTTTAAACAAAGCAAGTGTACCCTGATATTGCCATGCATTGACGACCTGTTATGGATGTATATTTCAGTAAATGGACAGAATATCTCGTCAATAGTTTTTGGGGGAATGTATAAGAGTACATCGGAAGAATGAATATCTATGAATAAGTGTGGTTTTTTGTAGAATATTTTTATTATTAGAATGTTATAATAGAGGGGTGAAATTTTTTTCAACCTAATAGATTTATAGAACTACCCTTTTTTTTTTCATCATAAAAAAAAAATAATTTTGCTAACAAGTGTTTCTTCCCTTCATCTAGCTTATCCAACAGTATTCCAAGTTAGATTATTATTTTAAAATATCTAATTTGGTTTAAATAATAGCCTCTGTAAATTCATGACAAGTGTCATAATATTCTACCAGTTCTTTCTAGGTGTAACACTTTCAATTTCCACCAGTGTAGTTACTGAAATTGTTTGCCTCTAACAAAGAGGTCTAAAGAGAGATAAGAAATATCTGCAGACCCTGGAATAGAGGATAGCCTCACAAGCAAGCACTATCTATATATTTGCAGGATATATACCTCCACAACAATAGACAAGTTGTTTGCTGACAAGGCATTTGGCAGGATGGGGTGTGAGGTGACTGACTGACCCAATGGTTCTCCTATGTCCCTCTTCTTTTTACAAACTTTATAGGAAAACTTTAGCATGTTTGTGTGTTGTTTATATGGTTGGTGTTTTCTTACTGTGAACCATAACTTGCCAAATACACTCATGGACAAAACTTAAGGAATGACTAAGAAAAGTGGAAAGACTTTCCATTTCGTTAAGTTTTGTTTATGAGTATATATCGTTTCTCCCTCTCTCTTGCAGTCTACCGGTGGCTGAGTCTTTCCCGCAGTGAGCACCACCAATGAATACCTTGTATATATTTATCAATTATTTTATTTATTTATATATTTATCATTATATAATCTTATGTATTCATTTATTCTGTATTTAACCTTATATAATCTTATATGGATTGATAAGGCACAATTTGGATTATAGATTATAAACACAAGGTAATAAGACCAAATCCAAATAAATAAATAGTGTGTGACGTTTCGGTAACAGCATTATTACCATCAACAGACACTGAATGTAGTAGTTTAATTCAGTACTTTTGTCTGAAGATGGTAACAACGCTGTTACCAAAACATCACACACTATTTATTTATTTGGATTTGGTCTTATTACCTTGTGTTTATAATCTTATATGGACTTTGAAATAAAGTAGTTGCAATCTCTCTCAAACTAGTGTAACCATTCCATGACCCAACTCTTGATGTTACAGGATTCTAAAAAGCCCGGACAAGAGGCCCAAGTTCAGCTCCAGGATGAGGTCCCTTGTAAGTTTGTGAACTGCCAAGTTGGAATGTGAGGTGTGACACTCTGGCTGTACAGAAGTTGCTGGACAAGGAGAATCTCCCTCGTCTGCCCTTGGAGCCGTCCATCAGTGATGATTCCCAGGACTCGGGTTACTCCGGCTCCTGCAGAAGTCAGGTGAGCTTATGTTGGATGACAGTCGAGAGAATATTAGCATGGCCCCTGCGCAAGGATGACACGCAAAATCATGAATGACAGTCGATTCCCTCTCATGTCATGATTAGGTACAATGTCTCTCATGTCTATTCTAAATGATCAGTGTTTCTCAGTGTGTCATATCCACATATTTTATAGCTTTAGGAAAAAATTTAGCCATCAAATGGAGCACATATAATCTGTTATGTGACATTATGCAGCAAGTGTACTGTAAGATTTAAACTTTCAACTATCAACAACAACAACAAAAAGCCTTTATTCAGGGTCACTGACCCTATACAGGATTCACCAGAGGTATGCATAAGAACAAAGCAGTGAGACAAAGGAAATACTTTCAACTATCATATGCTTACAGTACAAATAACTCTATCCATCACTGAATCCTGTCAACTTCAAAGTTTTGTTGCTGAAGGAAACGTTAGAAGAGCATAAATAGAAAGGATGTGTCACTTATTTTTTAAGGATGATTATTACTGAGAAAATAAAAAAAAAACTGTTCAGGACAAGTTTCTCCATAAGTCTTGGTTAGCTTCTGATAAGGTACAATTGAAGATCCATTGAAATCTATCAAAAAGATAACAAAAATAACCTAATAAGTTATTCTTCCTATGAGCTGAAGAAAATGAATTCCAAAGTTAATATATCAATGTTGATGCTCCATCACTTGAAGTTGCTATTTTAAAGAGTTCAGGATCTGAAGATCTAGTTTCTGTTTAGATTCAGCATTGTAAATTCCAAAATTGTTCCAAGTGAAGATGTCAAACGTAGTCAGCCAGTAAGATAGACTTATCTGTGTCTGGTTGCAGCTCTCCAGCATTCTCTCTAGTCCCCCCAAGTCTGAAGATCTCCCTGACATGCTGCTGGATCTCGACGAGGACACCCAGATGCCCGGCACATTCAGGGACCTCCTCAAAAAACCTCTCATTTCCGATTCTCCCTCAGAAAATGAAAACCTGGATCTCTCAGAATTGGCTTCCACCAAAAAAGATTTCTTCTCTAAAAGAATGCTAGTTGACCAGGTGAGTTCTACTTACGAGATGTTTGTTCCGGAGAGTCACACAGTGCTCTGTGACCTAACAGAATGAGTCGTCCATGGCTGTCTCCACACCTGCTACGTTGGCTCTAACGCCGGTCAACAGTGGCAAGAGGCAGGTGTTCAAGCGGCCCATGCCTCTCAATCTGGATGTGAGCCCCATCTCCCCCCAGAACAAGAGGATCTGCCAGATCCCACGGTGCAACACAGAGCCCTGCATGGGATCCTCCAGGCTTCCACTCAAGACCCTCAACCAATCTACCGGCTCCTACTCCCGGTGTGTGATGGAAGCCGTGCAAAAATGTAAGTTGCATAACTAAAACTATCACTTTATATGTGATTTGTCCTCTCTCCATTTACTAATGTTTCTTTCAAAATTCAATTCAGATAGGTGGTGGGCAAGTGATAAAAGGAAATACCAAAGTTGATTATTTGACCCATCAAATACACCTTTAGTCTAAATTAAATTTTCCAAAAAAACATCTTTTTTTTTTATATAAACAAAAAGGCATCTCCTGCTCGTGCAACAAAAAGTTGCTGATGGCTTGCTACTTTTATTTGCACGATCAGGAGATTTATTAACCTGATCCCAATACAATTTCAACTTTTGTATCATTTTTTTTCACTTTTTTTTTTTTAGTTTTTTTTTTTTTTTTAATCAGGGTTCTTCAAGGATCAATATTAACTTACAAAATATCACATGAGATAACCACCAAGTGTGTACAAAATAGCCTCTGTCTCCTTAAAAAAAATAGTAGACTGGTAACAACATCAAAGACTTTTCACTTCCTTAAGTTTTGTCCACATGAGTGCATAAGCATCAATATATGGGGAAGAGATGTGGCAGTGATTTTCAGAAGAGTTATTATATTATCACTGAATAATTATTTTAAATATTCTGTGGTATATCATCATAAATATTTGCATAGTCATCACCCCTTACCATTCTTGTTTATTATTACTTGTAAATAAATTCTTAGCAATAGTTTGCATTTTATAAATAAATTATTTTTACTTAAACTTTTGTTATACTCGTTATCACTACCGTGACAACTGGTGGAGAAGCTGGAATATTCCCTCGCCGCCCAAGCCGTTAGAAGAAGCCGAAGACTACAAGGACTAGAACCTCAAGAAAACATCGCTATGATCAAGCAAGAGACACAGACAAAAATGGGTGAGTACCATTTTCAACCTTTTAGAAACCCTTCTATTTTTACTGGAGAACGCAACCAGAATCCAGAAAAATGGTTGAAAGAATTCCATCGCGTCGCTCGCTACAACTGCTGGGATGATTCAATGTGCCTCGCAAATGTTTATTTTTTCCTCCAAGGAACAGCGCACAGATGGTACGAAAATGTTGAAGAGAAAATTAATTCATGGGATATTTTTGTGAAAATGTTTTCTCAGAATTTCGGACATCATGTCACCCAAAAAGATCAACTCGCAGAGAACCTCAAAACTCGAGCTCAGGGGAAGGAGGAGACCAGTGATTCTTACATTCAAGATGTTCTCCATCTGTGCAGAGAAGTGAATCCGGCTATGATGGAAAATGAAATAGTTGCACACTTGACGAAAGGAATATCGGAGGAGATATATCAGTCAATAATCATTTTAGACATTGCAAGTGTCGATGAGTTCATCAAATGGTGCCGAAAAATCGAGGCTTCAAATAAAAAACGTGTAAAAAAACGTGTAGTATTCGACAGACTACCGAATGTTGCCGCCATCGATTCAGCAGACTCTGAATCAATGGAAGACTTAATCCGACGCATCGTGCGTGAAGAAGTTCATCGTGCACTAAATCCGGAGTCAACTACCCCTGAACCATCTTCTCTGAAAGAAATTATCCGAGAAGAGATTGAAAAAAACGTAGCTGCAATTTCGAAGCCTATTCAAAGGCCTCCGCCACGACAGTCGTACCCCAACCAAACACGTACATTCAACCAGGTTCCACGACGTCAGTACCCTACCCAAACGCCCATATATAACCAGACGCCACCACAACGAAGAACGGATGAATGGAGGACGCATGACAACATCCCAATATGTTTTAATTGCGGCCGCCCAGGCCATGTTAAGCGATATTGTAGAGAACGCCGACAATGGACGCAGAGACCCGAAGGACATGCACCAAGCACCCAAGAACCTCAAATGGGTAACCACCAAGCCATAAGAAGCCAAATCTACCGCAGACAATCGCCGTATCCAAACAGAGGAAGATCCCCAAGACGCCAGTCCATTTCCCCAGGCCGCCATACAAGCCAATCCCCACGCCGCTACAATCTAGAAAAAAACTAAGCGTCGCGTCTTCTTTCGAGGGGGAAGCCGCGGGTGTGAAAAACCCTCCATCGTCGACAGCCGCTAAATTACAACAAAATTATGTCGAAATCATCATTGATGACATTGCATTTTCTGCTCTGGTCGATTCAGGTTCCTCTTTTTCAGTTATCTCTGATGGATTAAGACGACAATTAAAAAAGACCATGTTCAAGGATAGCGGAATGACTCTGAAAGTTGCTGATGGCAAGAATGTTACATCGATCGGCCGATGCACAATCAGCTTGAGCATCAATGGATTGGAACAGCCGCTTGAGTTTATCGTCCTCCCTAATAGTAACCCAAGTATTATCCTCGGATGGGATTTCCTAGAGGCATCAAATGCCGTGATTGATTGTGGACGCGCCGAAATCAGATTGGAAGAGGCCAAAGATGTACTAAATTTACCAGCTTCCATGGGAAAGGTTGTGGCTAGCAGAAGCGTCGTAATCCCAGCCGAATCTACCAAACTAATAAATGTTATGAGTGAAGAACTTAATGGGCAAAATCAGGTACTTTTTGAACCTTCGAAAAAGGTATTAATAGGAAAAGGGTTAACACTTCCCTGTGCATTATTCAGGCTTTCCCATAATAAAGGAAAACTTTGGATCGTAAATTCTAGCACCACAGCTCAAATAGTCCCTAAGGGAATGTGCCTAGGAAAAATTCAAAGGGTTGAAGAAAATAACTTGACGGCTATTTCAGAATGTTCTGGATTTAATAAGGAGGCGAAAAATGCGAATCATGCCAGTCATGCTGATAAAAGTGACTTTAAATTTTTACAAAATTTAATCAGTGATGATTTATCAGAAGAGCAGCAGTCTCAAATCTTATCAATTTTAAAACGATATGAAAAAATATTTGATAAAAATAATGAACCTGTAAAGCAAACTTCAGTAACCAAACATAAAATTGAAACTGGAAACCATCAGCCTATTAAGCATAGACCATATCGAGTCTCCCCTACAGAACGCAAAGCAATCCAAACGGAAGTGGACAAAATGCTAGACGCCGGGATTATACGTCATTCAGAAAGTCCATGGTCATCGCCGGTTATTTTAGTAAAGAAGAAGGATGGTAACTGGCGTTTCTGTGTGGATTACAGACGACTAAACAAAGTTACTAAAAAAGACGTTTACCCACTACCCCGAATCGATGATACACTTGACTCCCTGAAAGGAGCCAAATTTTATTCATCAATGGACCTTCGTTCAGGATATTGGCAAATAGAAGTCGACGAAGCAGATAGAGAAAAAACTGCCTTTATTACCCCTGATGGACTCTACGAATTCCTAGTCATGCCCTTTGGCCTGTGCAATGCCCCTGCAACATTCGAGCGCATGATGGACAAGATATTGAAAGGCCTGAAATGGACGATGGCCCTCTGTTATTTAGACGACATCGTGGTGTATTCCAAATCGTTCAACGAACATTCACACCGGCTTGAAATCATACTACAATGTCTCGACAAAGCCGAGCTACGCCTCAACCCAAAAAAGTGCCTTTTCGGAACCAAACGAATAAGAGTGTTCGGACACCTCGTCGATAGTAAAGGTATTTATCCCGATCCAGAAAAGATTGAAGCTATCGCCAAGTTTCCGACCCCAAAATCTATAACAGATGTGAGAAGCTTCATTGGCCTATGTTCCTATTATCGTAGATTTATCGAAAATTTTGCTGAGAAAGCTGCTCCTTTACATGAAGTACTCAAAAAAGATAATAAATTCATGTGGAACTCTGACCAACAGGATGCTTTTGATTCCTTGAAAAAAGCATTGATGTCTGAACCTGTTCTTGCCTATTTCGAAGAACAACTGCCAACCGAGCTCCATACTGACGCCAGCGGTTATGGAATTGGAGCTGTCCTCGTACAGATCAACGATGGGAAAGAGCGGCCAGTTGGTTATGCTTCAAGAACTTTATCTAAGGCGGAGAAGAATTACTCAACAACGGAAAGAGAATGCTTGGCCGCAATATGGGCCATCAACAAATTTCGACCGTACCTTTTTGGTCGTGAGTTTGTCATCGTCACTGACCACCACGCTCTTTGCTGGTTATCTAACCTGAAGGACCCAACAGGAAGACTAGCAAGATGGGCTTTAAAACTCCAAGAATACAATGTAACGGTTGTTTATAAAAGTGGACGCAAACACCAAGATGCCGACTGTCTTTCTCGAAATCCTCTCCAACTTGAATCGGAAGAAGCATACAATGATGAGGATGATGATATACCCTCAATAACTGCTCTGACGTGCTTCGAGGCTGAACAAAGAAAAGACCCTAAAATTAGTAAATTGATAGAGGAAACAGAAAGATTTGGTGCCGAATCGAAAGGTTATGAAATGTTAAAAGGAACCTTATACAAAAAGAATTTCGACCCCCTGGGAAACCAACACCTTTTAGTTATTCCCAAGCACTTACGCTTAGAACTACTGAAAAGTTTACATGACGCTCCCACAGCAGGTCATCTTGGATTTTCGAAGACATATGAGAGAGTTAAAAACAAATATTTCTGGCCAGGACTTCTCCGGGACATACGGAAGTATGTCGCTCATTGTAAAGAGTGCCAAAGAAAGAAACAATCAACTCAAAAGCCACCCGGACTACTTAAAGCCATACCTCCTGCAACCTCCCCTTTTCAAAGAGTTGGAATGGACCTCCTTGGAAGATTTCCCAAGTCTGATACTGGTAATAAATGGATCATAGTCTGTACTGACTATCTTACTCGATTTGCCGTTACTAAAGCCTTACCCACAGGGGAAGCAAAGGAAGCAGCCAAGTTCTTAATGGAAGATGTTGTTCTCAAGCACGGAGCCCCCAGAGAAATCATCACGGACCGAGGACGAGTATTCCAATCCAAGTTGATTGCGGAACTCACCAATCAATGCTCGTCGATACATCGGTTCACGACAGCGTATCATCCCCAGACGAATGGACTGACGGAGAGGTTAAACAAAACCTTAGCCAACATGATCGCTATGTATGTAAGTGTTGAACAGAAGGACTGGGACGTAATCCTGCCCTACGTCACGTTCGCCTACAACACGGCAAAACAAGATACGACAGGTTTTACCCCTTTTAAACTGATTCATGGACGCGAAGCCGAAACAACTGTAGACACTCTTTTCCCAAATCCGCATGAAGATCTCCAAGAGGATTACAGTCAGAAGATTGCCTCGCGAGTCGAAGAAACTAGGCAGCTAGCAAGATTAGAAACCTTGAAAGCCCAAGAAAAGGACAAGGCCAGATATGACTCAAAGCACGAGGCAATGGATTACAACGTCGGTGACCTGGTATGGATTTTCATCCCGATAAGAAAGGTGGGACTCTCAGAAAAACTGATGAAAAGGTACTTCGGGCCATACAGGGTTACTCGGAAACTCTCTGACGTGACCTTCGAAGTTGAACCTGTGGACCAACCAACCAGGAGACGCCAAACAAGAGACCTGGTCCATGTACTGAGAATGAAACCCTACCATGACCCTGAGGACCAAGCTGATCTGTTCAAGTGATAATTACAGCGGGACGCTGTTCATCTAGGAAGGGGGCAATATCACTGAATAATTATTTTAAATATTCTGTGGTATATCATCATAAATATTTGCATAGTCATCACCCCTTACCATTCTTGTTTATTATTACTTGTAAATAAATTCTTAGCAATAGTTTGCATTTTATAAATAAATTATTTTTACTTAAACTTTTGTTATACTCGTTATCACTACCGTGACAATATAAACTTAATTGATAAGGCACAATTTGGAATATAGATTATAAACACAAGGTAATAAGACCAAATCCAAATATATAAATAGTGTGTGACCTTTCGGTAATCTTGTTTACACACTTGATAAACAGCACTTTTGTCTGAAGATGGTAACAATGCTGTTACCGAAATATCACACACTATTTATTTATTTGGATTTGGTCTTATTACCTTGTATTTATAAACTTAATTGATGGATCACCTTTTGACTCAAATTATATAAGAGTGACGAGCTATTACAAAATAATGTCTAACTTCCCTCTAATGATGACTGACCTATTGTTGTTGTTGTTGTAGCTTCAGGAGAGCCCTCACTTATCGGGGACTTCTCCAAAGTAAGTCACAACCTCTGATTTTTTTTATCTTTGCATAGACCTGTCTTTGATTTGTATTTTGACCTATCTATTTTTAAAATTTCCATTCAATTCACAACTCCACACTCTTCTTAAGCTTCTTTTTTAGTTTTAAAAAGGTTTAGGTTTCTAAAAGATTAGAAACACAAGGTAATAAGACCAAATTTCAAAATCCAAATAAATAGTGTGTGATGTTTCGGTAACAGCATTGTTACCATCATCAGACAAAAGTACTGAATACCAGTACCAATCTTTTAAAAAAATATGCTGTGATATTTTTTTTCACATTATTCAGTACTTTTGTCTGATGATGGTAACAATGCTGCTACCGAAATGTTATTCACTATTTATTTATTTGATCGTATTACCTTGTGTTATTCCTGTCTCTTTAACTGCCAATTATATATGTTATTTGTGTCAAAAGGCATTAAATTAGTTTTTATAAAAGGGCCTACCTGTAAAGAAAAAGAAAAACAATTTTTTTCTCAAAATATTTCGATAGATTTATTGTACAGTCACATTGTGCAATAAATTGATAAAGAGGGAGCAATCTCTTGAAATATTTTGAGAAAAATTTGTTTTTTTTTTACAGATCCAGGTACGCCCTTTTATATAAATATATGTTATCAACAACAACAAAAAAGCCTTTATTTAGGGTCACTGACCCTATACAGGATTCACCAGAGGTATGCATAAGAACAAAGCAGTGAGACAAAGGAAATAACGATATATACAGAGTAAAAAGAGAAAGAAAAAAACAAGAAAAGGAAAAAAAAATAATAATAATAAGAGGGAAGCAAATATATGTTATCATTTCAAAGCTCCATTTAAAGCCATCCTGAGACACAGTGAGTTATTGAGAAATGTCAGATTAAAGACAACACCCAGCATGTAGTCCAGGACCTAACAGGAATGTGTTGTGTTCTCTCAGCAATTCCAGCTGCCCCTCATCACAGGCAAGCACCAGGACCTGAAGACCATCGCCCCTCAGACTGTAAGTCTACCTACCTACTGTATATTATAGGGTGGTTGTAGTGTATGTAGAGATGGTTCCACAGTGTAGTGAACCCTCCCTGTGATGTCACCACTGTAATCTCCCAGATATACCACTTGGGAGGTTCAACAGGAATGAGCCTTTCTTATGCCTTTCTTATACACAAGGTAATAAGACCAAATCCAAATAAATAAATAATGTGTGATGTTTCGGTAACAGTGTTGTTACCATTTGCAGACAAAAGTACTGAATCTAAGTATCAGTATAATCGGTACTTTTGTCTGAAGATGGTAACAACGCTGTTACCGAAACGTCACACACTATTTATTTATTTGGATTTGGTCTTATTACCTTGTGTTTATAATCTATAATCCAAATTGTGCCTTATCACTCCCATTCTTATATAATTATCAAAAAGGGAGAACTAATTTGAGACTAAATAAGTTATAATTAAAAATGATCATGTTTGTGAGTCTTCTTTCCAAATAGTCAAAAGATCAGAAACATAAGGGAATAAGACCAAATTAATAGTGTGTGATGTTTCAGTAACAGCATCAGATAAAAGTACTGAATGAGATCTCATTACAAGTTGAATACCTCATTTCAGTACTTTTGTTCAATGAAGGTAAAAACACTGTTATCGAAACGTCACATACACTATTTATTTATTTGGTCCTAATACCTTGTGTTTCTCTAATCTATAATCAAAATTGTAACTTTTCAGTAAATAGATCAGTTTGCTGTTCTCTGCAAGACCTAACAGTAGATGTGTGTGGATGCCAGGTGGCCCAGCTACTACGCGGAGAGATGGGCAAGGTGGGGCAGTTCACCATAGTGGACTGTCGTTATCCCTATGAGTACGAAGCCGGCCACATCCGTGGGGCCAAGAACATCTTCACACGGGAGGCTGTGGATTCCACCTTCCTGTCTGACAAGGGACAACCCCAGGTCAAGGAACAAGCCCACATCCTGGTGTTCCACTGCGAGTTCTCCTCCGAGAGGGCTCCTTCCCTGTAAGTATATCTCCCTCATCTGAGTATTCCTTCTTCCCCAAGATCTAGTGTTGTTGAATAATCATTACACTGTCTCTAGACAAGCAAAACTTGGCCCCAATTCAAATGACAGAGTAAAATAGGGTTTACAATCTGCTTTCTCGTCTCTGCTCTCTATTTCTCCACTCAACAATCTCATATCAGGGTATCAAGCATGTAGAGCTTGAGATGTGGCTGGGGATAAGTAGAGCTCAACTTTGGATAATCCAATACAGTCAATGATGTGGTCTTCTTCTTTCTTATCTTCACACTGGATGAAGTAGAATGCGTCTGCCTTTGTCATTAAGATTGGGAGCACTACTCAGTGGCAGGCCGACTTAGCTCCAAAAGAAATGGCCGCCTCTAACATGAGGAACTGACGCCATGTGCAGCCGCTCCTAACATGGAGTACATACACTGCTCATCCTGTATTCCTGGATTAGGAGCCCTTACAGGGTACTATCAGCCGGGCCAGCTGAACCCAGGTTTTTTACCGAGCTTGTTACTGCTTCCCCTCCTCCTTTTTCATCCGGGCTTGGGACCGGCAAAGGCGGAGTCAATGATGTGGTAAATTATTTCAATGTTAGAAAGTTGTTCCATCAGCACCTAGAATTGTGTGGTTGTTTTTTCTTATCCCCTTGTGTAAAGATTAAACAAATTCCATGAGTGTATGCTTCTCGAGCTATTTGATGATAAGCAGCAGCCTCTCCCAAAGGTCCTGTTTAGTACATCTAATGTAAGCAAAAATGTGTTTTGGAACTGCAGGTGCCAAGCTATTTTGGGCAAGTGGGGTAGATTTTGTTGTTTTCTATCTTCAATGGGTTGAGATGGCCTGTTATAAATCTTGTTGTTTAATGCTGTATATTTCAGAATTGTGGTGTGCTGACTGGAAGTGTATGTGCAGGTATCGGTATCTGAGGAACCGGGACAGGGAGCTGAACAGAGACAGGTATCCCTTGCTACATCACCCGGAGCTATACCTGCTGGAGGGAGGCTACAAGGCTTTCTACCAGGACTTCCAGGATCTGTGCGACCCCCAGGCCTACAAACCAATGCTCCACCAAGACCACGTCCCAGAGCTCAAACACTTCCGGGCCAAGGCTAAGTCATGGAGCCGCCCTGCCACCTCGGCTCGCACTGGTCTTAAGTTCTAACACACCCCGCGCTCTACTTCCTAACTCAGTGCAATCTTCAAACCTTAGTATTATTCCTTTCTCCACCAACACTGCCATCTCTTACATATCATTTTTTAAATTTATTATTTAATTTTCTCTCTTTTTTTTAATTCAGTGTTTTTCTTTCTTTCCCCTCTCCCTTTTAACAAAATTTTTTTCATTCTCTCTCTCTAGTTTAATGATTTAAAAAAACACAATTTTTGCAATTTTTTTTTTTTTTAATATATATATGATTTTAATATTTTTTGTTAACCCAATTTTTTTTTTTTTTGTCTTCTTCCATATCATTTTTTTTTTGTTAGTTTTGTTTTGGGGAGGGGTTTTCGGACGCTTTCTAGTGAAGATTTTAAAATTCAGTTTTTTTTTTGTGACTTTTTTTAAATTTGAAAAAAACACGTTTATTTTGTAAAAAAATGAGTTCGATATATTTTCTACGATAACTTCCCGCGTGCCAATGTAAAAAAAAAAGTTAAGTGTAATATAATTGGATGCGCTTGCATATTTATTTGTCAAAACTTTTATCTGCCTGAATTTTTTTTTTCTTCTCGTTTATTTATTTTCTTCTTTTTTTAATGATTTTTTTTTTTGGGGAAGGGAGGGTTTTGTCCTAGATGTTAGCTGATGTGTGCAAGTTTATTTTACTATATCAAAAGGGAAGGAAATTCACAAGCAATATCCCAAAACTGCCACATGTATTACATGGCCTTTGTATATTTTTTTCCTCTCTTTCTCCTTTTCCAATTTTTATTATTATATTTTTCCCCCCCCACATATCATGCCATTGTAATATACTCCATTAAAAGATAAAAAAAAAAGTTACTTTTTAAAAAATGTGTAGTTTTCCTCTTTTATTTATTTATTTTTTTTGTAGGTGAAGCCCTCTAATAATATAAAATAAAATGATATATAGTGGTGTTGGACCCAGGAGTGAACCTCAGACAGCATCAAACAACAAGATTTAGAACTGGCCATCTCAAGGCATTGAAGATAGAAATTAATAACAAAATCTACTCCACTTGCTCAAAATGTAACTTGGCACCTGCAGCTCCAGAATACCTTTTGGTCTGTATTAGATGTAATAAACAGGACCTTTGGGAGAGGCTGCTGCTTATCATAAAACAGCTCCAGGAACATGGACTCTTGGAATTTGTGTAATCTTTGCACACAAGGGGATAAGAAACAACAATAAGACAAAAATGTACCTCCTGGACTTACGGTAAAGATATAAACTTTGTCTTTCCAAATGAAGGAAATAAAAGTTTGCAGAACCTTCATGCACTCCTATTAAAAATTTAAAGGAAGATAGGAAGACTCATATTGAGCTGGCTGGAAGAGGTCAAAGAAACAACTGGTCTTCTTCATCTTTCTTTTCTCCACTCAATCACACTAATGTATCAAGCTTGTAAAGCTTGAGACTTTTGATGGTGTCTGCCGGGGAAGAGTAGAGCTCATCAATGGATGAGTCAATACAGTCAATAATATGTCTTGGGGTTGCAGGCTGAGAATTGTACTTAGTACACAGTGGGAAAACCCTGCAACCATTCTGGAAAGTCATTGTCTGTAGATGACCAGACTTAAGTCTGGAAATCAAAGACTGTTGTTCTCTTGGGAGGACAAAACTGGTGCTTGTCCCTCCTGCTCTGTACCAGTCATGTGCAGCATCATGAAACAACTGGTAAGTGATGAGCTGAGAGTGTTGGTATTTAACAGATCAAACTGGACAATATTTATTCATAGTCACCAACTTGATGGATGCTAACAACAATTCAATCTACACTTTCAAAACATTGCAGTTCTTCGATAAAGCACAATTTGGATTATAGATACAAGAAAATAAAACTTAATCCAAATAATTTAATAGTTTGTTAATTTGTCTGATGATGGTAACAATGCTGTTGCTGAAATATCACACTATTAAATTATTTGGATTAGGTCTTATTTTCTTGTATCCATTGCAGTTCTTTAAGTAACAATTTTGTAAGTTTACAATTCTCCAGTTTAGATAACCATGGTGGGTTCTATACTCTAAGTATATCATCTATGTTGTTGTTGTTTCTTATCCCCTTGTGTAAAGATTACACGAGGAGTAGACCTCTTTAAAAATCCTGACTTCAACTGACCCAGTTGATGGACCTTAGCAAGGGTCCCACTCCAGGGATACGGAGGAGCTGCGTCGGTACTCATGTTAGAGTCGGCAGCAAAGGCGTCTGCTTCCATGTTAGGAACGGCCTCAAACTACAGGCAAAGTCAGATTTTCACCAAAGTGTGCCTGGATCTGGATCATGGTGCCATGATCAATGAAAGCTGCACCACTACACCCCATTCCATGAGATCATATCATGTGTAGAAACCTAAGGCAACAAGAGTCCAAACAATTAAGCTATATATGCAGAGCAATAACACATCAAAATTTCATATATTAATAATCTAGTTTGTCTTAGGTTTAATCTAGAATCCAAATTATATCTCATGCAGTGTTTAAAAAATACATTTGAAAAATATCTGTTTATAGTTGGTTTTCACTCATTGGTAGGACTTTGTACAAGAACATTGAACCAACTTAGTTTTCTTTAACCCACAAAAATCTAGGATATTAGTGGCCACTTGAAGTTGTGTCATTCTCTTTGGGAGCCTAGGGTTTAGACAGACCTCCTTCCCAAGTTCTGTTATCTACCTCAGCATGGCGGGGAAGTGACCCTGGGCAGGACAGTATATCTTGTACTCCTGCTAACCTAGGGCTGTCCTATTAAGCCCAGCTCTTCTTCTTTATTATCTCCACTCAATCATATTAGGGTATCAAGCTTGTAAAGCTTGAGACTTGACAACCATCATGACTGGGTGAAGTAGAATGCGTCTGCCTTTGTCATTAAGACTGGGAGCACTACTCAGTGGCAGGCCGACTTAGCTCCAAAAGAAATGGCCGCCTCTGACATGAAGGAACAGACGCCATGTGCAGTGGCTCTTAACATGGAGTACAAACGCTGCTCATCCTGTATCCCTGGATTAGGAGCCCTTACAGGGTACTATCAGCCAGGCCAGCTGAACTCAGGTTTTTTAGCGAGCTTGTTATTGCTCCCCCTCCTCCTTTTTATTCCGGGCTTGGGACCGGCAAAGGCGGAGTTAAAGCCTAGCTAAATGTTAACAGGTAATGTCATACCTTTGTGTACCTCAGATGTTCTCATCAATAGGAAACCAGGCATCTAATCACTCTGTAAAGAGATAAACAACAGTTTATTAACTGGGAACAATATGATTGTTTTTTGGTTTTTTTTTTTTGCTTATCCCTAGTACACGTGGTACAGGCCATGATAATCATGGTGGGTAGTTAGCGACTGCTTTTACTGTAAGCGCACCACATGTCTACACATGTGAAAAGCAGTTCGACTTTGCACTTACAAATGTGCCAGAGCCCCGTTTGGTTACTTGCACTCACTGGTGGGGTTGGACTTTTGCAAGATTCGGGGGCCATTGGAGCATTTTTTTTTTTTTAACAAAAAAAGTGTCCAATGCGGGAATCGAACTCGGGTCCTAGTGGTCGAAAACCAAACGGTTTAACCAGCCTTCCACCGACCCCCCTTGTGTTTATTAACTGGGAACAATATGATTGTTGTTTTTTCTTATTCCTTTTGTAAAGATTACACAAATTCCATGAGTCCATGCTCATTGAGCTGTTTGATAATAAGCAGCGACATCTCCCAATAGTACAATGAGTTGGTTTTCAACCACTACAACCCTGGTTTGAATCCCTCTCATTGGGCACTTTTTTCTAATTAAAAAAAAAGAAAGGCTCCAATGGTCCCATTTTCTTGAAAAAGTCCAACCCCACCAGAGGGTGCAAGTAACCAAATGGAGCTCTCTGCCAAACTTGTAAAAGAAGCCATCAATTACTACTCACCATGATTATCATGGTCTATACCACGTGTACTATGGGAAATTTAAAAAATATTACAGATAGATACAGGGAAACAATAGAAATTCTCTTTAAAGGACAGCACCTAAATTCAGAGCTAAAGTGTCCTATATATGAATCAAGATGTTTTGGTGCTCAAGGAGCTTGGAATCTTTGCACAAGGGGATAAGAAACAACAATACAGTACTTAGTTTGAGGAGTATGGAATTTGTATAATCTTTACACAAGGGGATAATAAACAACAATACAGTACTTAGCTCGAGGAGTATGGAATTTGTATAATCTTTGCACAAGGGGATAAGAAACAACAATACAGTACTTAGCTCGAGGAGTATGGAATTTGTATAATCTTTGCACAAGGGGATAAGAAACAACAAAACAGTACTTAGCTTGAGGAGTATGGAATTTGTATAATCTTTACACAAGGGGATAAGAAACAACAATACAGTACTTAGCTTGAGGAGTATGGAATTTGTATAATCTTTACACAAGGGGATAAGAAACAACAATACAGTACTTAGCTTGAGGAGTATGGAATTTGTATAATCTTTACACAAGGGGATAAGAAACAACAATACAGTACTTAGCTCGAGGAGTATGGAATTTGTATAATCTTTACACAAGGGGATAAGAAACAACAAAACAGTACTTAGCTCGAGGAGTATGGAATTTGTATAATCTTTACACAAGGGGATAAGAAACAACAAAACAGTACTTAGCTTGAGGAGTATGGAATTTGTATAATCTTTACACAAGGGGATAAGAAACAACAATACAGTACTTAGCTCGAGGAGTATGGAATTTGTATAATCTTTACACAAGGGGATAAGAAACAACAATACAGTACTTAGCTCGAGGAGTATGGAATTTGTATAATCTTTACACAAGGGGATAAGAAACAACAATACAGTACTTAGCTCGAGGAGTATGGAATTTGTATAATCTTTACACAAGGGGATAAGAAACAACAATACAGTACTTAGCTTGAGGAGTATGGAATTTGTATAATCTTTGCACAAGGGGATAAGAAACAACAAAACAGTACTTAGTTTGAGGAGTATGGAATTTGTATAATCTTTACACAAGGGGATAAGAAACAACAAAACAGTACTTAGCTTGAGGAGTATGGAATTTGTATAATCTTTACACAAGGGGATAAGAAACAACAATACAGTACTTAGCTTGAGGAGTATGGAATTTGTATAATCTTTGCACAAGGGGATAAGAAACAACAAAACAGTACTTAGTTTGAGGAGTATGGAATTTGTATAATCTTTACACGAGGGGATAAGAAACAACAAAACAGTACTTAGCTTGAGGAGTATGGAATTTGTATAATCTTTACACAAGGGGATAAGAAACAACAAAACAGTACTTAGTTTGAGGAGTATGGAATTTGTATAATCTTTGCACAAGGGGATAAGAAACAACAATACAGTACTTAGCTCGAGGAGTATGGAATTTGTATAATCTTTGCACAAGGGGATAAGAAACAACAAAACAGTACTTAGCTTGAGGAGTATGGAATTTGTATAATCTTTACACAAGGGGATAAGAAACAACAATACAGTACTTAGCTTGAGGAGTATGGAATTTGTATAATCTTTACACAAGGGGATAAGAAACAACAATACAGTACTTAGCTTGAGGAGTATGGAATTTGTATAATCTTTACACAAGGGGATAAGAAACAACAATACAGTACTTAGCTCGAGGAGTATGGAATTTGTATAATCTTTACACAAGGGGATAAGAAACAACAAAACAGTACTTAGCTCGAGGAGTATGGAATTTGTATAATCTTTACACAAGGGGATAAGAAACAACAAAACAGTACTTAGCTTGAGGAGTATGGAATTTGTATAATCTTTACACAAGGGGATAAGAAACAACAATACAGTACTTAGCTCGAGGAGTATGGAATTTGTATAATCTTTACACAAGGGGATAAGAAACAACAATACAGTACTTAGCTCGAGGAGTATGGAATTTGTATAATCTTTACACAAGGGGATAAGAAACAACAATACAGTACTTAGCTCGAGGAGTATGGAATTTGTATAATCTTTACACAAGGGGATAAGAAACAACAATACAGTACTTAGCTTGAGGAGTATGGAATTTGTATAATCTTTGCACAAGGGGATAAGAAACAACAAAACAGTACTTAGTTTGAGGAGTATGGAATTTGTATAATCTTTACACAAGGGGATAAGAAACAACAAAACAGTACTTAGCTTGAGGAGTATGGAATTTGTATAATCTTTACACAAGGGGATAAGAAACAACAATACAGTACTTAGCTTGAGGAGTATGGAATTTGTATAATCTTTGCACAAGGGGATAAGAAACAACAAAACAGTACTTAGTTTGAGGAGTATGGAATTTGTATAATCTTTACACGAGGGGATAAGAAACAACAAAACAGTACTTAGCTTGAGGAGTATGGAATTTGTATAATCTTTACACAAGGGGATAAGAAACAACAAAACAGTACTTAGTTTGAGGAGTATGGAATTTGTATAATCTTTGCACAAGGGGATAAGAAACAACAATACAGTACTTAGCTTGAGGAGTATGGAATTTGTATAATCTTTACACAAGGGGATAAGAAACAACAATACAGTACTTAGCTCGAGGAGTATGGAATTTGTATAATCTTTGCACAAGGGGATAAGAAACAACAATACAGTACTTAGCTTGAGGAGTATGGAATTTGTATAATCTTTGCACAAGGGGATAAGAAACAACAAAACAGTACTTAGCTTGAGGAGTATGGAATTTGTATAATCTTTACACAAGGGGATAAGAAACAACAATACAGTACTTAGCTCGAGGAGTATGGAATTTGTATAATCTTTGCACAAGGGGATAAGAAACAATAATACAGTACTTAGCTCGAGGAGCATGTAATCTTTGCACAAGGGGATGAGAAAAAATAATACAGTACTTAGCTCAAGGAGCATGAACTTGTGGAATTTGTATAATCTTTACACAAGGGGATAAGAAACAACAATACAGTACTTAGCTTGAGGAGTATGGAATTTGTATAATCTTTGCACAAGGGGATAAGAAACAACAAAACAGTACTTAGTTTGAGGAGTATGGAATTTGTATAATCTTTACACAAGGGGATAAGAAACAACAAAACAGTACTTAGCTTGAGGAGTATGGAATTTGTATAATCTTTACACAAGGGGATAAGAAACAACAATACAGTACTTAGCTCGAGGAGTATGGAATTTGTATAATCTTTGCACAAGGGGATAAGAAACAATAATACAGTACTTAGCTCGAGGAGCATGTAATCTTTGCACAAGGGGATGAGAAAAAATAATACAGTACTCAGCTCAAGGAGCATAGACTTGTGGAATTTGTGTAATCTTTGCACAAGGCGATAATAAACAACAATGTTTTGGCACCAGGCTATGATGAATAATCATCCTCCAGACAATCAAGTCTCAGTGTCATGCCTCAAGTCTCAGGACAAACTTGTAGGTGATTGGGTGAAGTAAAATGCGTCTACAGTGTCATTAAGACTGGGAGCACTACTCAGTAGCAGGCCGACTTATCTCCAAAAGAAATGGCCGCCTCTGAAATGAAGAACAGACACCATGTGCAGCCGCTCCTAACATATGGAGTACAAACGCTGCTCATCCTATATCCCTGGATCAGGAGCCCTTACAGGGTAATATCAGCCGGGCCAGCTGAGCCCAGTTTTTTTAGTGAGCTTGTTACTGCTCCCCCTCCTCCTTTTTCATCCGGGCTTGGGACCGGAAAAGGCGGAGTTCAAACTTGTAGGTAGATGTGAGAATGGATGTTACAATCCAGTTCTTCATGGTAAACGGATTGCGGATTTTGACAATTTAGAAAGAGGGGATCACATATCGCTGCAACTCTTTTTTTTAAACACGATTAAAGGAAGCTTTCGGGCAAGCCCTTCTTCAGCTAACTATAGTGTACTAATATACAGTAATATACAGTACATTATAGTTAGCTGAAGAAGGGCTTGCCCGAAAGCTTCCTTTAATCGCTTTAATAAAAAAGAGTTGCGGCGATATATGATCCCCTCTTTCTATATCCAGTTCTTGTTTGTAGATCCAGTGGCCTGCATATTGATCTCATAGGAAGTTTCACATGTCACAGCCATAACAATATCACAACTATAACATAATAACTTTTCCAAGAGGTGATAAAGCACAATTTGGATTATAGAAGATACAAGAAAATAAATGCATTTATTCTTTTGTCAGATGATGGTAACAACGCTATTACCGAAACGTCACATACTTTTTAATTTATTTGGATTAGGTTTTATTTTCTTGTAGCTATGGCTAGTTTAAAAAAAAAGAAAGAAAATATAAAAGCTTGTCTTAGAGGTCTTCAGCAGTCTCAGTATAAGTATAAAAGGAAAACAGTCAAATGCAATATAACAGCTGTATGGTAGATTAAACTGGCGACACCACTGGGAGGGTTCACCACTGATGAGCCAGGCCCTCCAATTAATATATCATTGTAGTAAGGACAGTAGAAAATTATTTTAATTCAAAAAGAATCATACAATTGGTTTTTTTGCTTATCTCTAGTACACGTGGTACAGAACTCCGCCCTTGCCGGTCCCAAGCCCGGATGAAAAAGGAGGAGGGGGAGCAGTAACAAGCTCACTAAAAAACCTGGGTTCAGCTGGCCTGGCTGATAGTACCCTGTAAGGACTCCTAATCCAGGGATACAGGATGAGCAGTGTTTGTATTTCATGTTAGGAGCGGCTGCACATCGGCCTGCTACTGAGTAGTGCTACCAGTCTTATTGACATAGGCAGACGCATTCTACTTCACCCAGGGTGAAGATAAGAAAGAAGAAGAAGACACGTGGTACAGGCCATGCTAATAATGGTGGGTAGAAGTAGGCAACTACTTTTACTGTAAGTGTACCACATGTGAAAAGCAGTTTAACTTTTGCACTTACATATGTGCCATAGCCCCATTTGGTTACTTACACTCGCTGGTGGGGTTGGACTTTTTCAAAAATCGCAGGCCATTGGAGCTTTTTTTTTTTTTTCAAAAATAGTTTGAACTTCTCATAACAGATGACACTAATGCATAATGATGATCACCACTGTAAACTCTTGTAGATGAATAAGAGGAAAATCCCTGTAACCTGAAGATCTAATGACAAAATCTAAGATTGAAGTAAACGAAAAAATTGCGCTACAAATTATAAAAATAAAAATACAACCTTTCGCAATGAGTTTCTTATATTTTATTTCTTGGGGTCCTGGAGGACGGCTTCCTCACCCCCACGGCCTTAGAGGGCTCTCACATGGGGTCCGGGGTCTTGGCGTGGCGTGGCTTGCTGGTGGGAGGACCTCCGCGGCTGCTGGTTCTTCTGTCAGCCGCCGTGTTTTTCTTGTTCTCCTCCATCTCCGTGTAAACCTCAGACAGGCTCAGGGAGTCGTCATTGGGACGGTCCTCAACGGCCAGGGGCGGTGGCGTTGTTGGGCTGCTCCCCTGGGGGCTCCACCTCCAGCAGCATAAAAGAAACTCATTGCGAAAGGATGTATTTTTATTTTTATAAAATCTAAGATAAACTGCATGTGCTGTTTCTTTTCCTTGGAATCCTATATAAAAACAAAAATTCTCATTTCCTGATAAACTAAAAATAGTTTCAATTAGTTAATTTTTAATGAGAATTTAGGTAAGTTTTAAAACATTTTCTAATACTATTTTAATATTTAACAGCAAATTGCTCTTTCATTCTGAGATTTGTCTTTCCTAATTTTCTACATGATATTTGGGTGTAAATGATAGGTATATTAGGTAGTACAAACACTAAAGATTGCCAAGAAGACTTTACCCATAGCCCATCATCACTCTCAGACACTCACCACTCAAAAGAACCATATGCAACAAATTTGAAAATGAAAAAAATTATACACTCCTGGACAAAAGTAAGTTGGCTCTTTATTATGTATATCGGGATTCAAACAAAAATTCTGAAATATATTTGATACACAGTGATGTTTATTGAAGATACACGAGATAACCAAGTGAAAACAAAATAACTTCTGTCTAAAAAAAAAAAATGATAGAAGACCTGAGACATCAAAGACCTACCAATTCCTTAAATTTTGTTCACGAGTGTTAATAGCAATATGCAGGATAAGCACAGTATAAATAGAAAAATTGACATTTCTCCATTATATATTCACAGTTTAAATACAGTTTATTCTTCATATAATTATTAGCTTTATACTTACTATTACTTTGCATATATATAAGAAATTATAGAAAAATTATTAAGAAAAAGGAATCTCCTTATCGTGCAATTGAAAGTTGCTGATGGCTTGCGCCATCTATCGGAATAAATATCAACTATTCTCGTTGATTTTTAATTATTCCAGAATTGGCCAAATACCCATTCTGGATTAATCAAGAAAAGCTAACCACGGACGCGTTTCGGGCATATATGTGGCAATATAATAATAATGTGGGGAAAGAGAAATAAGGACACCACAAGTTTGGAAGAGGAATCCCAGACAACCAGAGAGAGATAGACGGGCCAGCCACCGCTGAGCGGCCGGCCGTTCCGTGTCGAACAACAATCACCAACTGTCTTAAAAGTCCCGAGGTGTTAAGTGACGGACCCAGGAGCCCCTTGGAATGTCGCTGATGTCTAAAGTGACCGGTCCTTACCCTCCCGTCTCTCTCTGGGTTGACTGTAGGCTTGCTTTATTATTCCTGGAAGAGTATATATTATGACATATGGCCCCGTTGAAGAAGGCTGAACATGGTTTGAGTATACTTAAAGCTGGAGAAGCCAGGAATAGAGAAAATAATTTTATAGTTGAAATTATTTAAGGTTATGGGGACATAGTTTTATGTAAATAAAATATTGTATAGTACACAAGTAAATATTATTTACAAGCAGTTTTACAACACCAGAGAGTTTGATATTTAAGGGAAATTTTGATAATATCAAAGTTATAAAAGGCTATATACAATAACATCTAATGTATTATAAGGTAAATGCTATTGAGAGGTGTGAACAAGGAGAAGGGGAGTCACATACACATGATGGAAATCTTAAGGTCATTAAGACTGGGGAACTCTACACTTTAAGATATTTTTCAGGCAGACATGGCAAGAGAAAATTTGGCATGGGCTTTCTATGCTATAGGTGTAGAGTACGAGAAATGAGGTTGAGGTTGGAAATTGTGTGAGCTCAGGACTGAGGTAAATATAGAACTACATACAATGTTAGAATTTTGGCGAACAGAGCGAGGGGAAACTTGCTTTGGGCCATTCTACCTTATCTATGCAGTTACTCGTGTAGCGAGTCAGAGGGGAAAAGTCCCGTGTGTAGGTGAGGAAGTCGCATGGACCTATAGTTAATTTGAGAAGATAAAATAGTTCGAGATACAAAGGTATAATATAGGCGAACAGAGCGAGGGGAAACTTGCTTTGGGCCTTTCCACCTTAATTATTTCGATACTAAGAGACTCTAGTAGTTTTAATCAATTGGAGGAAAGTATGCGCGCACAGTGCCAAAAATTGGGACGAGGACGGCGTTGTTCTTTACAGGTGACAAGCTGCTCGGACACGAGGTGTTTGAACCGTCGTGGGAGCTTGTGCGAGGCGATGATTTCGCGATGGGTTGAACGTAAAACCCATGTCTGCGCGAAATAATGACGGACCGGACAAAATCAGCGACGATGTTTAACGCACATCCGTGGGAAATATCGGAAGTAGGTTATATCGTGCTGGTTTGGACAAGAGACAAACATAGATTTGAAGACAGGGTCCGTGTGGCGAACATGTGGCGCTAGAAGGAGGAGTGAAGTTGTGCCGCTCGATGCAGATTGTTCAAGTGCGAACAAAATGGAGTTGACAAACATCTAGCAGTTAGTCAATCTGCATCCTGTGACGAACACACCAGTGGCTAGATGGTGTGGGTCGGTGGATATGCTAGAGAGCAACTACAAAATATATTATCGTAAATCAAGGGTGAAGATTAGAATTTTGAAATGGCAATATAGTAGTTCGATAATTGATTAATCAATAATTCTATAGAAGGTCATAAGCTGGTAGAAGGTTGACAAGTTATAAGGATGAGTGGGACATTCAGGGGGATATTAATAAAGGTCGCTAAAGGTTGGTTGTAAGCAATAGTCGATTAGAGCCAGCAATTACAAGTAGGTTGAGGTCACATACAGAGTAGTAAAAATGTTCAGGTACTGGAGCACTGTTAATAGGGGTGGAGAGAATAAATGGAACTAAACTAATTATAGGAAATATTGGCATCAGAGTTTACAAGGAATGACTTCTTTAAAAATGAATGGTAGAGGTAAAACAATTTCACTTACAGGTTATGTTGGTTTAGAGAGTAAGTAGATTCATTGAGTTCATTGAGGGAGGGTTCTGTCTGCTGTACGTGCCAGTGTTGTCCGACACAGTAGGGGCAGGGATATGGCGGAGTCCATGGTGGTAGAAGGTGTCCTGCTCTGGCGCGGCGATCGTTCTTGGGCAGATCTAGTGCTGGGAGAAGTGTGCGGCAGGTTCATCTCCGTCGTAGGTGATCACTTTTTCCGGATCACGGTTCAAAAGTTGGCGAGGAAGGGGGTGAGAGCTCGAAGAGAAGTGGCTACAGTTGAGTTGGGTTTGTCCGATCACCATGGCTTTGCTTCTTTTTTCCCATATTCTAGTAGATATGGGAATTTGTTTCCCGGCCAGGTCTTATCCTGTCAACTTTTTATGTGGCAATATAATAATAATGTGGGAAAGAGAAATAAGGACACCACAAGTTTGAAAGAGGAATCCCAGACAACCAGAGAGAGATAGACGGGCCAGCCACCGCTGAGCGGCCGGCCGTTCCGTGTCGAACACAATCACCAAATGTCTTAAAAGTCCCGAGGTGTTAAGTGACGGACCCAGGAGCCCCTTGGAATGTCGCTGATGTCTAAAGTGACCGGTCCTTACCCTCCCGTCTCTCTCTGGGTTGACTGTAGGCTTGCTTTATTATTCCTGGAAGAGTATATATTATGACATATATAACAACAACAACAAAAAAGCCTTTATTTAGGGTCACTGACCCTATACAGGATTCACCAGAGGTATGCATAAGATATTATGACATATATATATAGAAGCAATGGGCGCTTCTCCCGTCAAAATAAACGTCAAAACCTGACGCCATCTATTGACCGTCGCCACAACTAGCGGCCTCGGGCCTTTGGCAAACTGAGAAGCGTCCACCTAGAGACCATGGTTTCGGGCTAATGGCCCTCGTCAGTCTAGGGCGGACTTTTAATATATATACAAATCATTCCAAAACTAATTTACTTAGTTTGGAGTCTGAGAAAAGTATTATGATGATGATAATATACTTGTTAAAAATTGTCATGATAATTTATTGCATTGATAAAAATTATTAAATAATAGGGCGTAGCTCATGAGTGGTGAACCCATTGGATACATGTGTCAAATGTTGCCAAATAAGCACACGGGATCGGGTAAGGTTCTCTGTTTGAATCCTCTTTATTTAACTGTGAATTATATGGAGAACACAATGAGAGAGCTAAACCCATTCATTTAATAACTTTAATCATTGCAGATGATAAGGCACAGACACAATTTGGATTATAAATTATAAACACAAGGTAACAAGACTAAATCTAAATAATTAAATTGTGTGTAACATTTAGGTAACAGCGTTGTTATCATCATTAAATTCAGGACTTTTGTCTGATGATGGTCACATATCACATTATTTATTTATTCAGATTTGGTGCCTTGTTACCTTGTGTTTTTAATCATTGCAGTAAGGGGTCTGTAGAGATATTAATTTATAATATTTATCATATGAATCACATTGCCAAAAATAATATTATTAAAAATGTGTGTTAACAATAAAATAAAAAATTAAATATATAATTAAATATATCATCAGTTTAAGAATAGCAATTAATATATACAGTTATCAGCGTCATGCACAATTTTTTCTTAATTCTGTCACCGTTTGCTTTTGGTTCAGTGGTAGAATGCTCGCTTGCCCCTTCCCGGCGATGCATTTTTTTTTTACAATTTTTAAAACTCATTTATATTATTAAAATATATGTGCTTTTCCTGTCTATGTACATATTTATGGTCTAGGTACACAAGTATACAAGAATGTATACAAGTTATTTGCAAATTGCGTGGCAAATTTGCCCTTTCGCTCGCAAGCAGCGCCTCTAGCGGTGAAGATGGGAGGTAATATCAGTTGACCTAATGGACATGTAAAACGTGTTTTAACAGGACATAGAGAAAAATCTGGAAAAGATATTTTTTGGATTTTTAGTCAAGAAAAATAAATTGACAGATTCTGGGAAAAAAGTAGTTGTTTTTTATTCAGAAAATGATGATGACAATATTGCTGTATCATATTTGATTATCAGATACAAAATTATATCCGGTAAAATTCCAAAAAGCAGAGACCACGAGTGAAGCCAGTTCATTTTTAGTATGCAGGAACAAAATTCTAACAGAAAAACATTCATTAGAGCAGAAGACACAAAGCCAGATCATCTCTTTATAAAAATATCGCTTCTCAGACACAAAGTTTGGAGCGGGACGTTTCACAAGAATGACATCCACGGCGCCAATTTATAATTGTAACGGCTAGTATAATAATAATGATTACAATTTTGACCAGGGAGAACATACATAAAGATAAAGGTTACCTCTCCCTTCAAAAATAGACTTTTAAAACTATTCACCACCTATTGGTCATATCTTTGCTTTAGAGGACTCAGGTCTCATGACAAAGCCAAATGACAGATGGTCAATAGAAGGGCGTTTAGTTTTCGCATCTATTTTGAAAAGGGAAG
>CP092868.1:3624208-3670144 GCA_030710605.1 Cordylochernes scorpioides | reverse complement strand
GATTAGGTCTTATTTTCTTGTATCCGTTGCAGTTCTTTATGTAACAATTTTGTAAGTTTACAATTCTCCAGTTTAGATAACCATGGTGGGTTCTATACTCTAAGTATATCATGTATGTTGTTGTTGTTTCTTATCCCCTTGTGTAAAGATTACACAAGGAGTAGACCTCTTCAAAAATCCTGACTTCAACTGACCCAGTTGATGGACCTCAGCAAGGGTCCCACTTCAGGGATACGGAGGAGCTGTGTCTGTAGTCATGTTAGAGTCGGCAGCAAAGGCTTCCATGTTAGGAACGGCCTCAAACTACAGTCAAAGTCAGACTTTCACCAAAGTGTGCCTGGATCATGGTGCCATGATCAATGAAAGCTGCACCCCATTCCATGAGATCATATCATGTGTAGAAACCTAAGGTAACAAGAGTCCAAACAATTAAGCTATATGTGTAGAGCAATAACACATCAAAATTCCATATATTAATAATCTAGTTTGTCACCTTAGGTTTTTTAATCTAGAATCCAAATTATATCTAATCACATGCAAAGTAAAAAATACATTTTGAAAAATATCTGTTTATAGTTGGTTCTCACTCATTGGTAGGACTTTGTACAAGAACATTGAACCAACTTAGTTTTCTTTAACCCACAAAAATCTAGGATATTAGTGGCCCCTTGAAGTTGTGTCATTCTCTTTGGGAGCCTAGGGTTTAGACAGACCTCCTTCCCAAGTTCTGTTATCTACCTCAGCTTGGCGGGGAAGTGACCCTGGGCAGGACAGTATATATTGTACTCCTGGTAACCTAAGGCTGTCCTATTAAGCCCAGCTCTTCTTCTTTCTTATCTCCACTCTATCATATTAGGGTATCAAGCTTGTAAAGCTTGAGACTTGACAACCATGGGTGAAGTAGAATGCGTCTGCCTTTGTCATTAAGACTGGGAGCACTACTCAGTAGCAGACCACAGACTTAGCTCCAAAAGAAATGGCTGCCTCTGACATGAAGGAACAGACGCCATGTGCAGTGGCTCTTAACATGGAGTACAAACGCTGCTCATCCTGTATCCCTGGATTAGGAGCCCTTACAGGGTACTATCAGCCAGGCCAGCTGAACCCAGGTTTTTTAGTGAGCTTGTTACTGCTCCCCCTCCTCCTTTTTCATCCGGGATTGGGACCGGCAAAGGCGGAGTTAAAGCCTAGCTAAATGTTAACAGGTAATGTCATACCTTTGTGTACCTCAGATGTTCTCATCAATAGGAAACCAGGCATCTAATTACTCTGTAAGGAGATAAACAACAGTTTATTAACTGGGAACAATATGATTGTTGTTTTTTTTTTTGCTTATCCCTAGTACACGTGGTACAGGCCATGATAATCATGGTGGGTAGTTAGCGACTGCTTTTACTGTAAGCGTACCACATGTTTACACATGTGAAAAGCAGTTCGACCTTGCACTTACAAATGTGCCAGAGCCCCGTTTGGTTACTTGCACTCACTGGTGGGGTTGGACTTTTGCAAGATTCGGGGGCCATTGGAACATTTTTTTTTTTTAACAGAAAAAAGTGTCCAATGCGGGAATCGAACCCGGGTCCTAGTGGTCGAAAACCAAATGGTTTAACCAGCCTTCCACCGACCCCCCTTGTGTTTATTAACTGGGAACAATATGATTGTTGGTGTTTCTTATCCCCTTGTGTAAAGATTACATAAATTCCATGAGTCCATGCTCCTCGAGCTGTTTGATGATAAGCAGCGACCTCTCCCAATGGAACAATAAGTTGGTTTTCAACCACTACCACCCTGGTTTGAATCCCTCTCATTGGGCACTTTTTTCTAATTAAAAAAAAAGAGGCTCCAATGGTCCCATTTTCTTGAAAAAGTCCAACCCCATCAGAGAGTGCAAGTAACCAAATGGAGCTCTCTGCCAAACTTGTAAAAGAAGCCGTCAATTACTACTCACCATGATTATCATGGTCTATACCACATGTACTATGGGAAATATAAAAAATATTACAGATAGATATAGGGAAAAAATAGAAATTTTCTGTAAAGGACAGCACTTAATGGAACTAAAAGGAAAACAGTCAAATGTGCAATATTATAACTGTATGGTAGATTAAACTGGCGACACCGCTGGGAGGGTTCACCACTGATGAGCCAGGCCCTCCAATTAATATATCATTGTAGTAAGGACAGTAGAAAATTATTTTAATTCAAAAAGAATCATGCAATTGTTTTTTTTTTTTGCTTATCTCTAGTACACGTGGTACAGAACTCCGCCCTTGCCGGTCCCAAGCCCGGATGAAAAAGGAGGAGAGGGAGCAGTAACAAGCTCACTAAAAAACCTGGGTTCAGCTGGCCTGGCTGATAGTACCCTGTAAGGGCTCCAGGGATACAGGATGAGCAGCGTCTGTATTCCATGTTAGGAGCGGCTGCACATCGGCCTGCTACTGAGTAGTGCTACCAGTCTTATTGACAAAGGCAGAGGCATTCTACTTCACACAGGGTGGAGATAAGAAAGAAGAAGAAGAAGACACATGGTACAGGCAATGCTAATCATGGTGGGTAGAAGTAGGTGACTACTTTTACTGTAAGTGCACCACATGTGAAAAGCAGTTTAACTTTTGCACTTACATATGTGCCAGAGCCCCATTTGGTTACTTACACTCGCTGGTGGGGTTGGACTTTTTCAAAAATCGCAGGCCATTGTGTTTTTTTTTTTTTTCAAAAATAGTTTGAACTACTCATAACAGATGACACTAATGCATAATGATGATCACCACTGTAGACTCTTGTAGATGAATAAGAGGAAAATCCCTGTAACCTGAAGATCTACTGACAAAATCTAAGATTGAAGTAAACGAAAAAATTGCGCTAAAAATTATAAAAATAAAAATACAACCTTTCGCAATGAGTTTCTTATATTTTATTTCTTGGGGTCCTGGAGGACGGCTTCCTCACCCCCACGGCCTTAGAGGGCTCTCGCATGGGGTCCAGGGGTCTTGGCGTGGAGCGGCTTGCTGGTGGGAGGACCTCCGCGGCTGCTGGTTCTTCTGTCAGCCGCCGTGTTTTTCTTGTTCTCCTCCATCTCCGTGTAAACCTCAGACAGGCTCAGGGAGTCGTCATTGGGACGGTCCTCAACGGCCAGGGGCAGCGGCGGGGCGGTGGCGTTGTTGGGCTGCTCCCCTGGGGGCTCCACCTCCAGCAGCATAAAAGAAACTCATTGCGAAAGGATGTATTTTTATTTTTATAAAATCTAAGATAAACTGCATGTGCTGTTTCTTTTCCTTGGAATCCTATATAAAAAAAAAAAATCTCATTTCCTGATAAACTAAAAATAGTTTCAATTAATTAATTTTTAATGAGAATTTAGGTAAGTTTTAAAACATTTTCTCACACTATTTTAATATTTAACAGCAAATTGCTCTTTCATTCTGAGATTTGTCTTTCCTAATTTTCTACATGATATTTGGGTGTAGATGATAGGTATATTAGGTAGTACAAACACTAAAGATTGCCAAGAAGACTTTACCCATAGCCCATCATCACTCTAAGACACTCATCACTCAAAAGAACCATATGCAACAAATTTGAAAATGAAAAAAATTATACACTCCTGGACAAAAGTAAGTTGGCCCTTTATTATGTATATCAGGATTCAAACAAAAATTCTGAAATATATTTGATACACAGTGATGTTTATTGAAGATACACGAAATAACCAAGTGAAAACAAAATAACTTATGTCTAAAAAAAAAAAAATGATAGAAGACCTGAGACATCAAAGACCTACCAATTCCTTAAATTTTGTTCACGAGTGTTAATAGCAATATGCAGGATAAGCACAGTATAAATAGAAAAATTGACATTTCTCCATTATATATTCACAGTTTAAATACAGTTTATTCTTCATATATAATTATTAGCTTTATACTTACTATATATATATATATATATATATATATATGCCTTAAGAAAAAGGCATCTCCTTATCGTGCAACTGAAAGTTGCTGATGGCTTGCGCCATCTATCGGAATAAATATCAACTATTCTCGTTGATTTTTAATTATTCCAGAATTGGCCAAATACCCATTCTTGATTAATCAAGAAAAGCTAACCACGGACGCGTTTCGGGCATATATGTGGCAATATAATAATAATGTGGGGAAAGAGAAATAAGGACACCACAAGTTTGGAAGAGGAATCCCAGACAACCAGAGAGAGATAGACGGGCCAGCCACCGCTGAGCGGCCGGCTGTTCCGTGTCGAACACAATCACCAACTGTCTTAAAAGTCCCGAGGTGTTAAGTGACGGACCCAGGAGCCCCTTGGAATGTCGCTGATGTCTAAAGTGACCGGTCCTTACCCTCCCGTCTCTCTCTGGGTTGACTGTAGGCTTGCTTTATTATTCCTGGAAGAGTATATATTATGACATATATATATATATAGAAGCAATGGGCGCTTCTCCCGTCAAAATAAACGTCAAAACCTGACGCCATCTATTGACCGTCGCCACAACTAGCGGCCTCGGGCCTTTGGCACACTGAGAAGCGTCCACCTAGAGACCATGGTTTCGGGCTAATGGCCCTCGTCAGTCTAGGGCGGACTTTTAATATATATACAAATCATTCCAAAACTAATTTACTTAGTTTGGAGTCTGAGAAAAGTATTATGATGATGATAATATGCTTGTTAAAAATTTTCATGATAATTTATTGCAATGATAAAAATTATTAAATAATAGGGCGTAGCACATCAGTGGTGAACCCATTGGATACATGTGTCAAATGTTGCCAAATAAGCACACGGGATCGGGTAAGGTTCTCTGTTTGAATCCTCTTTATTTAACTTTGTGAATTATATGGAGAACACAATGAGAGAGCTAAGCCCATTCATTTAATAACTTTAATCATTGCAGATGATAAGGCACAGACACAATTTGGATTATAAATTATAAACACAAGGTAACAAGACTAAATCTAAATAATTAAATTGTGTGTAACATTTAGGTAACAGCGTTGTTATCATCATTAAATTCAGGACTTTTGTCTGATGATGGTCACATATCACATTATTTATTTATTCAGATTTGGTGCCTTGTTACCTTGTGTTTTTAATCATTGCAGTAAGGGGTCTGTAGAGATATTAATTGATAATATTTATCATATGAATCACATTGCCAAAAATAATATTATTAAAAATGTGTGTTAACAATAAATAAAAAATTAAATATATAATTAAATATATCATCAGTTTAAGAATAGCAATTAATATATACAGTTATCAGCGTCATGCACAATTTTTTCTTAATTCTGTCACCGTTTGCTTTTGGTTCAGTGGTAGAATGCTCGCCTGCCCCTTCCCAGCGATGCATTTTTTTTTTTACAATTTTTAAAACTCATTTATATTATTAAAATATATGTGCTTTTCCTGTCTATGTACATATTTATGGTCTATATACACAAGTATACACGAATGTATACAAGTTATTTGCAAATTGCGTGGCAAATTTGCCCTTTCGCTCGAAAGCAGAGCCTCTAGCGGTGAAGATGGGAGGTAATATCAGCTGACCTAATGGACATGTAAAACGTGTTTTAACAGGACATAGAGAAAAATCTGGAAAATATATTTTTCGGGTTTTTAGTCAAGAAAAATAAATTGACAGATTCTGGGAAAAAAGTAGTTGTTTTTTATTCAGAAAATTATGATGACAATATTGCTGTATCATATTTGATTATCAGATACAAAATTATATCCGGAAAAATTCCAAAAAGCAGAGACCACGAGTGAAGCCAGTTCATTTTTAGTATGCAGGAACAAAATTCTAACAGAAAAACATTCATTCGAGCAGAAGACACAAAGCCAGATCATCTCTTTATAAAAATATCGCTTCTCAGACACAAAGTTTAGAGCGGGACGTTTCACAAGAATGACATCTGTTGTTTATGTTGTTCTTGTGTCTATTTGATCACGCAGAATGCAACTGAACTAAGTATTTATTTATTAACATATATTTTTATAACATGGTTATATATCTAAGAGTGTTTACAAGTCGAGTCGGCAGTGTTGCCGGATCAATCATAACATGTTTCCTTTAAACAAAAATAAAAAAGGATTGCAGTTCTCCTAGTCTCTATAACGCAAAGGTTTTCTCACTGTTCTACCACTGCGGGTTCGCACACTAGGAGAAGTAGATGATTCTTCACCTTTCTTGGCAATGTCCTCCCTTGGATCATATGCTCTTCTCTTTTCGGAAGTGGGTCTTCCGTGATCTTGTATGTTGTCATCCATGGCTGTCCCTGCTTGAGATCCAGGAATGCTTGGACTTTGACTTGTTGGGGCAGAATCTTCTACACTGAACTTTCTCGGTCTAAGGTGAGACCTGTTCCTGCGGTATTCAGACCCACTTGGTGTTTTCACCATATATGAGCGTGGAGTTTCATGCTTTGCGGTCACTGTTGCCGGAACCCATTTTCTATGCCTTTCCTGCAACATGATGTTGTCTCCTACTTCCAAAGGTCTCAAAATTCTCTTTGGACTTCCTGCATACTTTTGTTGATGGTCTCTCAATTTTTGGTAATTCTTTGTTGTGTCAAACAGTGGTTTCAACTGTTGTCGGGTGTATGTCGAAAGAGTTCTCACAGATCTTCCCATAAGCATTTGGGTCGGAGATGGCAAGTCATACTTAGGTGTGTTGTTGAACTCCATCAAAGCCAGATTGGGATCTCTTCCTGACTTCACAGCTTTAATTATCAGTCCTTTGATGGTTTGAATTGTCCTCTCAACTTGTCCATTAGATCTTGGATATTTGGGACTGGAGGTTTGGTGTTTGAATTCATATTTCTGAGCAAAATTTTTGAATCCAGTAGAGTTAAAAGGGGGTCCATTATCCGAAACTAGAGTTCTTGGAATTCCATGAGTCCTGAAAATGGTTTTCAACTGCAGGATGGTTTCGGTTTCTCTTTTGCTTGATAATTTCCGGATTTCAACAAACTTTGAGTGGTAATCGACAACCAAGATGGAACTGGTTCCACTCACCTCCATGAAATCTACAGCAATTTTTTCCCATGGAAATTCAGGGATTTCATGAGCTATTCTTGACTCCTCAGGATTCTTTCTTGAATATTCCTGACATGTTCTGCACTTTTCCACTTCATTTTCTACTTGTGTTATCATGCCGGGCCAGTAAAATGCTGATCTTGCTTTTTCTTTGGAAGCTGCTATGCCCTGGTGTGATGAATGAACAACCTGCAGGATTTCTTTTCGAAGAGTCGATGGCACCATGATGCAATTTCCTTTGTAAACAATTCCGTCACTCACATGAATTTCATCTTGAAATTGCCAGTAGGGTTTTGCTTCATCACAGACCATAGTTTTATATTTCGGCCATCCATTCTTCGCATACTCTATTAGTTGTATCAAGGTGTGGTCCCCATGAGTTTCCTTTTGTAGTCTCTTTATTTTTTCATCTGTGGTAACCAGCAACATGTGCACTGATTCAGTTTGACCTTCTAAATAGCTTGTGTCCACCTCATCTTTTAATGGATCTCTAGACAGATGGTCAGCTACAAACATGTTTTTCCCTGGTGTAAACTTCAAAGATATTTGAAATCTCATGAGACGTAAGACCATTCTTTGCAGTCTTGGGGAAAGCTTTTCTAAAGGTTTCTTAACAATACTCAGGAGAGGTTTGTGGTCAGTTTCCACAATAACATCATTTCCCCAAATATAGTACTGGAAGCGTTCACATCCAAAGACTATAGCCAAAAGTTCTTTCTCTATCTGTGCGTATTTTCTTTGAGTTGCATTCAGGCTGAAGGACGCATACTCAATTGCTTGTCCCCCTTGCATGAGCACTGTACCAATACCATATTGGCTTGCATCAGATGAAATGGTGATTGGCTTGGTTGGGTCAAAAAATGTCAATATTGGAGCATTCGAAACCATATTCTTGAGTTTTTCAAAACAATCATTTTCTTCGCCTCCAAATTTCCATTCACTCTTGTTGCTTATCAATTTCCTTAGAGGTGCAGTCTTGTCAGACAGATTAGGAATGAATTTGCCAAGGTACGTTACCATACCTAAGAATCTTTGGACTTCAGTCTTGTTCTCAGGTCTTTTCAACTTTTGTATTGCCTCTGCTCTTGAAGCTTGAATGGCTATTCCATCTCGACTGATTATATGGCCTAAGAAATTTACTTTGTCGACAGCTATCTGCTGCTTCTTAGCATTGAGCTTGACATTATTTTCTTCCAACCTTCGAAGAACTGTTTCAAGGTTTCGGTTGTGCTCTTCCATTGTGCTTCCATAGATCAAGATGTCATCCATATAGCAAGCAGTTCCCTGGAGACCTGAAAGAATATTGTTTATGCATCGCTGGAATACCTCCGATGCACTGTTCAATCCATAGGGAAGTCGCTTGAACCGGAATCTTCCAAAGGGAGTCGCAATGGTGCACAGGTTGGTGCTTTCTTTGTCTAATGGGACTTGCCAGAAAGCTGATGATGCATCAAATACAGAGAAAACTGTAGCACCTTTCAGTTCAGAAAATATTGTTTCAGCTGTTGGCAGAATATAGCGCTCTCTTTGAACATATTTGTTCAGTTCCCTGGGGTCCATGCAAATTCTGACATCCCCAGAAGGTTTTTGTACCACTACAATAGGGTGTGTCCATTCGCTTGGTTCTTCAACTTTTTCAATAATGTCAAGTTTTTCCATCCGTTCCAATTCTGCTTTAACTTTTTCTCTAATGGAAAAAGGAATTTTTCTGCTTGGAGCAATAACTGGAGTTGTATTTTCATTTATTCTAATCTTGTGTTCAATTGGCAGTCTTCCTATGCCTTCAAATATATTTTTGTGCCTGTTCAAAATTTCTTTTGCTGAATTGTTTTGCTCTGTTTGGACAGCATCACATTTCTTAATTAGTGAAAGCTTTTCAATAGCTTCTATTCCTAAAATTGGTTGATAGTATCCATCAGCAATGAAAAATTCTAGACTTTCAGTCTTATTTTTAGTTTTGCAATTTAGTGTGGCAATTCCTTTTATCTTGATTTCATGTCCTGTATATGATGTTAGCTTTCGGTTAGTCTGAAATATTTCCAAACCTTTCATTTGTCTGGTGAATGTGTATGGCAAAACATTTACTTCTGCTCCAGAGTCCAACTTGAAACATATTTCCTTTCCATTCACTATGATGGATTTTTTCCATTCCAAAGTATGGACTACTTTTGCTTCATGTATTGACCATACAGTTTCTTCTGTTTCATCATTCAGACTTCTGATAGCTGAACTTTTACAGAAAGCTGCAAAATGATTCATCTTTTTGCATTTGGAGCATCTTTTACCCCATGCAGGACAATTTTTTGCTCTGTGGGACTTTCCACACCTTTGGCATTTGAATTCTTTTTCAGATTCTTGATTTTGTTTTGGACTGTGTTTCTTTTCATATTTTCTTATTTGACAGATGTTCTGGTTGTTCTGCATGATCTTGATCTGTTGCTTGCTTATTTCATCTGTTTTGCACATTTCAATGGCTTTTAGAAGAGTTAAATTGGGCTCTCTTAAGAGGCGTTCCTGCAAAGCCTTGTCTTGTATTCCATACACAATGCGATCCCTAATTAAACTATCCTTTTGTGATTCAAATTCACATGATGTGGATAATCCTTTTAGTTCTGTTATAAAACTATCGATGGATTCACCATCCTTCTGGGTCGCTGAAAAAAATTTGAATCTTTCAAAAATTACGTTCTTTTTAGGCTCGCAAAAATCATCAAATTTGTTTATTACAAGATCGAAATTTTCTGCTTCATCTTCTTTTAAATGAAATGTGTTGAAAACTTCCAAGGCTTCTTCGCCAATAAAATTTAATAAAATGGCAACTTTCAGTTTATCAGGCTTTGTGGCTTTTTCTGTTGCTTCAAGATAAAGCATTAATCGCTGTTTGAACCTTCGCCAATTTTCCGCTACATTTCCTTGCAGGGCGAGTTCGCTAGGCCTAACAAAGTCCATGTTTTCTTTTTTTCACTAATATTTTTCAATAATATATTTATTTGAAAAAGTACTCACTTTTCCGCTGCCACCATGTTGTTTATGTTGTTCTTGTGTCTATTTGATCACGCAGAATGCAACTGAACTAAGTATTTATTTATTAACATATTTATTTATTTCATCTCAATTTGCAGGTGTTACATTCGAGCACAACTCGCGAGTCACCTTGTCCAGATTATTTACACATTGCGAGTTGTAATGCTGGAGTGGCCCCCAGATCCTTACAGGAGGGCAGTTGTTGGGTGTTTGGCTGTCAGCTAGCCATTGGGTCCAGGTCGTCGGATTCGGTGGCTGAGGTCACCTTGATTTTGAACAATTTCTTGTATAGTTGGATTTGATGATTTTTGAAATTGAGAGAATAGTCTTGTTGCAGAGTCTTGATAAATCTCTTCTAGATTAGGCTGGTTGAGATCTTCTTTGAGAATTTTGTTTGAAAGATTGAATGGGGCTCCTATAGTGGTTCGTAAGCAAATCCTCATGAAGGCATCTATTCTTTTTTTATCCGTAGGTGTGATATATTTGCCCCAGACTGGTAGTGCGTACGTGATGATGGGTAGAATACAGGTTTTGTACAACGTGAATTTATGCTTTGTTGTTAAATTACTTTTAAAATTGAGCAGGCTTGATAGAGATATTTTGGCTATCTTTGCCTTTCTTATGGTGTTTTGGACATGTAGGTTAAATTTTAATTTTGAATCCAAAGTGACACCAAGATACTTGGCATGGTCGGCCCAACTAATAGTGCTTGAGTTTACTGTCAAGTTGGTTTGTGGCTTGAATTTTTTGTTATCTCTTGGGGGAAAAAGTATTGCTTGAGTCTTAGTTGGGTTAATGTCTAGTTTCCACTCATCGCACCATTTGATTATGTCATTTAGGTAATTCTGAAGCTGAGTAACCAATAGGTTGACTGATTTAGAGTTAAATAAAATTGCTGTGTCATCTGCGAAGAGCTTAAGTTTACATTTAGAGTGCAGTGGGATGTCATTAATGTAAATATTGAAAAGGTAGGGTCCGAGGATAGAGCCTTGAGGTACTCCAGTCTGGATTGGCTTTGGTTCAGTTATAAAATTTCCTTGCTTGACTGAAAATGTCCTGCCCTGTAGATAATTCTGCATAAAATTGATAATGTCACTTGGAAACTGGTGTTTTGTGAGTTTCTTTATAAGGCCATTATGCCAAACTTTATCAAATGCTTTCGCAAAATCTAGAAAGACAGCACCTACCACTTCCTTGTGGGATCTTCTTATCTGGATGTAGTCCAGAACTGCAATGAGTTGGTGAGTTGTTGAATGCCCCCTTCTAAATCCGAATTGCTGCGGGATGATGAAGTTAGAGTTGTCCAAGTACATCTGAAGTCTACGTAAAATAATTCTTTCGTAAATTTTGCCGATGGTGGGGAGGAGGCTGATAGGTCTTAGATCTTCAGGGGATTTAGCGGATTTTTTTGGAATTGGAATTATGATAGCATGCTTCCAGACTTTGGGGTAGTAACACAAGTGCAGTGCGGCGTTGAATACTCCAGCTAGAAATACAATCCATTTGATGGGAAGATTCTTGGCCATTTGCGGAGTGATATTGTCATGGCCAGGAGCTTTGTGGTTAGCTAAGTATTTAATCACTTCTTTGACTTCATTTGGTGTCGTCATTGTGAGCATTTTTTCTTGTTGGTGATTATAAGTTATATTTGGTTGGTCTTCTTTTTTCTTGGAGAACTGGTTGGAGAAGTGTTCTGCAAGTTCATTTCCGATTTCTTTGTCGGTCAATAAGGTTTTGCCGTTCGTTACTAAGCTTGAGATCCTTTCCGTTTTTTTCCTGATGGGTTTTGTTTTTCTCCAGAAGTCCTTTGGGCTTGATTCAATCTTGTGTATGAATTGATTCCAGTTCTCGGTGGAGTCGGATTTGAGGGCTTTGTTAACTTTTCCCTGTAGGTTTAAATAAATGGCTCTATGGGCTGGATCCCAGGTTGCTTGCCATCTCTTTCGAGCTTTATTCTTTTCTTTTATCAAGGCCTTGGTCGAGGGGTTCTGTTTTGATGAAGAGGATGATATAACTGTGTTTTTCGAGTAGCTGTTGTAGATTTTATCATTTAGTATGGTCACTGCTGAGTCAATATTGGCTTCCGTTTTCAAGGGTACTCTAGGAGGCGTACTGGAAATTAAGTCTTGTTGGAAGTGTACCCAGTTAGTGAGTCGGCAAGCCCTAGTCGTGAATTCATCCTTCGGGCAGGTCAGCTCTAGGATTACTGGGAGGTGATCTGAAGATAAGGCATCCAGGGTCTTAATCCTCGAAGTCCAGGGGATGTTTCTAAGAATTGCGATGTCTAGAAAGTCTGGATTACCCAAAGGACTGTAGTGCGTGGGTGAAGAAGGTGCGACAATGTCCAGGTTTTCTTTTTCGGAAAAATTATGAAGCACGGTTCCGCTATTATTGGAGGTTCTTGAGCCCCAAAGAGGGTGCTTGGAGTTCCAGTCTCCTGCAGCGATTACTGATTGATTATTCTCTAACAAGAGATTCAGATCTTCCTCCAGGAGTGGTAAATCGGGTTTCTTATAGATTGACGATATCTGCACTACTGCCCTTCCATCTGGTTTCATTAGAATTGTGGTGTTTTCCATGTTAGATGTTTGAATCAGCACTTTTTTATATTTAAGATAGTTTTTTAGAATTATTGCCGTTCCACCGCCCCTTCCAACGATTCTATCGTCTCTTATTGTCTGATAGTTTCTGAGTTTGAGGTCGACAGATGGTTTTAAGTGTGTTTCACTGAGCAGTGCCATGTCTATTGAGTTTTCTTCTAAAAAATGTAGAAATTCTTCTTTTTTGAGTTTGATTCCGTTGCAATTCCAGAAAACGATTTTCAAAGGTAATTTGCCTTTCATTGTAAGTAAGTTTTGATAATTTCTAATAACTTTTCGCACAGTTCCCTGGTGTCAGAACGAGTAGTTTTCTTTTTTGCAGTTTCAGCGTAACTTGCCTTTTGTTTTTCAACAGTTGCTTCTTCTGTTTTAGTGGAGCTTGCTTGAGGTATGGTGTTAGGGGAGTTTTGTCTGGGAGGCTTTAGCTGCTGTTGTTGTGGCTTCGGAAAATTTTGGCATCCGCGGTAATTGGCTGTGTGCGCCTCTCCACAGTTAGCGCACTTTGGTGGGAGCTGTTTCGACTTTCTTGGACAATCCTTCGAATGGTGTTCTTCAGCACACTTGACGCATTTGGGCTTCAAAAAACAGTTTAGCTGGCCATGCCCAAAGCCCTGGCAGTTAAAGCATTGGGTCACTCGTTTTGTAGTCCTGAATGATTCCACGACTATTTTTTGGTAAAGTATTTCGGTTATTCCATAGATTCGTTTATTTTGTTCATTTTTCGGTAGCTCTACTAGGACTATATTCATCTATTAACATATTTTATTTATTTATTTCGTCTCAATTTACAGGTGTTACATTCGAGCACAGCTCGCGAGTCACCTTGTCCTGGCTATTTACACATGGCGAGTTGGTGGAGTAGAAGTGGTCCCCCTAGGCCTTGCAGGAGGGCAGCTGTTGGGCGATGAGCTCTTGACTAAGTGTCAGGGCCGGGTCGTCGGAATCGGGGATTGATATCTCCTTTATTTTGTAGAATATCTTGTATGGTTGGATTATTTGAATTTTGCATTTGGAGGTATAATTTCTTAACGGAAGTTTGGTACATATCTTCTAGATCGGGTTGGTTCAAGTCCTCCTTCAGTATCTTGTTTGATAGGTTGAATGGAGCTCCTATACTTGTCCGAAGGCAGATTCTCATAAATGCGTTTATCCTATTTTTGTTTGTGGTTGTAATATATTTACACCAAATTGGGAGTGCGTATGTTACTATCGGGAGGATACAACTTCTGTATAGAGTAAACTTTTGTTTTGTAGTCAAATTGCTTCTATAGTTGAACAGGCTTGATAATGTTATTTTTGCGATTTTTGCTTTCTTTATGATATTTTTGACATGCATGTTGAATTTCAACTTGGAGTCTAAGGTAACTCCAAGATATTTAACGCTGTCAGTCCAGTTAATAGGGCTCTGGTTTACCTTTAGGATGGATTGTGGCTTGAACTTTTTATTGTCTAGTGGAGGAAAAATTATTGCCTGA
This sequence comes from Cordylochernes scorpioides, assembly GCA_030710605.1. NCBI lineage: Eukaryota > Metazoa > Arthropoda > Arachnida > Pseudoscorpiones > Chernetidae > Cordylochernes > Cordylochernes scorpioides. Next base: position 3,655,998 of record CP092868.1, on the reverse strand, counting down.
GACTTTTTTGGGTTGATGTCTAATTTCCAATCGTTGCACCATTTGGTTATACTGTTTATGTAATTTTGGAGTTGTGTAGTTATTATTCCTATTGATTTGGAGTTTGCTAAAATTGCTGCGTCATCTGCGAAAAGTTTTATTTGACATTTTGGATGTTGAGGGAAATCGTTGATGTAGATGTTGAATAGGTAGGGTCCAAGGATAGAGCCTTGAGGGACTCCAATCTGGGTTGGTTTTGCCGTGGTTATATAATTCCCTTGCTTAATTGAAAAGGTTCTGTCCTGGAGATAGTTTTTCAAGAATTTGATAAAATCCCTTGGAAATTGATTTTTTGTTATTTTTGCTATCAAGCCATCATGCCATACTCTATCAAAGGCTTTGGTAAGGTCTAGAAAAACAGCACCTACTGCCTCCTTGTGGGACTTTCTTATTTGGATGTAGTCTATTACTGTGATTAGCTGGTGGGTTGTGGAGTGTCCTTTTCTGAATCCAAATTGTTGAGGAATGATAAAGTTAATAGAATCCATGTATGTCTGCAATCTGCGAAGAACAATCCTCTCGTATACCTTACCGATGGTAGAGAGAAGACTGATTGGTCTGAGATCTTCAGGTGATTTGACAGGTGATTTTTTTGGAATGGTTATGATAATGGCATGTTTCCATTTCTTCGGGAAGTAGCACAGGTGTAATGCAGCATTGAAGATCCCAGCGAGGAAAACTATCCATTTGATGGGGAGGTTTTTAGTCATTTGCGGCGTAATATTGTCGTGGCCTGGAGCTTTGTGATTACCTAGGTTTTTAATCACTTCCTTGACTTCGTTTGGCGTTGTCATTGATAGTATATTCTCTTGGGGATGATGGCAAGTGTTATCTGTTAGGTAAGACGGAACCTCATCCTCCGCCTTGGAAAAGTGTTTGGAAAAATGCTCTGAAAGATCATTTCCAATTTCTTTGTCGGTCAGCAAGGTTTTTCCATTTGCATTTAAACTAGTGATTTTGTCAGTTTTTTTCCTAATGGGTTTTGTTTTTTTCCAGAAGTCTGTTGGGCTCGATTCAAGTTTGCTTAAAAAACTATTCCAATTTTCAGATTTCTCTGCTTCGAGGGCTTGATTTACCTTTCCTTGAAGATTGAGGTAAGTAGCTCTATGAGCTGGATCCCAGGTTGATTGCCATCTTTTCCTAGCTTTATTTTTCTCCCTTATTAAGGCTTTGGTTTTTGGGTTCTTTATTAATTTGGAAGATGAGACTATGGTGTTTTTCGAGTAGCTATTATTAATTTTCTCGTTTAAAATTCCAACTGCTGAATCAATATCTACTTCAGTTTTCAAGGGGAGTCTGGGGGGCGTGGTGGAGATTAGATCTTGTTGAAAATGAACCCAATTAGTTACTCGGCTGAGCTGGGTTGTGAATTCGTCCTTTGGGCAATTCAATTCAAAGATTACAGGGAGATGGTCAGATGATAAATCGTCGGTGGTTCTGGCCTTTGGGGTCCAGGGAATGTTTTTAAGTACAGCGAAGTCTAGGAAATCGGGATTGCCGAGTGGACTGTAATGCGTGGGTGACGAAGGTGCGACAATGTCGAGGCTTTCTCTTTCAGAGAAATTGTGCAGCACGATTCCACTGTTATTTGAAGTCCTTGATCCCCAAAGAGGGTGTTTGGAGTTCCAGTCTCCTGCAACGATTATTGAGTGGTTGTGTTTTATCAGTTGGTTCAAATCTTCTTCCAATAATGGTGCATCAGGCTTCTTATAAATTGCTGTGATTTGCAAGAGTGTTTTTCCATCTGGTTTTATCAAAATTGAAGTATTTTCCAAGTTTAAAGTGTGAATCAGCATATTTTTATATTTAAAAAAGGATTTTATGATGATGGCTGTTCCCCCACCTTTTCCTGTAATTCGATCAGTTCTAATGGTTTGATAGTTCCTGAACTTTAGATCAATTGAGGGTTTAAGGTGAGTTTCACTGAGCAGAGCAATGTCAATTGAGTTATCTTCTAAAAAGTGCAATAATTCTTCTTTCTTAGATCTGATTCCGTTACAATTCCAAGCAATAATTTTAAAAGGTAATTTGCAATTCATTGTAGGTATGTTTTGATTACTTGCATCAATTTTTCACACAGGTCCTTAGTTTCAGAACGAGAAGTTTTTCTTGTCACAACCTCAGCATTGCTTTGGTTTTGTTGTTCTACCATTTTCGGCAGTGTTTCAGATCTTTTTGAAATCGGAAGTGGGTTGTTAGGTTTGTACTGACCAGGGTATCTTGGCTGTTGCTGATGTACTCTTGGAAACTTAGGGCATCCGCGGTAATTGGCTGTGTGCGCTTCTTCGCAGTTTGCACACTTTGGGGGAAGTTGTCTTGACTTTCTTGGGCAGTCCTTCGAATGGTGCTCCTCGGCACACTTGACGCATTTTGGTTTCAGGAAGCAGTTAAGTTGACCGTGCCCGAAACCCTGACAGTTGAAGCATTGAGTCACACGGTTTGTTGTTCTGAAAGATTCTACTGCAATTTTCTGATAGAGAAGTTCGGTTATTCCGTAAATTTTCTTGTTGTGTTCATTTTTCGGTAATTCTACCAGTACTAAATTCATTGGCCTTTTAGTTGATTGTCTATGAAGTCTCTTCACAGAGGTCTCAGTAAAGCCCATTGTTGCAAGTTCTATTGCTATATCTTCAGTCTTGTAGGCTGTTGTCACGCCCTTTAATACCACTTTGAGCGGTTTTTCTTCTTGGAGTCTATAAGAGTAGCCGCCATTATTTTTTTGAACATATTCCCTGATTTTTTTGAAGTCTGAAATATTTTTGGCCTTGATAATGTGCTTATTTCCTGAGATCGTACATTGGAATTTATCTGTGCACAGGTCTTTCAGCTCTTGGCAGAGCAACTTCCAGTCTATTACATTTTCTGCTATTACAGGTGGTATTCTTGGCTTTTTTGCATGTGTGACTTTTGTCCAAGGACCATCTTCATCAATGTCTTCTTCGTTAACCTGAGGAGGGGTAGCTGCGGACGTTTCTTGAGGGACTTCAGTTACCTCGTTCATGGAGACATCGTTTTCATTATGTTGTGAGACAACTTCCATTCTCGGTGTCTTATGGCTACGTGATGTTGAATCTGATGGAGATTCGCGAGTTCGTTTCTTTGTAGAAAGAGTTTCTTCAACTTTGTACTCGATGCCACATCTTTCAAGGATTTTCAAAAGTATGTTGGTTTCGATTATACTGACCTTTTCGCCAGCTGGGCCGATCGTTGATTTGATTACAATAGGCTGCATATTTTTCCTGAAAAAATTAGCAGCAAAACTATTTGACTCCAACACTAAAAAAAACTATTAACATATATTTTTATAACATGGTTATATATCTAAGAGTGTTTACAAGTCGAGTCGGCAGTGTTGCCGGATCAATCATAACAACATCCACGGCGCCAATTTATAATTGTAACGAATAGTATTTGAATAAAATCATTTAATGGGGTCATTCTGCTAGTATAATAATAATGATTACAATTTTGACCAGAGAGACCATACATAAAGATAAAGGTTACCTCTCCCTTCAAAAATAGACTTTTAAAACTATTCACCACCTATTGGTCATATCTTTGCTTTAGAGGATTCAGGTCGCATCACAAAGCTACAACAGAAGGTCAATAGAAGGCGTTTTGTTTTCGCATCTATTTTGAAAAGGGAAGTGACCTTTATCTTTTTTCTTATTCTGCTAATCAAGGAACAATGAGGCTCTTCTGAAAAAAATTATAGGGCTCCCCCACAACAACAGATGGTTAACTTGAAATTTCCATCTTATTTTTGTGAGTGTGTGTGTGTGTGCGCGAGTAATATTAAATTAGTGGTAGGCTCAATTCCAACTATTATTTGGAGTTGTTTCACATCTAGCCGAACTTTGGCTGAAGGGATAGCTTCAGGAAACCATTTGTGAGGCGGAATGAATCAGAAAAACCTGTCAGAGAAAATTTCTATATTTTGTAAACGTTTGGCTTTAAATTTGATCTTATGGATTATTGATATCCATTGAAAGACTAAGAAATGACTGTCAGAGAAAATTTCTAAATTTTGTAAACGTTTGGCTCTGAATTTGATTTTATGGATTGTTGATTTCCTTATCGTTTTGAAAATAGAGCAATCCATTTTTTTTTTTTTTGATATCCAAATGTAGTTTCCAAATAAAATTATTTTTAGAGAATATATTTATATTTTTATATATAAACATTACTTATGAATTTTAAATTTAAATAAAACGCCTTGTATTTATTCTTAAATATATTTTTAAAATGCAATATAAAAAATTAATTCACAATGAATAATAAACAGAATAAATATTAATATTTCTTTGACTTTGACTAAACAACATCCTCGTGTTTTTATTTATTTTCTCTTTGAAATTTTTAAAGTGTTTTATTATAATATAAATACTAATAACGTGTAAAGATGGGAAGACGAATGATTAAAGAGGTAAAGTTGAATAAATTCGATAAACATTTTTGTTTTTAACACAATTTACAATGTATTTCATATATTATCATTCAGGACACGTTTAGGAAAAACAAACGCCAAATAAAGTGTCTTGTAAATATAGATTAGTTTATCCCAATGAATTTATCAAAGCGATATAAAAATATCACAATTGAAATCCATTCACAACGTTCACGTCATTATTTTTCGTTGCACATATATAAAACCAGACCAGACGACAGTCGCAGAGTCACAATAAATACTCAATAATGCTGTCATTTAATTACGAAAAAAAAAACAAAAACATTCTCATATTTGAAAAAAACAAAAAAAAAACAATACACTATCAATGCCAGGCAATAGAAATTGCCATTGATTCATATTTAAATATTACCTCATGATAAGATACAATTTTGAATATAGATTAGAAAAACAAGGTAATAAGACCAAATACAAATAAATAAATAGTGCATGACATTTCGGTAACAACATTGTCAGCATCATCAGACAAAAGTATTAAATGCAGAAATAGAGTAAGAATACAGAGAGAAGGAAAAAATGAAATATTCACTACAATGTCTAGTTATATTTTACCAATAGAAATATAACCATTGAAAGTATTGGTGACTTACACGTGTAGACATGTGGTGCACTTACAGTAAAAAGCAGTCGACTTCTACCTACCCTAAATATCATGGCCTGTTCCACGTGTACTAGGGATAAGAAAAAAAAAAACAAAATTTGTTGACTTGAAAAAAAAAAAAACAGGCCAATTCAATACTTTTGTATGATGATGGTAACAATACTGTTACCAAAACGTCACACTATTTATTTGAATTAGGTCTAATTACCTTGAAATTAATTCATATTCACTGCTACATAGTCTTGTTAAACATAGCCAACTTAATCAAATCTAAATGACAAATATTCCTATTGTTTAGCCCAGATTCACGTGCTGCTGAGTGTATCAATATGTTAGGTTAGTTTCAGAAAGATTAAATTTTTCAGGCCCCATGTAGGATAAGCAGATGCAGATGAGAGGGTAACACCCTCGATTCCCAACAGTCATGAACTGGGATTGAATCCGGCGTTAAAATTTTGTTTAATATGTGAACTTCACATATTATTCACTGTTTCAATTATCATAAACTAAGTTGCTCTTGTTGAGCGGTACCTAATAAAGTGATTTTGAACCGGAGACACATAGTTTCTAATTTGGGCATAAACTTTGGGAATCTCCCAAAATGCTTCAATGGCCTCCTAATTCTTGCAAAAGTCCAACCTCACCTGTGAGTGCAAAATATTTCTACATTGTAGATTGTACATGTAGACATGTGGTGCACATACAGTAACATACTACCTCCATCACAATATTACAAGTTAATTTTTTATCTTCCAAATACAGTTAAACCTGTCTATAGCGCCCCCTCTTGGGACTCACCAAAATCGGGTGCTATAGAGAGGGGGTGCTATAGACAGGTCACTTTTAATGTGAATCACATCGTACTACGTATTTAAAATCGGGCGTTATAAAGAGGAAGATGCTATTTAGAGGGGGTGCTATAGACAGGTCACTTTTAATGTGAATCACATCATACTATGTATTTAAAATCGGGTGCTATAGACAGGTCACTTTTAGTGTAAATCGCATCATACTACATATTTACAATCGGGCACTATAAAGAGGAAGATGCTATTTAAAGGGGGTGCTATAGACAGGTTTAACTGTATATATCTTTCTATATAATATGAGAATTTAAAATATTTTTGCCCCATATGATTCTTTTTAAAATAAATCAGTTTCCTACTCTCCTTACTGCAATGATAAAATAATGAGAGGGCCTGGCTCATCAGTGGTGAACCCTCCCAGCAGGTTTCGCCCATTTAATCTACCGTACCGAATGAATAGTTCATTTGAATCCTTTATGGATTTCATGAAATAAAGTCCGCCCTAGATTGACGAGGGCCATTATATATATATTTTTTGCCTATTCCTAGTATACGTGGTACAGGCCATGATAATCATGGTGGGTAGTTAGCGACTGCTTTTTTTACTGTAAGCGCACCACATGTCTACACATGTGAAAAGCAGTTCGACTTTGCACTTACAAATGTGCCAGAGCCCCATTTGGTTACTTGTACTCGCTGGTGGGGTTGGACTTTTGCAAGAATCGGGTGGATATTAGAGCATTTTTTAATATTTTTTTTTTTTAAACAGAAAAAAAGTGTCCAATGCGGGAATCAAACCCGGGTCGTAGTGGTCGAAAACCAAACGGTTTAACCAGCCTTCCACCGACCCCCGCCATTATCTTGAAACCATGGTCTTCAGGTACGCTTCTCAGCCAAAGCTGGTGTTGTGGTTTTGTCGCTGACTCGAGCCCACCAGTTTATGGAGACAGTCAAAAGATGGAGATTAGTTTTAGCGTCTATTTTGCCAGGAGAGGCGATTTTTATGGATCAATTAGAGATATATAAGAGATTGCCACTCTGAAGAGTGTAAATGGATGTACTGGTGTTATGTGGGATGGCGCACTTGAGGACTCATGTTTGTATGGTGCAGGGCACGATTGGCCAAAAGACTGCCTATCTCTCCAGAGCCAAAGCCTGCAAGAAGCTCCAGCTCTCCCTGCGTGACTTCAGGTAAGATCTGAACAATGTTGTCTTCGCAGCGATAAAGGATTGGTTGTATCAAATCCTTTCTCAATTTGCCAAAACTTCCAACCTCATAAGGTAATAAGACTAAATAAATAGTGTGGAATGTTTTGGTAACAATGTTGTTACCAAAATGTTGCACACCTATTTTTTTTTTTTTTTTGATTTTAGTCTTATTATACCTTGTGTTTCTAATCTAGAATCCAAACTGTACCTTATCTTTTCCAATCTCATGATCAGACTTACACAGCACTCGAAACAGATTCTTTATATTATGATGCATCAGCGCATCATCTGTTATGAATATTCTAAACTATTATAGAGGACGCGTATAATTCTTTTGAAAATTAAACAATTTCTACTGCCCTTACTGCAATAGAATAATTAAAGGGAGGGCTTGGCTCATCAGTGGTGAACCCTCCCAGCGGTTTCGCCAGTTTAATTTACCATACCGCTGTTATATTGCATTTTTTTGGAACTTCCTTTTATAGTGAGCTTGAGCTGGACTCTTGGAATGTTCTAACATCAAAGATATGTTGTTGCAGGAGACTGACTATCCTCAAGGGTATCCACCCCGTAGAGCCGAGATGCAAGAAGAAGGTCAACCCCAGCTGCAACCTCCGCACCTTCTACTACCTCAAGGATATCCAGCTCATGGCTCACGACCCCCTCATTGACAAGTTTAGGAACCTCAAGGTACGTAACACCCTCGTACATATTCCCGCTATACAAGTTACAACTTCATATTTACATAATTGCAACTTTTAGTTAAACTCTCTTGTATCAAAATAATGCTCAATTTTGACCATCAAAATACACTCATGGACAAAACTTAAGGATGTTGTACCTTTTAGCATGTATATCGGGATTCAGACAATAACTCTGAAATATACATAAGGTAATTAGACCAAATCCATTTAAACACTATTTATTTATTTAGATTTGGTCTTATTACCTTATGTTTATAATCTATAATCCAAATTGTGCCTTATCAACTCTGAAATATATTAGAGTGACCATTATTGTGAAGACACCCAATATAACCAAGTGTAAACAACATTGCCTCTGTCTCTTTAAAAAAAAAAAGAGACAACTGGCTACTTTAGACTTTTACTTTCTTAAATTTTGTCCATGAGTGAATAAAAAATGTTTTGACCAGTCTTTCCCCATTCTTTGTCCAGCATGCTTTGTTCTATTTGCATATTTTTATAAAAATGAAACTTCAGGCCAGGAAGGAGGAGTTACATATCCTAAAAGGATAATAGTTTCTACCCCAATGATAAGGCATAATTTGGATTATAGATATTAAACACAAGGTAACAGTCGAAAATCTCAAGGAGCTTTTCATGATTACCTTGTGTTTCTTACCCCAGAGTATGAACATTACCTTGTTGTTAACAGACAAATTAACATATTTTCAGGCTTGTGATAACACTGATGTATTATAGAATTCCTATCACATTTCATCACTTACATCTACTACTAACAATTACTTACTGTGGAGTATAATACACAACATTCACCTGGGTTGAGATAAACATAGGTGGAAAAGAAAGCTTAAAAAATGGGGGAAAACAACAAAGTAAGAAATAAAGAAGAGAATTAGAACATATTTATACACAATTTTTCTAAATAATCAGCCTTTTAAGGAAATTATGTTCACTCAAAAGAAGAAAGGAAAACCTCCAAAGGGTAAAGAAAGCTACAGGAAGGTCACTAGTTGAACTGCAAATGATGGTTAAATTGAAGAATTTTTGTCAGTATTTAGCATCACCAAAAGTCAATTTGACACTAACAACAACAAATATCCACTCATGGCTAAAAATATTGTTCTCCATCATACTGTGAACATTTGATCCTGGAAAATAAAAATGGATTCCTTTTCCTCAAAGTACGTATGAGCATAATAATGAGAGATTTTGGATCCAATGTTGAATTTTCAGAATGCCCCACACAGTTCATTAGGCTTGTGTGACTTGCTAGAGAAACTGAATTGGGAACAGGCCCTGGAGCCCCTGTTCGAGGATGGGATGGAAGAAAATGATGTCCCATTTGCCGTAATTTGGCCCGAGTGTAGGGAGCAACTCCTCACGTATGTCTCACGCAGACATAAACCCATTCTTGCAGAGTTTCTCGGCACTGTCGCTGAGCATGCTCGCGACTGCCACCCAATTATTCAAAAGGGATTGTCCGAGGTCAGGCTGGCTCTGGGCTCCTGACAGAATCAAGAAGATTGTAAATTTTTCTTACTCTTGATGGAGTGTAATTATTGACTATATTGTCAATAAAGTCTATTTTAATTGTCACAGTTCATTAGGCCTTCTCTTACCCCTACCATTATGGTTTTCTACCTTGTGGTGACAATGTGTTGGTGCACTTACAGTGAAAGCAGTCTCCAACTACCACCCACCATGATTATCATGGCCGGTACCCCCCATGAATACTATGAATATTAATAAACTAAAACAACATTTTAGTGTGGTTCTCCCATAAAAAAAATTAAAGGAGTTCTCAGTTGTGCTTAGCTGGTAGTGGGAGAATCTTCTTCTTTCTTATCTCCACTCAATCATATTAAGGTATCAAGTTTGTAAAACTTGAGATTTTTGATGGTGTCTGCCGGGGAAGAGTAGAGCTCATCAATGAATGAGTCAATACAGTCAATAATGTGTTAGTGGGAGAGTGTGGTAAGTGCATATCTAATAATAAAACATTTGTTTTAAGACAAAATTTACTGGACAAAGATATTCACTTAAGGATAAATCACATCAGCTTGTGAAATATTGAAAGTTGGTGATCACAGCCAACTTCCATTCACACAATCAGATGTCTTTCTCTTCAACTAATCAACTTAATCCCTCCAGTACATACCATTTGACATTTTTGTAACAATATATTTTGTTGACAGTCGGTGTTCAAGAAAGTCTCCAAGGCCAAAGGCAAGAAAGAGATGGAAACAGTGAAGAGGTTGAGGGCCAATATTCCCAACTTTGACCTCAAATACTTGGTGAAGGAAAGGTGAGTTGATGTAATCTTACTTCCATGGTTCCATAGCTCACAATATTCCATCTCAAACAACAGTAGAAACATTCTCTTTGATTCAAACCATCTTTACCAATCCCAACCTTCTCCCTTTCACATTAACATCTTTAATTCAACACACTTACTACAACTATATATATATATACAGGGGGTCGGTGGAAGGATGGTCTGACCCGTTGGTTTTCGATCGCTACGACCCGGGTTCGATTCCCGCATTGGGCACTATTTTTCTGAATAAAAAAAAATGCTCCAATGGCCCCCGATTCTTGCAAAAGTCAAACCCCACCAGTGAGTGCAAGTAACCAAACGGGGCTCTGGCACATTTGTAAGTGAAAAGTCAAACTGGTTTTCACATGTGTAGACATGTGGTGCACTTACAGTAAAAGCAGTCATTAACTTCTACCCACCATGATAATCATGGCTTGTATCACGTATACTAGGGATAAGCAAAAAAATTTTGATTTCTTGAGTTTGGAGGGGAAAAAATCTCAATAGTTTAAATTCTTACCAACAGATAACACACCAATGCTGAAATGTACATCAAAGTGCATACATTTTTGCACCCAAATTTATAAGTTGATGAATAATTTAAATGTTTCGATGTACTAGAGCGCCATCTGTTATCAAATTATAAAACTATTTTAGAGGCGTAATATTCTTTTTAAAATAAAACAATTTCTACTGTCCTTACTGCGATGGAAAAATTAAAGGGAGGGCCTGGCTCATCAGTGGTGAACCCTCCCAGCGGTTTCGCCAGTTTATAATTATATTTAATTCTGCTGTCCTAAAAGCTTATGTCCATAGTTCTTCTAAAATACCCATTCCAAGAGTCTTACAACAGTCACCTATAAAAGGAAGTTCCAAAAATGCAATATAACAGCGGTATGGTAGATTAAACTGGCGAAACCGCTGGGAGGGTTCACCACTGATGAGCCAGGCCCTCCCTTTAATTTTTCCATCGCAGTAAGGACAGTAGAAATTGTTTTATTTTAAAAAGAATATTACGCCTCTAAAATAGTTTTATAATTTAAATGTTTATTTGATAATTTTGAATTTTTGTTGTTTGTGCTCAGTGTGAGTCCCAATGATTTGCTTAATAAGAATATCAGGGAATAAACACAAGGTACCAAATCCAAATAAATAGTGTGTAACGTTTCAGTAACATTGTTGTTACCATCATAAGACAAAAGTACTGAATGTACTGACGGTGGTAACAGAACTGTTACCGAAACGTCACACACTATTTATTGAGTCCCACTTTGTTGGTTAATAAGCAACACAAGGTAATAAGACCAAATAAGTAAATAGTGATTACGTTTCAGCAACAGTGCTGTTACCATCATTAGACAAAAGTACTGAATGTTCTGATGATGGTAACAGAACAGTTACCGAAACTATTCATTTATTTGGTACCTTGTGTTTCTATAATCCAAATTGTGACTTATCATAACCTCAAGGGATCTCTAGTCCTGTATTTGGTGACCTTGGTTGCCGTAGGTACCCAACCTTTGACCTAGCCCTCCGTGACCTGGGGGACGCCCTCAGTCTGATTAGCTGCTACACCACCTTCCCCACCACCCACCATGTTCCCCTCAAGTTTATCCAACGCTCCCAGCGCCTCATCAGTGAGTACTCTCTCTCTCTCTGGTTATTCCTGGTGCCTACTCTCCACTCATGGACATCCTCTTGTTCCTAAGGCAGTTTGCCTAGACACATTGTGCAACATGTCAGTTCCAGCGGTGGCTTTTCATCGCAAGATGATAGCTAGATTTAATTTTCTAAGATTTTAAAACTCTAGGTTAAAAAAATGGGGGGGTCGGTGGAAGGATGGTCTAAACCGTTGGTTTTCGACCACTACGACCCGGGTTCGAATCCCGCATTGGGCACTTTTTTTCTGATTTAAGAAAAAAAAAATGCTCCAATGTTCCTGATTCTTGCAAAAGTCCAACCCCAACAGCGAGTGCAAGTAACCAAACGGGGCTCTGGCATATTTGTAAGTGCAAAGTCGAACTGCTTTTCACGTGTGTAGACATGTGTTGCGCTTACAGTAAAAGCAGTCTCTAACTACCCACCATGATTATCATGGCTTTGAGATAAGAAAGAAGAAGACCTATTTGATTGTTTTAAAGGAGACAGGTAATATTGTTCACACTTGGTTATCTTGTGTGTCTTCAATAAAGGTCACTATAATATCTTTCAGAGTTATAATCCCGGTATACATGCTAAAAGGTATAAGATTAACTTAAGTTTTGTCTCCATGATTGTATAGACCTGCCTTTATGGTGACTTAAAATACACAGCTTCAGTTGCATCCACTCTTAAGATAGAAAGAGAGTGGGATTTATCAATGAGTTTAAAATGGAATGATAGTGAGGGAAAAGAAATGAATCCTACTGGGAAGTGGGTAGCTGTCAATATTTTGTCTAAGCAATCCCTGATCAACAGCCATCAACTCAGGACTATAACAGTACCGAGTAAATGACTACATTATGTATTGTCTCATTAAAAGTATTCACTATCAACCAATAGCCAAGCTTGAATCCATGTTAGACTCAGTAGCAGAGTTCTCTGTTCTCCATCTTAGGAACAACCATATCTGAAGCTAAGTCGGACTGCTACAGTAGGTGTCTGAGATTTCTTTAATCAACGGCTGACATATATTTGAAGACATCATCATTACCATGAGGTTGCCTATATTTTAGGAACTGGGATAAGAAATAAGTTTTTTTTTTTTTTTTATAGTCATGTAACATTTTACTTAAAAACATATATTCTCTTTGTCTTTTTTAATGTTATAAAACTTCTTAATAGAAAGACCTTCTAATTACTTGGAAAATCCTGGTGTTTGGATCACACTTGCAATGTTTGTTTTTATTTTATTATCACAGAAGCACGAAGTCTATCAGACTATTGTACATAGTGAGAAAACCTTGCAACCATTCTGGAAAGTCATTGTCCGTAGATGACCAGACTTAAGACTGGAAATCAAAGACTGTTGTTCTCTTGGGAGGACAGAACCGGTGCTTGTCCCTCCTGCTCTGTACCAGTCATGTGCAGCATTTCCATTCCTGCAGGCATTGGGTTTTGATGGTACGGTCTCTCTTTACAAGCTTGATACCATAGTGTGATTGAGTGGAGATAAGAAAGAAGAAGAAGAAGACATATATATCTTTAATTATTTACATGCTGAATTAGTAGTGATTTATAAATGTGTGTACAAATTGCTCTAAAATTTCCAAAGTTTTCATAAGATTGAGTATATACAGAAAGATGGCATTATGTTAAAGTAAGCAAGTACAATTTGGTTAGTCAGAGGACAAGCCAACAAAAGATGGTGTTTCAACATCTCGACAGCATTCACATGTTGGATCATTTATAACTCTCAAGTCAAATGTTTGTGCAATGTTTGTGGCTGCTCACATAGGTGGGTCAGTTCACGGCCAGTTTATTTCTTAGTTGTTTACAATAAAGAGAAACACAATACTAACAAAACTGTTGTGGGGGTGCAGCGGAATTTCTACTGTGCGTGATCCAGATGCGTGCGCTACGCAAGGGGTTTGTGACGGCCCACAGCGGAGTGTGGTACGAGGCCAGCATCAAGGGCACACCAGTGGTGTGGCAGTTGCCCATCGTGCGCGGCGTACGGTACGAGGAAGACATAGACGTCAACGTGATGACCACCTTCACAGAGATCTGGCTGGAGCTGGTGGAACATGTCAACTGCTACCTGTACAAGAAGATGAACCTGTGCTACCCCCCAGCTCTGGCTGCCAAGGAGGAGGACCTGCCCCTGGACGATCATCTCCTCGCTGCCGGGGAGGAACTGGAGGTCGAGGTATGTGGTATCACTCTTCACAACTAACATACTTCTTTTAATAATAAGAAATAAGAGATTCTTCTTAGAAAGGTATATTAAAATCTATAAATAAAAGAAGACAATTTTCTTAAAACAATTTTAAATGAACGCAAGCTTTCGGGTGAAAACCCTTCAACAGGCAGTATAAAGTGAACGCGACGATACATTGTATCGTCGCGTTCACTTTATACTGCCTGTTGAAGGGTTTTCACCCGAAAGCTTGCGTTCATTTAAAATTGTTTTAAGAAAATTGTCTTCTTTTATTTATAGATTTTAATAAAAGACTTCTTTCTTGATAAAGTACAATTTGGATTATAGATTATAATACAAGAAAATAAGACCTAATCCAAATAATTTATTAGTGTGTGACGTTTCGGCAACAGCATTGTCACCATCATCAGACAAAAGAATTTAAAAAAAGCTCTTTTTTTTTTACTTTAGACTTCTTTCTTATTTGCAAATTTCTCTCTCTCTCTCTAAAGTTTCATTTCATGTGTTTTTGTAGCTTGTGATTCTTTTAAAAATAAATTTCTACTGCTCTTACTAAAATGATAAATTAAAGAGAGAGCCTGGCTCATCAGTAGTGAAACCTCCCAGAACTGTGTTTTGTAATTACAGAACCACACTTCTCTGTAAATGACAGAAGCAAAGCATCCTTTAGAGAGAGTAGGCACATTAAAGTCCCTCATGAGAGACCTATAAACATGGTTAAAACCAGTCTATCTTGGAGGTGGTGGTCTCCTATTAGAGATTCTATCATGTAAGTCATGAGGAGTGTTTCAACTGAAACATACCCTTTGATAAAAGACCACCACCAAGAAAGACTGGAGTTTAGCCAATGTTTTTAGGCTATGGACTCTCATGAGAGACTAGCAAGTAATTTGGAGATTTGGTTTCCTCTTGTAGGAGGTTGCATTAGTGAAAAGGATCTTAAAGAGAATGCCAAGGGCTTCCAGGAGACAATGAATTATATATATGTATATACAGTTACGAGCGTCTTTCCTCATCTCCTAATCAGTCATCTCTCTCTGTCACCGTTTGCTTTTTTTTTGGAATGGCGCCCTCCTATTGGTTGGCTACGGTCACGCCACCTTTGCCCCCCCCACTCGCTATTTATGTAACTATTGTGTTGGAGCGGGTCGCTCCCTAAATAAATGCATATATTAGATAATAACCAAATGGAATCCTCTCTTTCTTTTTCCCAGTAAGAGACGCCTACGGAAGCCAACAGTACATAGACAGATAAAGCACATAGGCTATAGTTATTAACTAACATATGCAATTAATTAAGGCGCCAATTTATAATTGTAACAAATAGTATTTGAATCAAAACATTCAATCTGGTAAAACACGGGCGTTGCCCGGGTCATTCGGCTAGTATACACATAAATAGCAACAACTTATTTGTCTATATACTGCTGATATTTCTATTCCCTCACTCCACCCAGAGATTGGTTGCTTGTACACCTCACAGTGTTGGGATGTCTGGACTAACTGTTTGGTGGTGTCAACAGCAAGTGGCATCTCTGGCCCATCCACTGAAGGGGGCTCAGGGCTTCTCCAAGGAGGAACAAGAACAACTGGATCCTGACATGTATATGGTGAGTTTCTACCCTGTATAAACCTTGTGATGACCTGATAACCAAAAATCTGCCGTCTTCTAATACACTACACTCAACCTGTCTCCCACCCATCATAAATTTCAACAAGAAATCATCCAGGTGGGGGAGAGCAAGTGTATTTAAAATCTCTACAAATTTCAAACTTATAAAGATAGAAAAAAAAATTCATTGCAAGCCATCAGCAACTTTCATAAGGAGATGCCTTTTTTTTTCTTAATTTATGCACCTTATCCCAGTACAATACATACAATACAATACAATACATACAATACAATACATTTGTATTATTTTATCACATTATAAAGATAGGTTTCATTAGTTTGATAAAACCTAAAATGGAGATAGGACCGGCCATAAAGAAGGTATTGTATAAAAGTGAAATTGTACTGATAGATGGCACAAGCCATCAGCAGCTTTTAGTTGCACAATCAGATGCTTTTCTCTTAATACATCGTTGTTATAAGTTCTCATGATTTTAAATATAGCATTGGAACAAGGTAATAAGACCAAATCCAAATAAATAAATAGTGTGTGACGTTTCGGTAACAGCGTTGTTACCATCTTCAGACTGAGTACTCAGTACTTTTGTCTGAAGATGGTAACAACGCTGTTACCGAAACGGCGCACACTATTTATTTATTTGGTCTTATTACCTTGTGTTTATAATCTATAATCCAAATTGTGCCTTATTATAACATTGGCATTTTAAAAATTAATTTCAGTGAAAACATGTGCCCAGTGCACTAGCGCGCCATCTTGTTATCAAAATTCAAAATTATTTTAAACAGGTTTAAAATAGTTTCAAATTTTGATGTGCCCAGTTATGTATTTTACAAGCTAGTATGTAAATATGTTATCTACATAATGACAATGCTGTGTACAGGATGATGATGAGTTCCAGAGGAACAAGGAAGAGATGGAGAGGACCAGCAGACTCCAGACTCTCTTTGAGAACTGCAAGTTCTTTATCTCACGTGGGGCAGACCTGCTGCACCTAGTGTTTATCATACGGTGAGTGACAACTGGAATCTACTGTATCTTCCTCATTTAAAACCTAATCATTAGACTTAAAATTCTCTTGTCTTATATATCCACATACTTGCAATTCAGTCTTTTTTTTTTTTCAATTTTCCCTCGATTCTTGCACAAGTACAACATGACCAGTTTTTTTTTTGCCTATCCCTAGTACACGTAGTACAGACCATGATAATCATGGTGGGTAAAAGTAGGCGACTGCTTTTACTGTAAGTGCACCCACATGTCTGCACATATGAAAAGCAATTCGACTTTGCACTTACATGACCAGTGAGTGCAAGAAACCAAATTTGACTCTGGCATACTTAAAAGAACAAAATTTGAACGGCTTCCTACGTGTTTAGACATTTGGTGTACTTATACATAATTTCAAAATAAACCTATTTTAGTCTTGAATATTATCATTTTAGCATACAGTAAAACAACCTCCATTAGAGAACACCTCTCTACAAAGGACAGTTTTCATCACCAAAATTACCATTTGTGCTGTTTAGAAACTCTCCGGTAAGAGGACTTTCCTCAGCTCTGTAACTAAGTGTTGTCCTTTACATAGAGGTAGTTCTATTGTATTTTTGGAGACCTAAAATAATTTGCTTTTCAGTGTGAGGAGATTTCCTAACACAATTGTATTTGGGACCACTAGACTCTGGAAAATTCACTCTATATGGACCAAAATATTATGGTATTGTTTAAAACATAGACCAAATTGATTAATTGTGCTTGACATTTTGGTAACATTGTGCCTTTTAGCATTGTTAATATCTTTTGTTTGAATTTGGTCTCTTTACTTTTAGGTTTCTAATCTTTAGTTTAAATTGTGTACCTTATATTGTATTTATTTGTTTTTTTTTTAGACCAAACTATATATATATAATGTAAAATTAATCATCCACCGCAGGAAAAAAAAAGAATGCATTGTGACGGCACATACTGTGTGAAGCAAACATTATAAATCTCTAATGTTGGTTTAATGAGTCACTTTTCTGAAAGTTATTTCATGTAGTTGGCCTTAATTTTCAAGTGTTACAAAGTTGTAACATATGTACATATAGGAGAAATTGGCCATACATGGTGATAGCTGTTGTTTCAAAATGTAGCTTTCCATGCTAAACCTTATCTACAGCTGTGTAAACTGTGGGATTAAACTCTTGTCTGTGCTAGGTCCCTCGGAGGCCAGGTATCCTGGGAACGTACCATGGGACCCGGAGCCACCTATGCAGAGAATGACCCCGGTATCACCCACCAGATTGTGGAGCGGCCCTCAGTGGGAGAGACCTACCCCAACCGCGTGTACATCCAGTCCCTGTGGCTGTTCGATACCCTGAACCACGCAGCCTTGATGCCCAGCCATGAATACCGAGTGGGGGTGATCCCCCCTCCCCTGCTGTCCCCCTTCGTGGAGGAAAAGCCTGGGGAGTACGTCCCGCCGGAGAGGGAGGAGAAGCTACAGCTCCTCCGCGGGGAGATGCGCCGTTCAGGTGAGATGTCACCTTCATATTTTTGGTCTTTTGTTTCTTATCCCCTTGTGATGAGGCACAATTTGGACTATAGATTACACAAATTCCATGAGTTCATGCTCCTCAAGCTGTTTGATAATAAAAAGCAGCCTCTCCCAAAGGTCCTGTTTAGTACATCTAATACAGACCAAAATGTATTCTGGAGCTGCCAGTTTGATGTATCTGTTGTGAAGATGGGTTTGGAAACTCACAGCAATTTACTGTCTCACTAAAGTATAAACACAAGGTAATAAGACTAAATTTAAATAAATAGTATATGACATTCGGTAACATTCAGTACTTTTGTCTGATGATGGTAATGCTTTTACCAAAATGTCACACACTATTAATTTATTAATTAAGATTTGTGGTTGTATTGTGTTAATAATCTAATCCAAATTGTGCCATATCAGCTACTAGAGTATTCCATTCAACCTGGTGCTTTACCCTGGCCACCTCAAAGTTACACTGATGGACTAAACTTAATGTACCTTTTACCATGTTATACAATTTCACTTGTGTACTATTTTTCACATTGTTGATACAGTTTCTTGAAAGGAGTTTTTCCAAATAGTCATTATAAAAAAAGCTGTGGCATATTTCTGAACCATCTCTTCAATCTAACAAAGTTCAGATTGCAGGGATTTTTTTTGTCGCATCTTTTTTTTTAGATCATCATCCTCCAGACACATCCCTATATATAGTCACGACCGTCATCGGCCGCCTCTGTCATGGATGTGCGCGCACAGGGAGGTCACGTGCTCGCCAGCAGCCAATAAAAAATAAAAAAACTCCTTCGAGCCGGATTTGAACCAGCGACCTAAGGATCACCGTTGTAACATCTACAGTCGGGTAAAACACGGGCGTTGCCCGGGTCATTCGGCTAGTATATATATAACAGTAAAGTAAAATGTACTCCGGATATATAGCAAACCTAACATTAGTCTCTCATGAGAGGCCATAGCCATAAAACCTGATTAAACATGGTCTTCTCATCAGAGACTGTTTCAACTGAAAGACTTCTCATGACATGACAAGATTCTCTGAAAAGAGACCACCTCCAACATGGGTTTACCATCTTTTTAGGCTGTAGTCTTCTTATGGGGGAAATTCTGTTGTTGTTGTTTCTTATCCCCTTGTGTAAAGATTACACGAATTCCATGAGTTCATGCTCCTCGAGCTGTTTTATGATGAGCAGCGGCCTCTCCAAAAGGTCCTGTTTAGTGCATCTAATGCAAGCCTAAATGTGTTCTGGAGCTGCAGGTGACAAGCTACATTTTGGGCAAGTGGGGTAGATTTTGTTATTATTTTCTATCTTCAATGGCTTGAGATGGCCTGTTCTAAATCTGGGGGAAATTCTACTGTACCCTAGAGTGAAACCAAATTGGAGTTAATTATAGGAAGGTTTTACTGTACTAGATTCCTTTCTATGGATATCTTCCTGCTATGATGTGGTGGAGACTGACTGAGATTGTTGTCCAGGCAAGGAGTACGCCAAGCTGGAAGCTGCGGAGATGGAGCCTGACCAAGTGGAGGAGGAGAGTGAAGAGGAGGAGAGCAGCGAGGATGAGGAAGTGGTGGCGGCTCTGAAGAAGAAGCCGGTACCTCAGGAGGAAGAGAAGAAGATGAAGAAGAAGCCTAGGAAGAAGACAGCCAAGGACAAAGAGGAAGATGTGAAGGCAGAGAACAAGAGGCTGGCAGAGATGATGATGTCCAAGAAACACAAGAAGCTCTACGAGAAGATCAAGTACTCCAAGAAACAGACCTCCAAGATGGTAAGTCTACACTAGGAAGTGTGTTCCTCTACTATACAACTACCATATAACTGCTCTGGCACATTTGTAAGTGCAAAAGTCAAACTGCTTTTCACATGTGTAGACATGTGGTGCCTACTTGTACTGTATTGCCCAAAAGTCGCCTACTTCTACCCACCATGATTATCATGGCCTGTACCACATGTACTAGGGATAAGCAAAATAAAAAAACTATATAACTACTGTAGATACAGTAGAGGACTACCTCTACATCTGTAAAGGACAACACTTCAGTTATAGAGACCATAGTGTCCTTTTAGGGAGAAATGTTCCCTTATTAGAGAGTTACTAATATGTGAAAATGGTAAATTTAGAATGGAAAACTGATCTTTAAGGAGAGGTATCCTCTAACAGGTTGTATATCTTATAAATTCTTCTAAAAATATCGCAATCCATAAGATTCAACCTTCAAATAAAAACCGGCACATCATAGAATAGATAGAAAATCACGGTTCATTTTTCAATCCAAGATTTTTTACTTGATAAATATAAATGTTTAGCTTTTAATTGTTTTTTTTTTTAAAGTCGTGCAGAATTATATTCATTTACTTATTCAACCTTTTTAAATACACTCATGGACAAACTTAAGGAAGTTGTACCTTTTACCATGTATATCAGGATTCAAACAATAACTCTGAAAGATATTACAGTGACCTTTATTGAAGACATACGAGATAACCAAGTGAGAATAATATTGTCTCCTTTAAAAAATGACAACCAGCTACATCAAAGACTTTCCACTTGCTTTTGTCCATGAATGTATTTCTCTACATCTACAGCAATGACATTTTGTTTAACTTACTAGTTTTAAATCCTTTCAAAGCAAGTGCAAGTAACCAAACGGGGCTCTGGCATATTTGTAAGTGCAAAGTCAAACTGCTTTTCACATGTGTAGACATGTGGTGCACTTACAGTAAAAGCAGTCACTAACTACCCACCATGATTATCATGGCCTGTACCACGTGTACTATAAGGATAAGCAAAAAAAAAAATCCATACAACATTAATTCTTGCTCTCCATGAAAAGCCTCCACCGCTGACATCTTGTACAATGTGTGTGTAGGCAAACCGTCTTAGGAACAAGAGGATGGCCATTGATGCAGCAAAGAAGAACAAGTCTGCCAGTGCTTGAACTGTGAATCTTAAATAACTTGTTGTATATATCTTCTTTTTTTGAGAAAATAAATAAAAGTTACTTTTGTTTGGTCAATCACTGGTGTATTTGTTTCCTGCAAGTTGATTTTATATATTTACATATCTACTGCACCTGCTGCTATATGAATATCATATTCATTTATATTTTATACTAGCAGAGTGACCCGGGATTTACCCGAGTGCTTATCTGCCCTAGTGAATATATATTTGGTTAGAGCATTCCATAGTTTTAATATTTAATTAATATATAATTTAAAATAGCCCATCGTTTTCCTCGTATTTTTTTTACCTATGTATGGAAATTTTGGTACTGTAAAAAAAAAACCTTTGCTTCAATAAAACACCCAGGCTAAGTTTCGAACCAAGGTTGTGGAAATACGAAGCCGTACACCTAACCATTAAGCTACGCTTGGCATCATAAATATTCGCATGTAAAGCTATTTCAGGCCTTAGATATTTCTAACGACCTTTTTGACATAGGTTTTTGAAACATGGAAATTATAATACTTCAAATAAATAGAAATAGAGTGAACACAAATAAAACATACCAAATATTTCGAATTAGAGCAGTTATATTTAAAAATGAAAATATATAAATCTTCAAATCGAGCGAGCGTCTATAAATATTTCGATTTAGATCAAGTATTCTAAACGTATGTGTTATTAAGCGAACTATTATTAACAAAATATTGAGAAGATTTAGATTTTAAACGTATATATAACCTTTTAGTACTTGATAGAGGGCGCTGTTCGTGAGCTAAGTAGAATAATTTGAATATAGTTTTCGTAAGGTGGAATCCTCTGGTGTATAATTAGCAGCAACACATAAAATTCCGAGGATAAGTTTCTTTTAACACAAGGCAATAACGCGCCATCTATACATATAAAATAAAAGGATTTAAAAGCGCGAATGTTTCTTTTATACATAAAACGAACTTCTACTGTCCTTACATTCGCGCTTTTAAATCCTTTTATTTTATATGTATTAGATGGCGCGTTATTGCCTTGTGTTAATTTATTCCTAGTTGGCCTTGTCTTTATAGTTTGCTGAAGAGCATTGCTCGAAGCAAATATTTGAATGTAATTCTACTGTCCTATAAGCTTATGTCCATAGTTTACTTGAAAACCATTTCTAAGATTCCATCCTTCATTGTAACATATAAAAGCAGAATGATCCAATACAGTATTAGAGCTCTGAGAAGCGGTCTGGTGGATTAAATTGGCGAAACCTCTGGAGGGTTCACCACTGATGAGCCAAGCCCTCCCAATATATTTTTTCATCGCAGTAAGGACAGTAGAAGTTCGTTTTATGTATAAAAGAAACATTCGCGCTTTTAAATCCTTTTATTTTATAAGTTTCTTTTATTTCAAAAATAATATCTTGAGCTTTCGGGCGTAAACATGAATTTAAGTAATCTGTTAAAATTATCTTGAAGTTCGTCGTGTTCCTTCTGTAATTCCTCTAAGGAATCCTTTAAAATATCGTAGTCAACGGTCAATGTTTGGAGTCTCAGCTTAGTATGGATACCCAGATCTATGATGGACTTTTCATTAGCGTCTTGGGATTGAGACAATTCCTGAAGAAGGGCTGTTTACGCCCGAAAGCTCAAGATATTATTTTTGAAATAAAAGAAACTTATCCTCGGAATTTTATGTGTTGCTGCTAAATATATAGTTTTAATAATTGATTTATATATTTTTTAAAATAGCCTATCGTCTTCCCCGTATTTTTTTACCTATGTATGGAAATTTTGGTTTGAATTAGTGAACTAATGCGAATTTGTATACCGGACATACAAACAAACATACAAACATTCATTTTTATATATATAGATATTATTAATAATATGTTATAACACCTTTATAAAAGTTGGCGTTCAGCCAACTGAAATATTGGTAAAATAAATGATATTTTGATCCTTTTTTAATTAAAAAATTATGGATGGCTCTATTTTCAAAATTATATACAGTTAAACCTGTCTATAGCGCCCCCTCTAAATAGCACCAGATTTCAAATATGTAGTACAATGCGATTTACATAAAAATGACCTCTCTATAGCATGCTTTTGGTGAATCCCAAGAGGGGGCGCTATAGACAGGTTTAACTGTATATATATATTAAAAATAAAGTCATATCCTGACCAGGAGATTTTTTTCATATATATATATAATATAAATATGGCACTTTCTGTGGATCAGGAATAACAACGGAGATGTTGCACTACTTATTTGACTGTGCTGCTCTGTCTGAGGAAAGACGAAAACTAAATGATAAAACGGGGCAACTTTGTCCTTCATTTCCGGCACTAATTAATGAAATATCAAAGAATAGGTATATAGCGGTGGCGATATTTGGATTCCACAAGACTATATCCCGGAAAAAGGCCTCACAGTGTTCTCCCTATCCCTTGTGAACTGGCGAATCCTGTATAGGGCGAGAGGCCCTAAATAAAGGCTTTTGTTGTTGTTGTTGTTATAATATAAATATGACATGAAGAGAATTGCAGAAAAATATTTTTATAAATAAATCATATAAAGTAGATGTACCTCTGTGACAACACCTAGTTACAGTTAAGTGTCCTTCAGAAGGAGGGTGTCTTCATATCTGAGATTTGCTAATTAGTTGCTGTTGTTTCTTATCCCCTTGTGTAAAGATTACACAAATTCCATGAGTTCATGCTCCTCAAGCTGTTTTATGATAAGCAGCGGCCTTTCCCAAAGGTCCTGTTTAGTACATCTAATGCAAGCCAAAATGTGTTCTGGAGCTGCAGGTGACAAGCTACATTTTGGGCAAGTGGGGTAGATTTTGTTATTTTCTATCTTCAATGGCTTGAGATGGCCTGTTCTAAATCTTGTTAGTGTTGTTTGATGCTGTCTATTTCTGATGTTCAGAGCTCCTCCTGGGTTCACTCCACTGTACCAACTGTGCTTAGGTGGGATCCTCCAGTTCTTGTTTATTGCTAATTAGTACAAATGGGAATTATGGAGATGAAAACTGCCTGCTGTAGAGAAGCTAGTGGGAGTGTCCTCTCATGGAGGTTGTTCTACTGTACAACATATATAGCCATGTATCAAGTTGACATAAATTGAACATTTGACATCTCTACAAAGGACACTGTGATTCAACTAGGTGTTGTCCTATACAGAGAGGGAGTTCAGGGCTATGTGTATGTAGTAAGAAAAGCTGGCCCCACAATCAATGTAGGTCTCAAATATCTCTTTTTACTTCTATGAATAAATGATAAGGCACAATTTGGATTATCAACATATATAGTCACGACCGTCTTTCCGCCGTCAACAATTCCTCATGTCACGGATGCGCGCGCATCATCATTATGATCATTATCTAATGATAATAATAATAATTATTATATTATTATTATTATTATTAATATATAGTTACGACCGTCTTTCCTCAATTCCTCATTATCTTCTATAGAAGCTCCTATCTTTATAATTATGTATATTTACAAAAAGTCAATTCGCTCGCGCCTCTAGCGGTGAAAATGAGGGGTAATACCAGCTGACCTAATGTACATGTAAAGTTTGGAGCGGGACCTTTCACAAGAGTGACATCCACGGCTCCAATTTATAATTGTAACAAATAGTATTACAAATAATTGTAACAAAAACATTCAATCGGGTAAAACACGGGCGTTGCCCGGGTCATTCGGCTAGTAGATTATAAACACAAGGTAATAAGACCAAATCCAAATAAATAAATAGTGTGTGACATTTCGGTAACAGCGTTGTTACCATCTTCAAACAAAAGTACTGAATTATTTGGTACTTATTTATTTAGATTTGGTCTTATTTTACCTTGTGTTTCTTTGAATAAATATTTCTTATTAATCTGATAATAATCAGCAGAGAGTAACTTAATTGGGATGACATCCTGGGTCAACTGTATACATTCACATTGCCTAACTCAGACTCCTTCAAATGCCTACATAAAATAAACATCCAGGAAAAAATATAGGAGTCAACTTCAATCATTGGTATCTGAACCCTGGAGGTATTCTGGAATGTGAGATGAACCGACAATAAACACCTTATATATATTTCCAGGCTTAAAACTGCCAGCCATACAAGACTGTTCCTTTTCCAAAATGGTGTCAAAACACCATCAACAGGACCAAAGAGGCTTCACCAGACCACTCTTGGAATGTATAGGAGCCTCAAGACAGGATTCCAACCTAGCAAGATTATGAATTTAATCCATAAATTCATTTGTGATTTCACAGACACCCAATGTATTTACAGTAACATACGCGGAAAATATCAACGACTGGTCCTGGAGGCTTTGGTTTCCAATAAAATTCCGAGCCTCAATAGGAAAATTGAACTACCCCCGCAGTACATAGCTTTTTGTAATAGCATGGATCCCGCATAAGGAATTTTAACCTCAAGTGTTTTCCAGATTTATGTATATATTTTATTTATTTTAAACTGAATTTCTTGCTCGCTCTCTAGGTGTGTTGATACGTGCTTGTTCGTGGCAATTCCGCTTCAATATTCAAATCTTACTTAGTTGGGTGTATATACCTCTCCGCATATTTTCTTGGATTAACTGAAGAAAAGCATTTTGCTTGAAAGCTTGTATTTTCAATAAAAAGAAACTCACCACGTTATATTTTCGTTTTCTCTTTTAACTTTTAAAACGTGGCTAAAGTATGTCTGACCATAAATTCCGTCTCCATGACCTTGTATATAATTATATAATAGGATAAAAAATAACTTTAAAAAATTAATACAACTCACACCTTTTCCGTTTATTCTCATTTTCTCTCTCTCGCAAAAAAACAAATCTTCAGAAATCTTTCAGATACAAGCAAATTCTCTTTTTCTGAAAAAGCTGTATATAAATATAGGAGAGCCCTCTCATTCAAGATATAATAAAAGAGGGAATAAAAAAGATTAAATAATATCATCATCATAAAAAACACTTTATATAAATAAAGAAGATAGTAACTACAGTAACTGGGAGTTTTTTTTTCAAAATTAATAAAAAAAAGGGGAAAAAGAGGTCCTGGTAGGTCCGGTGTTTGTTGGGGGGGGAGGTAGACGGACTTTATTACAAACTCCTCATTTCTTCTCTTCCTTCTTCTTTTTGTCCTCCTCGGACTTCCTCTCAGGGTTGAGGGTGCCCATGGCGGAGCGGATGGCATCAGACTGGGGGTCCACCCCTGGCAGGTTCTCCAGCACACTCTGGAGGAACTCCGGGTCGTTCATCACCTCGCTGTAGTCTTCTTCCTGTGTACCCAACAACACATTATTATCCCTAGTTTACACATGTGGCAGCCATGATAATCATCTTCTTTCTTATCTCCACACTGGCTATGATAATCATGGTGGGTAGAAGTTGGCGACTGCTTTTACTGTAAGTACACCAGATATTTACACATGCGAAAAGCAGTTCTGATTTTGCACTTACAAAATGTGCCAGAGCCCCGTTTGGTTACTTGCACTCGCTATACACCTTTAATTATCCCTCTAGTACACGTGGGACAGGGTCATGACAATCATGGTGGGTAATTAGCGACTGCTTTTACTGTAAGTGTACCACATGTCTACACATGTGAAAAGCAGTTCAACTTTTGCACTTTAAAAAATCTACCAGAGCCCCGTTTGGAAAATTGCACTCGCTGGTGGAGTTGGACTTTTGCAATAATCTAGAGCCATTGGAGCATTTGACCCAGCAAAATTTCCAAGTAAACACTTGGTACATAAGAGTAGAATCCTGATATAATGGGTCTAGCAGGGTGGTTATAGCATTGTTTTACAGTCACAATTGTTTAGGTACTTTAAAATATAGATTCGAAAACACAAGGTGTTGTTGTTGTTGTTGTTTCTTATCCCCTTGTGTAAAGATTACACAAATTGCACGAGTTCATGCTCCTCGAGCTGTTTTATGATGAGCAGCGGCCTCTCCCAAAGGTCCTGTTTAGTGCATCTAATGCAAGCCAAAATGTGTTCTGGAGCTGCAGGTGCCAAGCTACATTTTGGGCAAGTGGGGTATTTTGTTATTATTTTCTATCTTCAATGGCTTGAGATGGCCTGTTCTAAATCTTGTTAGTGTTGTTTGATGCTGTCTATTTCTGATGTTCAGAGCATGATAATCATGGTGGGTAGAAGTTGTCGACTGCTTTTACTATAAGTGTACCACATGTCTACACATGTGAAAAGCAGTTCAACTTTTGCACTTAAAAAATCTACCAGAGCCTTGTTTAGTTACTTGCACACTCACTGGTGGAGTTGGACTTTTGCAATAATCTGGAGCCATTGGAGCATTTGACCCGGCAAAATTTCCAAATAAACACTTGGTACATAGAGTAGAATCCTTATATAATGGGTATCTTTTATAGCAGCAGGGTAGTTATAGCATTGTTTTACAGTCACAATTGCTTATATACTTTAAAATATAGATTCGAAAACACAAGGTGTTGTTGTTTCTTATCCCCTTGTGAAAGATTACACGAATTCCATGAGTTCATGCTCCTCGAGCTGTTTTATGATGAGCAGCGGCCTCTCCCAAAGGTCCTGTTTAGTGCATCTAATGCAAGCCAAAATGTGTTCTGGAGCTGCGGGTACCAAACTACATTTTGGGCAAGTGGGATAAATTTTGTTATTATTTTCTATCTTCAATGGCTTGAGATGGTCTGTTCTAAATCTTGTTAGTGTTGTTTGATGCTGTCTGATGTTCAGAGCTCCTCCTGGGTTCACTCCACTGTACCAGCTGTGCTGATCCTCCAGTTCTTGTTTATTTTTGTTTTGGCTACTGTTTCTATTTCTTTAAAAGTAGGTAATAAGACCAAATCCAATTAATTAGTATGTAACATTTCAGTAACAACACTGTTACCATCTTCATTCATTATTCTATCAGCACTTTTGTCTGATAGCAATGCTGGAAAGTCACACACCATTTATACATTTGGTCTTATTACCATGAAGTTTTAACATAACAACAGGGCTATAAAAACATAAAATATGGGTTCATAATTAGGTTTTTATAGCAGGCTTGGACTGTAGTTGTTTTCAAACCTTGTAGATACACTTTGGTCTCAGATAAAAGGCCAAGAGGCAATTTAGGCCTTGTAGAAAAATTCGAAAGGTAGCATTACATTGCACAATAAATACATAAATAAATGTTTAGCATGTATTTTTAGAAATACAATCTTGTAGATACACTTTGGTCTTAGATAAAAGGCAGTTTAGGCCTGTAGATACACTTTGGTCTTAGATAAAAGGCTGAGAAGCAGTGTAGAACTTGTAGAAAAATTTGAAAGGTAGCATTACATTGCACAATAAATACATGTTATACATAAATAAATGTTTAGCATGTATTTTTATAAAGATCCATAAGTATTCAAGAGTGTGCAGGTAGACTCACCCTCTGATCCGTATCCATGGGGGTCTCCTGGCTCTCTGCACCCCCGGGATGTCAACACAACCTAGCAACTACACCGTGGGGAGGGACTTACGGGCTTGTTGTAGGGACATCTGCATGGCGTAGGCAATCTGCTCGTCTTCCGTCATGGAGGCAAAGTCTGGGACAGCGCTACCTCCGGTGGGGTGGCCGGCTTGGTCAGTCTCCATGGACATGGCGAGGGCTCGCTCCAGAAGCTCCTCCTCATTGGTGCCTGCAGCTAGCCATGTAAACAACAGGATGTTGTGGGGGTCAGGCATACCACACTGTGGTCAAAGCTCTCACAAAGGACAAGATCCACTGGACAGTATCTCTATCCATCATACAAAGAAGAGGACAAGAATTCTACGGTACCCCTTATAAGAATACGAAAAGGGGGGTCGGTGGAAGGCTGGTTAAACCGT
This sequence comes from Cordylochernes scorpioides, assembly GCA_030710605.1. Lineage (NCBI taxonomy): Eukaryota > Metazoa > Arthropoda > Arachnida > Pseudoscorpiones > Chernetidae > Cordylochernes > Cordylochernes scorpioides. The sequence continues at coordinate 3,627,034 of CP092868.1, read as the reverse complement.
TTGGTTTTCGACCACTAGGACCCGGGTTCGATTCCCGCATTGGACACTTTTTTCTGTTTTAAAAAAAAAAATGCTCCAATGGCCCCCGATTCTTGCAAAAGTCCAACCCCACCAGCGAGTGCAAGTAACCAAACGGGGCTCTGGCATTTGTAAGTGCAAAGTCGAACTGCTTTTCACATGTGTAGACATGTGGTGTACTTACAGTAAAAGCAGTCGCTAACTACCCACCATGATTATAATGGCCTGTACCACGTGTACTAGGGATAAGCAAAAAAAAGAATATGAAACAATTTTAATCCCTTTTCTCATTAGAATATAATACCATTTCCTCTAACTACCTTACTGCAATGTGAAAATATTGGAAAGTTCATGAGTGGTGAAGCCTCTCAGTCTGTATGATACTTCCATTGCCTTCAAAGTACAGTTTCCCGCAGAACAGTCAATGGTAGATTGGTGCAACTACTGGGTTCACCAATGTCCTACCAATAGTATTGTCTGCACAAGTCAGGCACATTTGCTTTATCCCTTAATTCGTCTGCAAAGATTGAAATGTCAGATATTTTTTTATAAAACGATTAAGCACAGTTTTTCTTGTAGGTTTTTCTAAAACGTTTTGGGTGTGACAAAAGGCCGAAAGGTTTTAGAAAAAGAAACATCCGGCATTTCAACGTTGGAAGACGGATAAAGTTATTTCTTCACAGTAAGAAGACATGCGAGAACAATTCTTTAAAATTCTTACATCTCTTAGGGAATTAATAATCATGATACGGCACAATTTGGATTATAAACACAAGGTATAAATAAAGATCAAATCCAAATAAATAAATAGTGTGTGACATTTTGGTAACAACGCTGTTACCAAAATGTCACACACTATTTATTTATTTGGTCTATTTACCTTGGAATTAATAATCCTTTGCATATTGTTGTACGGGAGGTAAGTTACTGATGGTGTACCTCAACACTACCTGTCTGTCACCACTACAGGCTGAGAATTGTTCCTGATATCAGCCAATGGCATCAATAAACTTTACTGTCAATGCCCTCCATCGTCATTAAAGAATATCCCAACAAGGTTCTGCCAGTAGGGCATGTGTATTCTAACCAGTGTCAGAACAGGCCGAGATTCTGCCAGTAGGGCATGTGTGATCCAGACCAAGGAAGAAACACTTACTCTCAGGGACGGTCTCTGGTACAGAGACAGCCTCTGCAGCGCGCCGTGCCTGTTCTTCCTGCCTTTGCCTCTGTTCCTCCATGGACACGCGCAAGGCCAGCGCAAGCTCTGGGTCCTCGTTGGGGTCCACGCCGAACTCAAAGGTGCCTGCACCACCAGGAGCACCACCGCCATCTTCTCCCTGTACAATGGGGGAACTGATGAGGGCGTCGGAGAGGTGGGGGCCGGGGGGGTACTGTCACTAGGTGGGATCTGCTCACACATGACTTAGTTACATATTGGTTCTAAATACCAGGAGATGGTGGTGGACATTCACCCACATTAGGTCAATTCTTTTTTGATTTTAATGATGACAGTATATATATATATTTTTTGCTTATCCCTAGTACACGTGGTACAGGCCATGATAATCATGGTGGGTAGAGGTTGACGACTGCTTTTACTGTAAGTGCATCACATGTCAACACATGTGAAAAGCAGCTCGACTTTGCACTTACAAAGTGACAGTATATGGATTATAGATAAGGTAACAAGACTACAAGGTAAAAAAATAAGACCAAATCCAACGCTGTTATCCAAATGTCACAACTATTTATCAATTTGAGGATTTGGACTTATTTTATCTTGTTTCTAATCTTTAATTGTGTCTTATCATAGAATGAAGAAGGTGTTATTGCCCTATAATTAGTACACAGGGGTCAGTGGAAGGATGGCCTAAACCGTTGGTTTTCGACCGCTACGACCCAGTTTCGATTCCCGCATTGGGCACTTTTTTTTCTAATTAAAAAAAAAAAAAAAGCTCCAATGGCCCCCGATTCTTGAAAAAGTCCAACTCCACCAGCGAGTATAAGTAACCAAACGGAGCTCTGGCACATTTGTAAGTGCAAAGTCGAACTGCTTTTCACATATGTAGACATGTGGTGCGCTTACAGTAAAAGCAGTCGCTAACTACCCACCATGATTATCATGGATAACCATGTGTACTAGGGATAATTTAAAAAAAAAACTTTATGTTGTCTCAATTAGGTGCAATTTGGATTACAACTACAAGGTAATAATCTCCAAACAAATAAATATCATGTAACATTCTGGTAACAACGCTGTTACTGAAACGTCTATTTATTTGGATTTGTTCTTATTACCTTGAAGATAAATTTCTGTTAATGAGGCCAAACTCTGAAAATCAAACACTGCATGGAAAAAACAGACTTAATGCTTGTTCCCTCCTCAGTCATGTGTTGGAACCAATTTTGTTTCTATCAAATATATTCTAACCAATCATTCATTCTAGCTTTACTCTCTAAAGCCAGCCCAACAAACTGCTGCGGCTAACACCACAATTCAGTGATCAACTCACCCGGTGCCATCTTTGCCGTTGATGGTGTTGATGAAGGTGGTGAGCTTGTCAGTATTGGCTGTCTGCTGAACCACACAGTCCTGTGTCTACGCCACACTCCACGAGGCTATCTACACTCATCTACTCACATCCTCTCCAAAGTTGATGATGTCCACGTTGACCTTCTCCTTCTTCAGCTTCTTGGCAAACTTGATGATCTACACAGCCAACAGACGTGTTGGAACCTTCTGATCAAGTCGAGGGAGGATCAATTTCTGCTATTGTGTGAATACAGCGTAACTTATAATAAGGAAAA
>CP092868.1:3589930-3609283 GCA_030710605.1 Cordylochernes scorpioides | reverse complement strand
AATGTTACCGAATGTCATATACTATTTATTTAAATTTAGTCTTATTACCTTGTGTTTATACTCTAGTGATACAGTAAATTGCTGTGAGTTTCCAAACCCATCTTCACACCAGATACATCAAAGTGGCAGCTCCAGAACACAATGTATTAGATGTACTAAACAGGACCTTTAGGAGAGGCTGCTGCTTATTATAAAACAGTTTGAGGAGCATGAACTCATGGAATTTGTGTAATCTATAATCCAAATTGTGCTTTATCACACGGGGATAAGAAACAACAGACCAAAAATATATGGGTGGTATCTCACCTGAACGGCGCATCTCCCCGCGGAGGAGCTGTAGCTTCTCCTCCCTCTCTGGTGGGACATACTCCCCGGGCTTCTCCTCCACGAAGGGGGACAGCAGGGGAGGGGGGATCACACCCACACGGTATTCATGGCTGGGCATCAAGGCTGCGTGGTTCAGGGTATCGAACAGCCACAGGGACTGGATGTACACCCGGTTGGGGTAGGTCTCTCCCACTGAGGGCCGCTCCACAATCTGGTGGGTGATACCGGGGTCATTCTCTGCATAGGTGGCTCCGGGTCCCATGGTTCGTTCCCAGGATACCTGGCCTCCGAGAGACCTAGCACAGACAAGAGTTTAATCCCACGCTGTTTACACAGCTGTAGATAAGGTTTAGCATGGAAAGCTACATTTTGAAACAACAGCTATCACCATGTATGGCCAATTTCTCCTATATGTACATATGTTACAACTTTATAACACTTGAAAATTAAGGCCAACTACATGAAATAAACTTTCAGAAAAGTGACTCATTAAACCAACATTAGAGATTTATAATGTTTGCTTCACACAGTATGTGTCGTCACCTACATTGCATTCTTTTTTTTTTTCCTGCGGTGGATGGTTAATTTTACATATATATATAGTTTGGTCTAAAAAAAAACAAACAAATAAATAAATACAATGATAAGGTACTAAATTTAAACTTTTTTTTTTGCTTATCCCTAGTACACGTGGTACAGGCCATGATAATCATGGTGGGTAGTAAGCGACTGCTTTTACTGTAAGCGCACCACATGTCTACACATGTGAAAAGCAGTTCGACTTTGCACTTACAAATGTGCCAGAGCCCCGTTTGGTAACTTGCACTCGCTGGTGAGATTGGACTTTTGCAAGAATCGGGGGCCATTGGAGCATTTTTTTTTTTTAAATCAGAAAAAAGTGTCCAATGCGGGAATCGAACCCGGGTCGTAGTGGTCGAAAACCAAACGGTTTAACCAGCTGCACTTACAGTAAAAGCAGTCACCTACTTTTACTCACCATGATTATCATGGCCTGTACCACGTGTACTAGGGATAGGAAAAAATAAAAAAAAACTGGTCATGTTGTACTTGTAAAAGAATCGAGGGAAAATTGAAAAAAAAAAAAAGACTGAATTGCGAGTATGTGGATATAAGACAAGAGAATTTTAAGTCTAATGATTAGGTTTTAAATGAGGAAGATACAGTAGGTTCCACTCACCGTATGATAAACACTAGGTGCAGCAGGTCTGCCCCACGTGAGATAAAGAACTTGCAGTTCTCAAAGAGAGTCTGGAGTCTGCTGGTTCTCTCCATCTCTTCCTTGTGCCTCTGGAATTCATCATCATCCTGTACACACCATTGTCACTATGTAGATAACATATTTACATACTAGCTTGTAAAATACATAACTGGGCACATGTTTTCACTGAAATTAATAAAAAATGCCATTATATTTAAAATCATGAGAACTTATAACAATGATGTATTAAGAGAAAAGCATCTGATCGTGCAACTAAAAGTTGCTGATGGCTTGTGCCATCTATCACAATTTCACTTTTATACAATACCCAGCTCTTCTTTATGGCCGGTCCATTTTAGGTTTTATCAAACTAAGGAAACCTATCTTTATAATAATTCTGATGGCTTGCAATGCCTTTTTTTTCTATCTTTATAAGTTTAAAATTTGTAGAGATTTTAAATACACTTGCTCTCCCCCCCACCTGGATGATTTCTTGTTGAGATTTATGATGGGTGGGAGACAGGTTGAGTGTACTGTTTCAGTGGGGCATTTTTACGGCAGCTTTTTGTCTATCAGGTCATCACAAGGTTTATTTATTTATTTTTTATTTTTTTATTTTTTGCTTATCCCTAGTACACGTGGTACAGGCCATGATAATCATGGTGGGTAGTTAGCGACTGCTTTTTACTGTAAGCGCACCACATGTCTACACATGTGAAAAGCAGTTCGACTTTGCACTTACAAATGCCAGAGCCCCGTTTGGTTACTTGCACTCACTGGTGGGGTTGGACTTTTGCAAGAATCGGGGGCCATTGGAGCATTTTTTTTTTCTAAACAGAAAAAGTGTCCAATGCGGGAATCGAACCCGGGTCCTAGTGGTCAAAAAACCAAACGGTTTAACCAGCCTTCCACCGACCCCCACAAGGTTTATACATGGTAGCAACTCACCATATACATGTCAGGATCCAGTTGTTCTTGTTCCTCCTTGGAGAAGCCCTGAGCTCCCTTCAGTGGATGGGCCAGAGATGCCACTTGCTGTTGACACCATCAAACAGTTAGAGTAAAATACCTGGAGAACAATTCTCTGGGTGGAGTGAGAGATATTTCTTGCAGCAGTATATAGATAAATAAATGATGAAGTTGTTACTATATAAATTATATGTGTATATTCATTGTCTCCTGGAAGCCCTTGGCATTCTCTCTAAGATCCTTTTCACTAATGCAACCTCCTACAAGAGGAAACCAAATCTCCAAATTACTTGCTACAAGTCTCCCATGAAAGTCCATAGCCTAAAAACATTGGCTAAACTCCAGTCTTTCTTGGTGGTGGTCTTTTATCAGAGGGTAAGTTTCAGTTGAAACACTCCTCATGACTTACATGATAGAATCTCTAATAGGAGACCACCACCTCCAAGATAGACTGGTTTTACCCATGTTTATAGGTCTCTCATGAGGGACTTTAATGTGCCTACTCTCTCTAAAAGATGCTTTGCTTCTGTCATTTACAGAGAAGTGTGGTTCTGTAATTACAAAACACAGTTCTGGGAGGTTTCACTACTGATGAGCCAGGCTCTCTCTTTAATTTATCAACAACAACAACAAAAAGCCTTTATTCAGGGTCACTGACCCTATACAGGATTCACCAGAGGTATGCATAAGAACAAAGCAGTGAGACAAAGGAAATTCTTTAATTTATCATTTTAGTAAGAGCAGTAGAAATTTATTTTTAAAAGAATCACAAGCTACAAAAATAGTTCAATTTTTTTAAAACACAGTTTAAAGGGAACAATTTTGAAATGAAACTTTAGAGAGAGAGAGAGAAATTTGCAAATATGAAAGAAGTCTAAAGTAAAAAAAAAAAGAGCTTTTTTAAAATTCTTTTGTCTGATGATGGTGACAATGCTGTTGCCGAAACGTCACACACTAATAAATTATTTGGATTAGGTCTTATTTTCTTGCATTATAATCTATAATCCAAATTGTGCTTTATCAAGAAAGAAGTCTGTTAGTTGTGAAGAGTGATATTACGTACCTCGACCTCCAGTTCCTCCCCAGCAGCAAGGAGGTGGTCATCCAGGGGCAGGTCCTCCTCCTTGGCAGCCAGAGCTGGGGGGTAGCACAGGTTCATCTTCTTGTACAGGTAGCAGTTGACATGTTCCACCAGCTCCAGCCAGATCTCTGTGAAGGTGGTCATCACGTTGACGTCTATGTCTTCCTCGTACCGTACGCCGCGCACGATGGGCAACTGCCACACCACTGGTGTGCCCTTGATGCTGGCCTCGTACCACACTCCGCTGTGGGCCGTCACAAATCCTTTGCGTAGCGCACGCATCTGGATGACGCACAGTAGAAATTCCGCTGCACCCCCACAACAGTTTTGTTAGTATTGTGTTTCTCTTTATTATAAACAACTAAGAAATAAACTGGCCGTGAACTGACCCACCTTATGTGAGCAGCCACAAACATTGCACAAACATTTGACTTGAGAGTTATAAATGATCCAACATGTGAATGCTGTCTAGATGTTGAAACACCATCCTTTGTTGGCTTGCCCTCTGACTAACCAAATTGTACTTGCTTACTTTAACATAATGCCATCTTTCTGTATATACTCAATCTTATGAAAACTTTGGAAATTTTAGAGCAATTTGTACACACATTTATAAATCACTACTAATTCAAAGCAGTCGCTAACTACCCAACATGATTATCATGGCCTGTACCACGTGTACTAAGGATAAGCAAAAAAGAATGTAAATGATTGTGTAAATAGTGTGAATAATGTAAATAATTAAAGATATATATGTAAATAATTCTAATATAGCACAATAGTCTGATAGACTTCGTGCTTCTGTAATAATAAAATAAAAACAAACATTGTAAAGTGTGATCTAAACACCAGGATTTTCCAAGTAATTAGAAGGTCTTTCTATTAAGAAGTTTTATAACATTAAAGAAGACAAGGAGAATATATTTTTTTAAGTAAAATGTTACATGGACTATAAAAAAAAAAAAAACTTATTTCTTATCCCAGTTCCTAAAATATAGGCAACCTCATGGTAATGATGATGTCTTCAAATATACGTCAGCCGTTGATTAAAGAAATCTCAAACACCTACTGTAGCAGTCCGACTTAGCTTCAGATATGGTCGTTCCTAAGATGGAGAACAGAGAACTCGGCTACCGAGTCTAACATGGATTCAAGCTCGGCTATTGGTTGATAGTGAATACTTTTAATGAGACAATACATAATGTAATCTCAGTACTGTTATAGTCCTGAGTTGATGGCTGTTGATCAGGGATTGCTTAGACAAAATATTGATAGCTACCCACTTCCCAGTAGGATTCATTTCTTTCATATCATTCCATTTTAAACTCATTAGTAAATCCCACTCTCTTTCTATCTTGAGAGTGGATGCAATGTCAACTGAAGCTGTGTATTTTAAGTCACCATAAAGACAGGTCTATACAATCATGGAGACAAAACTTATAGTTAATCTTATACCTTTTAGCATGTATATCGGGATTATAACTCTGAAAGATATTACAGTGACCTTTATTGACACACGAGATAACCAAATGTAAACAACATTACATGTCTCCTTAAAAAAAATAAATATATATATATTAACACAAAGCAATAACGCGCCATCTATACATATAAAATGAAAGGATTTAAAAGCACGAAGGTTTCTTTTATACATAATATAAACTTCTACTGCCCTTTCTGCCATGAAAAAATGTATTGGGAGGGCTTGGCTCATCAGTGGTGAGCCCTCCCAGTGGTTTCGCCAATTTATATATATATATATATATAGGTGAACCGCGGATATCAAAGACTTTTCACTTCCCTAAGGTTTGTCCATGAGTGTATACATCCTTATATTTTCAGTAATGACATTTTTTTAACCTAGAGTTTTAAAATCTTAGAAAATTAAATCTAGCTCTCATCTAGAGATGAAAAGTCACCGCTGGAACTGACATGTTGCACAATGTGTCTAGGCAAACTGCCTTAGGAACAAGAGGATGTCCATGAGTGGAGAGTAGGCACCAGGAATAACCAGAGAGAGAGAGTACTCACTGATGAGGCGCTGGGAGCGTTGGATAAACTTGAGGGGAACATGGTGGGTGGTGGGGAAGGTGGTGTAGCAGCTGATCAGACTGAGAGCGTCCCCCAGGTCACGGAGGGCTAGGTCGAAGGTTGGGTACCTACAGCAACCAAGGTCAGCAAATACAGATACTAGGAGACTAGACATCCCTTGAGGTTATGATAAGGCATAATTTGGATTATAGAAACACAAGGCAACAGTCTTTGATTTCCAGACTTAAGTCTGGTCATCTACGGACAATGACTTTCCAGAATGGTTGCAAGGTTTTCCCACTATGTACTAAGTGCAATTCTCAGCCTGCAACCCCAAGACATATTATTGACTGTATTGACTCATCCATTGATGAGCTCTACTCTTCCCCGGCAGACACCATAAAAAGTCTCAAGCTTTACAAGCTTGATACCCTAGTGTGATTTGAGTGGAGATAAGAAGAAGAAGAAACACAAGGTACCAAATAAATGAATAGTTTCGGTAACAGTGCTGTTACCACCGTCAGTACTTTTATCTGATGATAGTAACAACAATGTTACTGAAACGTTACACACTATTTATTTGGATTTGGTACCTTGTGTTTATTCCCTGAGATTCTTATTAAGCAAATCATTGGGACTCACACTGAGCACAAACAACAAAAATTCAAAATTATCAAATAAACATTTAAATTATAAAACTATTTTAGAGGCGTAATATTCTTTTTAAAATAAAACAATTTCTACTGTCCTTACTGCGATGGAAAAATTAAAGGGAGGGCCTGGCTCATCAGTGGTGAACCCTCCCAGGGGTTTCGCCAGTTTAATCTACCATACCGCTGTTATATTGCATTTTTGGAACTTCCTTTTATAGGTGACTGTTGTAAGACTCTTGGAAATGGGTATTTTAGAAGAACTATGGACATAAGTTTTTAGGACAGCAGAATTAAATATAATTATAAACGGCGAAACCGCTGGGAGGGTTCACCACTGATGAGCCAGGCCCTCCCTTTAATTTTTCCATCGCAGTAAGGACAGTAGAAATTGTTTTATTTTAAAAAGAATATTACGCCTCTAAAAGAGTTTTATAATTTGATAACAGATGGCGCTCTAGTACATCGAAACATTTAAATTATTCATCAACTTATAAATTTGGGTGCAAAAATGGATGCACTTTGATATCAGCATTGGTGTGTCATTTGTTGGTAAGAAATTAAACTATTGAGATTTTCCCCCTCCAAACTCAAGAAATCAAAATTTTTTGCTTATCCCTAGTATACGTGATACAAGCCATGAATATCATGATGGGTAGAAGTTGGTGACTGCTTTTACTGTAAGTGCACCACATGTCTGCACATGTGAAAACAGTCTGTTTCAATATAGCAAAATATATATATAGTAAATAGGCCGATTGGGATTAAAAAATATATATATACAGTGGTACCTCGACATACGAGCGCCCCAACATACGAGTTTTTCGAAATACGAGCCGACGAGCAAGTGATTTTTTGCTTTTAGTTACGAGCGAAATTCGAGATACGAGTTCGGTTCGGTAGTAACAGGCAGTCGCGCCATCACGATCAGTTAGCAGCGTTCTTCCGCTGTGATAAGTTGTGTTTTGTGTTCGCGTTTTTTGTTGCATTTACATTTACAGTTTTAGTTCATTTATTTTTATAACCATGGATCGGAAGAAAGTTTGTAAAAAGTCAAGTGCTAAGAAAAAGATGATGAGTATTGAATTAAAACGTGAAATTTCTACAAGTGAGATAAAGGAGATCTTAGGAATGTGGGAGAGAGTTTCACAGTTCGTGGAAAAAAAACACCCAGAAAAAGTTGCAACAGGTCGTGCATCTGACCTTTTTAATGACACTTGCCTAACTCATTTCCGGAACATTCTGAGAGGGAGGAAGAAACAAACCTCCTTGGACATGTTTTTTTCTAAACGGCCTACAGGTGAAAGCGAGAAAAATGTAGCGAAAAAGGCAAAGACCAGTGAGGATATCTAATTTATTTCTTTACATTCTCTTTTTTGTTTTTGTGCAATAAATATTTGATATTTATAAATATGTTTTTATTATTTAAAACCATGTAACAAAAATAACTGGGGTGACATTTTGGAGGTTGGAACGGATTAATGGTAGTTCAATTGTTTTGTATGGGGAAATTTGCTTCGAGATAAGAGTAATTCAAGATACAAGCAAGGTTGCGGAGCGAAATAAACTCGTATGCCGAGGTACCACTGTATATATATACAGTTAAACCTGTCTATAGCATCCCCTCTTGGGACTCACGAAAATAGAGTGTTATAGAGAGGGGGTGCTATAGACAAGTCACTTTTAATGTAAATCACATCGTACTACGTATTTAAAATCGGGCGCTATAGAGAAGAAGGCGCTATTTAGAGGGGGCGTTATAGACAGGTTTAACTGTATGTATAGTTGTAGTAAATGTGTTGAATTAAAGATGGTAATATGAAAGGAAGAAGGTTGGGATTGGTAAAGATGGTTTGAAACAAAGAGAATGTTTCTACTGTTGTTTGAGATGGAACAATGGAAATAAAATTACACCAACTCACCTTTCCTTCACCAAGTATTTGAGGTCAAAGTTGGGAATGTTGGCCCTCAACCTCTTCACTGTTTCCATCTCTTTCTTGCCTTTGGCCTTGGAGACTTTCTTGAAGACCGACTGTCAACCACAAAATACATTGTTACAAAAATGTCAAATGGTATGTACTGGAGGGATCAGGTTAAAGACATCTGATTGTGTGAATGGAAGTTGGCTGTGATCAGCAACTTTCAATATTTCACAAGCAGTTGTGATTTATCCTTAGGTGAATATCTTTTGTCTCCAGTAAATTTTGTCTTAAATGCTTTATTATTAGATTTGCACTTACCACTCTCCCACTAACATATTATTGACTGTATTACTCATTCATTGATGAGCTCTACTCTTCCCCAGCAGACACCATCAAAAGTCTCAAGCTTTATAAGCTTGATACCTTAATGTGATTGAGTGGAGATAAGAAAGAAGAAGATTCTCCCACTACCAGCTAAGCACAACTAAGAACACCTTTAATTTTTTTATGGGAGAACCATACTAAAATGTTTTTGTTTATTAATATTCATAGTATTCATGGGGGTACCGGCCATGATAATCATGGTGGGTGGTAGTTGGTGACTGCTTTTACTGTAAGTGCACCAACACATTGTCACCACAAGGTAGAAAACTATATTGATGGGGTAAGAGAAGGCCTAATGAACTGTGACAATTAAAATAGACTTTATTGACAATCTAGTCAATAATTACACTCCATCAAGAGTAAGAAAAATTTACAATCTTCTTGATTCTGTCAGGAGCCCAGAGCCAGCCTGACCTCGGACAATCCCTTTTGAATAATTGGGTGGCAGTCGCGAGCATGCTCAGCGACAGTGCCGAGAAACTCGGCAAGAATGGGTTTATGTCTGCGTGAGACATACGTGAGGAGTTGCTCCCTACACTCGGGCCAAATTACCGCAAATGGGACATCATTTTCTTCCATCCCATCCTCGAACAGGGGCTCCAGGGCCTGTTCCCAATTCAGTTTCTCTAGCAAGTCACACAAGCCTAATGAACTGTGTGGGGCATTCTGAAAATTCAACATTGGATCCAAAATATCTCCTTATTATACTCATACGTACTTTGAGGAAAAGGAACCCATTTTTATTTTCCAGGATCAAATGTTCACAGTATGATGGAGGACAATATTTTTAGCCATGAGTGGATATTTGTTGTTGTTAGTATCTTTCAAATTGACTTTTGGTGATGCTAAATACTGACAAAAATTATTCAATTTGATTTGTTAGTGACCATTATTTGCAGCTCAACTAGTGAGCTTCCGGTAGCTTTCTTGATCCCTTTGGAGGTTTTCCTTTTTTCTTTTGAGTGAACATAATTTCCATAAAAGGCTGATTATTTAGAAAAATTGTGTATAAATATGTTCTAATTCTCTCTCCCCCCATTTTTTAAGCTTTCTTTTCCACCTATGATTATCCCAACCCAGGTTTTACATGTGTGTAGTTGACAGTTAGTAGTTGATTGTTAGTAGTAGATGTAAGTGATGAAATGTGATAGGAATTCTATAATACATCAGTGTTATCACAAGCCAGAAAATATGTTAATTTGTCTGTTAACAACAAGGTAATACTCTGGGATAGAAACACAAGGTAATAAGATACCAAATCCAAATAAATAAATATAGTGTGTGATGTTTCTGTAACAGTGTTCAGTACAGAATCATTCAGTACTTTTGTATGAAGATGGTAACAACGCTGTTACTGAAACGTCACACACTATTTATTTATTTGGATTTGGTCTTATTACCTTGTGTTTAATATCTATAATCTAAATTGTGCCTTAACATTGGGGTAGAAACTATTATACTTTTAGGATATGTAACTCCTCCTTCCTGGCCTGAAGTTTCATTTTTATAAAAATATGCAAATAGAACAAAGCATGCTGGACAAAGAATGGGAAAGACTGGTCAAAACATTTTTTATTCACTCATGGACAAAACTTAAGAAAGTGAAAAGTCTTTGATATTGCCAGTTGTCTCTTTTTTTTTTAAAGAGACAGAGGCAATGTTGTTCACACTTGGTTATATTGGGTGTCTTCACAATAAAGGTCACTCTAATATATTTCAGAGTTGATAAAGCACAATTTGGATTATAGATTATAAACATAAGGTAATAAGACCAAATCTAAATAAATAAATAGTGTTTAAATGGATTTGGTCTAATTACCTTATGTATATTTCAGTTATTGTCTGAATCCCGATATACATGCTAAAAGGTACAACATCCTTAAGTTTTGTCCATGAGTGTATTTTGATGTTCAAAATTGAGCATTATTTTGACACAAAGAGAGTTTAACTAAGAGCTGAGATTATGTAAATCTGAGGTTGTAACATGTATAGCAGGAATATGTACGAAGGATGTACATACCTTGAGGTTCCTAAACTTGTCAATGAGAGGGTCGTGAGCCATGAGCTGGATATCCTTGAGGTAGTAGAAGGTGCGGAGGTTACAGCTGGGGTTGACCTTCTTCTTGCATCTCGGCTCTACGGGGTGGATGCCCTTGAGGATAGTCAGTCTCCTGCAACAACACATCTTTGATGTTAGAACATTCCAAGAGTCCAGCTCAAGCTCACTATAAAAGGAAGTTCCAAAAAAATGCAATATAACAGCGGTATGGTAAATTAAACTGGCGAAACCGCTGGAAGGGTTCACCACTGATGAGTCAAGCTCTCCCTTTAATTTTTCTATTGCAGTAAGGGCAGTAGAAATTGTTTAATTTTCAAAAGAATTATACACGTCTATAATAGTTTCAAATATTCATAACAGATGACGCGCTGATGCATCAGAATCTGTTTTGAATGCTGTGTAAGTCTGATCATGAGATTGGAAAAGATAAGGTACAGTTTGGATTCTAGATTAGAAACACAAGGTAATAAGACTAAAATCCAAAAAAAAAAAAATAGGTGTGCAACATTTTGGTAACAACATTGTTACCAAAACATTCCACACTATTTATTTAGTCTTATTACCTTATGAGGTTGGAAGTTTTGGCAAATTGAGAAAGGATTTGATACAACCAATCCTTTATCACTGCGAAGACAACATTGTTCAGATCTTACCTGAAGTCACGCAGGGAGAGCTGGAGCTTCTTGCAGGCTTTGGCTCTGGAGAGATAGGCAGTCTTTTGGCCAATCGTGCCCTGCACCATACAAACATGAGTCCTCAAGTGCGCCATCCCACATAACACCAGTACATCCATTTACACTCTTCAGAGTGGCAATCTCTTATATATCTCTAATTGATCCATAAAAATCGCCTCTCCTGGCAAAATAGACGCTAAAACTAATCTCCATCTTTTGACTGTCTCCATAAACCGGTGGGCTCGAGTCAGCGGACAAAGCCACAACACCAGCTTTGGCTGAGAAGCGTACCTGAAGACCATGGTTTCAAGATAATGGCGGGGGTCGGTGGAAGGCTGGTTAAACCGTTTGGTTTTCGACCACTACGACCCGGGTTTGATTCCCGCATTGGACACTTTTTTTCTGTTTAAAAAAAAATATTAAAAAATGCTCTAATATCCACCCGATTCTTGCAAAAGTCCAACCCCACCAGCGAGTACAAGTAACCAAACGGGGCTCTGGCACATTTGTAAGTACAAAGTTGAACTTCTTTCACATGTGTAGACATGTGGTGCGCTTACAGTAAAAAAGCAGTCGCCAACTACCCACCATGATTATTATGGCCTGTACCACGTGTACTAGGGATAGGCAAAAAAAAGATAATGGCCCTCGTCAATCTAGGGCGGACTTTATTTCATGAAATCCATAAAAGGGTTCAAATGAACTATTCATTCGGTATGGTAGATTAAATGGGCGAAACCTGCTGGGAGGGTTCACCACTGATGAGCTAGGCCCTCTCATTATTTTATCATTGCAGTAAGGAGAGTAGGAAACTGATTTATTTTAAAAAGAATCACGGAGGTCAAAAATAGTTTAAAATTCTCATATTATATAGAAAGATGTATACAGTTAAACCTGTCTATAGCGCCCCATCTAAATAGCGCCTTCCTCTTTATAGCGCCCGATTTTAAATACGTAGTACGATGCGATTTACATTAAAAGTGACCTGTCTATAGCGCCCGATTTTAAATACGTAGTACGATGCGATTTACATTAAAAGTGACCTGTCTATAGCGCCTGATTTTAAATACGTAGTACGATGCGATTTACATTAAAAGTGATCTGTCTATAGCGCTCGATTTTAAATACGTAGTACGATGCGATTTACATTAAAAGTGACCTGTCTATAGCGCTCGATTTTAAATACGTAGTACGATGCGATTTACATTAAAAGTGACCTGTCTATAGCACCCCCTCTCTATAGCACCCTATTTTGGTGAGTCCCAAGAGGTGGCGCTATAGACAGGTTTAACTGTATTTGGAAGATAAAAAATTAACTTGGAATATTGTGATGGAGGTAGTATGTTACTGTATGTGCACCACATGTCTACATATGTTAGAAATATTTTGCACTCACAGGTGAGGTTGGACTTTGGCAAAAATTAGGAGGCCTGAAGCATTTTGGGAGATTCCCAAAGTTTATGCCCAAATTAGAAACTATGCGTCTCCGGTTCAAAATCACTTTATTAGGTACCGCTCAACAAGAGCAACTTAGTTTATGATAATTGAAACAGTGAATAATATGTGAAGTTCACATATTAAACAAAATTTTAACGCAGGATTCAATCCCAGTTCATGACTGTTGGGAATCGAGGGTGTTACCCTCTCATCTGCATCTGCTTATCCTACATGGGGCCTGAAAAATTTAATCTTTCTGAAACTAACATATTGATACACTCAGCAGCACGTGAATCTGGGCTAAACAATAGGAATATTTGTCATTTAGATTTGATTAAGTTGGCTATGTTTAACAAGACTATGTAGCAGTGAATATGAATTAATTTCAAGGTAATTAGACCTAATTCAAATAAATAGTGTGACGTTTTGGTAACAGTATTGTTACCATCATCATACAAAAGTACTGAATATAGGATTGGCCTGTTTTTTTGCTGTCTTTTTTTTTTCAAGTCAACAATTTTTATTATTTTTCTTATCCCTAGTACACGTGGTACAGGCCATGATATTTAGGGTGGGTAGAAGTCGACTGCTTTTTACTGTTAGTGCACCACATGTCTACACGTGTAAGTCACCAATACTTTCAATGGTTATATTTCTATCGGTAACATACAACTAGACTTATTGTATGTGAATATTTCATTTTTTCCTTCTCTCTGTATTCTTACTCTATTTCTGCATTTTAATACTTTTGTCTGATGATGCTGACAATGTTGTTACCGAAATGTCATGCACTATTTATTTATTTGTATTTGGTCTTATTACCTTGTTTTTCTAATCTATATTCAAAATTGTATCTTATCATGAGGTAATCTTTATGAATCAATGGCAATTTCTATTGCCTGGCATTGATAGTGTATTGTTTTTTTTTTTTTGTTTTTAAATATGAGAATGTTTGTTTGTTTGTTTGTTTTTTCGTAATTAAATGACAGCATTATTGAGTATTTATTGTGACTCTGCGACTGTCGTCTGGTCTGGTTTTATATATGTGCAACGAAAAATAATGACGTGAACGTTGTGAATGGATTTCAATTGTGATATTTTTATATCGCTTTGATAAATTCATTTGGAAAAACTAATCATTATTTACAAGACACTTTATTTTGCGTTTGTTTTTCCTAAACGTGTCCTGGATGATAATATATGAAATACATTGTAAATTGTGTTAAAAACAAAAATGTTTATCGAATTTATTCAACTTTACCTCTTTAATCATTCGTCTTCCCATCTTTACACGTTATTAGTATTTATATTATAATAAAACACTTTAAAATTTTCAAAGAGAAAATAAATAAAAACACGAGGATGTTGTTTAGTCAAAGTCAAAGAAATATTAATATTTATTCTGTTTATTATTCATTGTGAATTAATTTTTTATATTGCATTTTAAAAATATATTTAAGAATAAATACAAGGCGTTTTATTTAAATTTAAAATTCATAAGTAATGTTTATTTATAAAAAAATATATAAATATATTCTCTAAAAATAATTTTATTTGGAAACTACATTTGGATATAAAAAAAAAAAAATGGATTGCTCTATTTTCAAAACGATAAGGAAATCAACAATCCCTAAAATCAAATTCAGAGCCAAACGTTTACAAAATTTAGAAATTTTCTCTGACAGTCATTTCTTAGTCTTTCAATGAATATCAATAATCCATAATGTTGTGTTGTTTATCTTTTATAAACTACAACTTATATATTTATTATTTAATTATAATTATTTATTTATCACACACATTTAAATTTAGTAAAGATTAATTCTCTATTTACAAAACACAGTCAGTCTATTGTTCTTAATTCCTCTTCTTAAATTCACATCACTTATATATTTCACACTATTCTACATATTCCTCCCTTGTTTAGTTAGTATCTAATCATGTCCTTAAATCTAGAAGGAACATGTATTTGTCTTCCACTTCTAGTGATGACAGTCTTGTTTTCATTCTCATTAGGTGATTCATTTGGGTATAAACAGTCCATATCAGATATAGCAATCTGCTCTTCTGGTACAATATCTTCTAAGGTTGCTTCTTGTTCTGGTAGATACCTTGAAGTACTAGGAAGTTCCATTCTAATTTCTGGAGTCTTAATCAAAGTGGTATTCAAATCAATTCCTTTGTTAAAATCTTGTAAGACATTGGCATGTCTTAAATGCTTTGCATTCCTAATGATAAAGCTACCTGTCTCAGTATTGACTAACTTGAATGAATTTGGAGATATAGTCTCTAGAATGATAAATCTTTGGTTGTCATAATTTGGTGTCAACTTGCTTTTCATTTCAGTGTTTGCGACATAAACAATATTACCTTTCTTGAAGTCATGAGGCAAGGCCTTATTCTTGCTATCAGCATATTTCTTCATTCTTTCTTTATAGGCTTGATTATGCTCCATCACTTCTTTATCCATAAGAGAATCATTGTCATTTATATCATTGAGCTTATTTCTAATTTCCCTGGAAAAAAGCAATAATGCTGGTGTTTTCCCAGTAGAAGGGTGTGGAGTCGACCTGTATGCCATTAGAACACATTGAAGTTCTTCTTTCCAATCCTTTCCTTGCAATTTTACTGAAATAAGTTGCTTTTTTAAATATCTGTGGAAACGTTCAATTTTTCCATTACTTTTAGGATAATATGGTGACACTCTTATATGTTTTATACCTGATTTCATAAAAAATTGCTCAGTATCTTTGCTTACAAATTGAAGACCATTATCTGAAACTATTTCAATGGGAAATCCATATCTTGCAAAAATTTCTTTTAATTTTGAAATTATAGTTTTCGAAGAAATATCATTTATTATAATCGCTTCCGGGAACGATGAATAATAATCAATAAGTGTCAAAATATATTTTGAATCAATTGGTCCAACTAAGTCTACTCCTACTTTATACCATGGTCTAGGAGGTATTGGTATGGTTGTTAAAGGTTGGTCATGCCTTAAAGGTTGATTGACTTCACAAATGTAACAATTCTTTATACGTCTTTCTATATCTTTGTCCATATTGGGCCAATAGTATTTTTCTCTTAAAATTTGTTTAGTTCTAGCAATCCCTTGATGAGTTTCATGAGCTAAGTCTAAAATATTTCTTCTAAGATCTGTTGGTATAACAATTCTCTTTCCTTTTAAAATGAGATTATCATAAACTGAAAGTTCTTCCTTAAATTTGTGCAAACTTTTAAGTTCATCATCATCAATTTGATATGGCCAATTTCCAGTTTGAATTATTTTAGTTAGAAATTTGAAAAATGGATCTGCTTCACTTTGCTTCTTGATATCATTGAGGGAAATTGCCTTCATTTCTTCTGAAAATATGGAAAGTACTTTTTCCACATAATCATCAACAATATTTTCACATGAAATATTTGTTAAAGGTTTTCTTGAAAATATATCTGCAATATTTTGTTTGCCCTTAAGATACTCTATTTCATAATCATAAGGTTGAAGTCTCCAACTAAGTCTTTCAATTCTTGGTGGCAAGACTGTTGCCTTCTTGGGATTAAGCATATAAATCAATGGTTTATGATCTGTCTTAAGTACAAATTTATTTCCCCATAAATAGTCATTGAAATGCTCAACAGCCCACACACACCCAAGAGCTTCTTTCTCTATTTGTGAGTATCTTCTCTCAACATTAGTCAATGATCTACTTGCATAGGCCACTGGCTTTTTGCTTCCATCATTTTGTCTTTGTAGTAAAACAGCTCCTAAACCTACAGGACTAGCATCAGCAATTACTTCGGTAGGTGCATTCATGTCAAAATAGGCTAAACATGGATTTTTTGTAAGAGCTTCTTTCAATTTTCTGAATGAGTCCTCTTCTTTCTTGCTCCACTTCCATTTTATGTCCTTTCTTGTCAAATTATTAAGTGGTTCGGCTAACTTTGAAAAGTCTGGAATGAATTTTCTTAAAAATCCGCATGTACCTAAAAATGATTTTAGAGAATCTACATTTTCAGGTTTTGAAAAACTTAGAACACTTTCTATTTTCTTTGGATCAGGTCTAATTCCATCTTTACTAACAATATGGCCTAATATTTCCAATTCATTTAGAGCAAATTTACATTTACTTTTGTTTAGTTTGAGTCCAACTTGTTGAAATCTTTCAAATACTTTTTTCAGTCTTTGATCCAATTGTTCTATAGATTGCGCATATACAATCACATCATCTATGTAGCATAACACTCCTTCTAAATGAGACAATATTGAGTTCATAGCTTTTTGAAAAGCTTCAGGTGCGCTGCAAAGTCCAAAAGGAATTTTGCAAAATCTGTAGCATCCTCTGGGTGTAATAAAGGTGGTCAATGGCCTGGACTTTTCATCAAGTTCAATTTGCCAAAAGCCTTTCTTCGCATCAAGTTTAGCAAAAAATTTTGCTCCCTGCAATGCTTGCAAAATATTGTCAACTGTTGGTATAGGATATCTCTCTCTAACTATGGCTTTATTCACTTCTCTCAGATCAACACATAGTCTGATTTCTTCAGTACCCTTTTTTGGAACTGCCACAATGTTTGAGATCCATTCAGAAGCTTCATGGACTTCCTCAATAATGCCATCTTCTATCATTTTGTCTAGCTCTTGATTGATGGCTTCTACCATTTTATATGGAAAATGTCTGCATCTCTGAGCTACAGGAGTAACATTTTCTTTTAGAGTTATTTTTTGACTATAACCCTTCACATTTCCTTGACCTTGAAAAAGGTTCATGTTTTCTTGTATCAAATTATATATATCCTTCGGAATAACTTCCTGTTGAATATTCCTTATTTTTGTTCCACGCTTTATAATTTCTAATTCGAAACTTGCTTTCTTTCCTAAAATAGGTTCTGCTTTACCTTCAATCACAAAAATCTGTTCCTTTATAGACCTTTCACCCCATGAAACATCTGCAAAGAAATATCCACAACATGGAAGAGGTGAAGTTTGTCCATAGGCATAAAATTTCCTTTCTGTACCATTTAAAGTTGGCATTTGAGATTTAGGAAAAATATTTTTCAAATTTTCAAGTCCTATGAATGTTGTATCACTACCTGTATCAATAGTCATTTTTATTTCCTTTCCATCTATATAGATACTTTCTTTGTTATCAGAGCCTAAAAAGAAAGTGTATTCATCTGAGTCTTCATTATTTTCAGAAATATTTTGAATATTTCTTTTCTTTCCTTCAATATTTTTATATTTATTTTTATTTCTACAAACTCTATTAAGATGACCCATCTTGTTACAAAATGTGCATTTCATATTTCTAGCTCCACATTTATATGGAGGATGTGTAGTTAAGCCACATCTATAGCATTCTTCCAAATTAGGTGCACTTACCTTGGAGGTGCTTCCTTTTTGATGGTACACATTATGAGCTTTTGATCCTTTAACAGTTGATTCATTAGCTGCTTGGAAATTATTTTTATAGTTTACTCTATTTATTGAGGTCATATCTTCATTTGTCAATACTCTAAATTCTTCTTTGGCTGTTTCAAACATTCTTGATATCTCAATTGTTCTTTGAAGATTCAAATTATCTTGTTGCAACAACTTTTCTTTTAATTGCCTATTATAGCATTTTTCTATTATCTGATCTCTGATCATGTCTTCTTCTAAATTTCCAAATTCACAGGATTTGACTAATTCTCTTAGGGCAATGACATATGAATCAATATTTTCATCTGTATTTTGTTTTCTTTGCCTAAATTTAAATCGTTCTGATACAATATTTTTTTGTGGTGTGAAATATTTAGTTAAAGCTTCTTTTGCTTTTTCATACGTATCTTTTTCTTCTGGCAAATTAAAGAAAATTCTTTGGACTTGTGGTCCAAGGCAATGCAAAAGTGTTGCCCTTTTAACGTCATCTTTCTTTGTTGAAACACCGCTTGCTAATTCATAAATTAAATATGAATTCATCCAATGTTTGTACTCGGAATACAAATCTGTAGCATTAAGGTTCAACGGTAATGGAGACGTCAAATTATTTGCCATCTTCTGTTACGCTTATTTAATTATTATTTTCTTTTTTTAATCCTCGTCGCCAAATATGTTGTGTTGTTTATCTTTTATAAACTACAACTTATATATTTATTATTTAATTATAATTATTTATTTATCACACACATTTAAATTTAGTAAAGATTAATTCTCTATTTACAAAACACAGTCAGTCTATTGTTCTTAATTCCTCTTCTTAAATTCACATCACTTATATATTTCACACTATTCTACACATAAGATCAAATTTAAAGCCAAACGTTTACAAAATATAGAAATTTTCTCTGACAGGTTTTTCTGATTCATTCCGCCTCACAAATGGTTTCCTGAAGCTATCCCTTCAGCCAAAGTTCGGCTAGATGTGAAACAACTCCAAATAGTAGTTGGAATTGAGCCTACCACTAATTTAATATTACTCGCGCACACACACACACACTCACAAAAATAAGATGGATATTTCAAGTTAACCATCTGTTGTTGTGGGGGGGAGCCCTATAATGTTTTTCAGAAGAGCCTCATTGTTCCTTGATTAGCAGAATAAGAAAAAAAGATAAAGGTCA
>CP092868.1:3539837-3589830 GCA_030710605.1 Cordylochernes scorpioides | reverse complement strand
TCGTATTATCGATACTGTCGAATTACGGTTTGTTATTTGTTAGGCCGGAGGTCGGGACATCAGAATATCGTCGAATTAAGGTAAGAGTACATTATAAATGACTGCGGCGTATGATTATAAAGCAATACTTAAAGTTTTACCGCATAAGTTTCTTTTATTTGTGAAAAATCAATTTTTATTTTAAGAGAAATCTAATATTTCTAACTTTTGGATGACGTATGAAAAGGTTGAATATATGAAGAGTGATGGTCTATATATGATTGGATGACGTATGGAAGGGTGAAAATATGAAGAGTAATGGCGAACGGAAAAATAAAAGTGTCCAGGGGCGGGAATCGAACCCACAACCTTCTGCTTACCGGGCAGGTGCCATGTCCACTAGGCTACCCTGGACGTATTTCTCCGTTCGTAACTAATACTTAAAGTAACTTATAATACATTATAAATGACTGCGGCGTATGATTATAAAGCAATACTTAAAGTTTTACCGCATAAGTTTCTTTTATTTGTGAAAAATCAATTTTTATTTAAAGAGAAATCTAATATTTCTAACTTTTGGATGACGTATTCAACGTCATCCAAAAGTTAGAAATATTAGATTTCTCTTTAAATAAAAATTGATTTTTCACAAATAAAAGAAACTTATGCGGTAAAACTTTTAAGTATTGCTTTAAGGTAAGAGTGTCGAATTTGTGTGTGTCGAATTAACGAGGTTATACTGTATATATATATTGCTTAAATTATTTCATATAATACAAAATCGATTTTTATTAAGTCATAAAGAACGACGTTACAATTTTAAGAGTTAGTGGGGGAGGGGGTACAATTAAAATCTACATTGATGAAAAATTTATAAATATCGTATTTTGTTCTGTTTAAAATGCGACGTAATTCGATCTTTTCCCCTTCGAGGATAAATTTAGAAGGATTGAACCTGTATAGAGGGTCGATGTTTCGGCATTCTTTAATAGCGTTGTCGATAAATGGTTTCGTCAAAGCGCATTCTGTATAGCGATGCTGGATATCTGGGGGTCCGCCGCAGGCGGTGCAGGAAGCTTTTCCATTTCTTGTAGGGTAAGGTAGAGCTCTCAGCTTCAAACGCCATGCGATGTCGTCGTATATATTAATTCTTCTGTGCCAGCAAGGCGCAGTGTCGAATGTCCATTTGGCCGTTTTTTCTACAGCGTACTTCAAATTAAAATAGGACGATATGATTATTTGGCGTAGCGCGCTGCTTCTGAACCGTGAGAAGAGGCGTGATTTGTACGTAATGGGAAGGTGAACGCAGGAAGGATGGTTGTTTGGTTTAAAATTCATAATTTTCGTTTCATTGTAGAACGTAGTGATTCTTTGAAAATCGTTCCGAATGTTTCGCGTGGCGTGGGAGAATAAATCGTTGATATCTCGTATTTCACCGTTTAAATCCAAAAAGTCTTTCAGACGTCTCAGGCCTCGTACATTGAAGATGGCATTTTCATTTTCTATGTAATGTGTTGAGTTTGGGGGTGAGTTGAAGGCTACACAGTGAGACAGGTAGTCGGTACAAACAGAGGCACTAGTGGAGCAGGAAATTTCATATGGCCAAGATAGATTTAATCTTTTTTTTTTTTGTTTCCTTAAGAATATACTCTAACATAAATATATCACCCCATTCTATGAAAATTATTTTAAAAATTTTGACCAAAAGACTTACCATCGAGGCCATTTTCTCTGGCAACTTCTTTTAACAAGGGAAGTTCAAAGAGGTTTGTGAGCATCTTCAATTTATCCTCTGCCAACACACATTCTTTTATATAACTATGCAAATCATTTGTTGGGTATGCATATATATGTAGGTGATTCATAAAGTTTTTTTTTTTCTTTTTATAGATAATAAACACAAGGTAATAAGACCAAATACAAATAAATAAATATTTGGTCTTATTAACCTTGTGTTTATAATTAACTAGCCGAATGACCCGGGCAACGCCCGTGTTTTACCCGATTGAATGTTTTGATTCAAATACTATTTGTTACAATTATAAATTGGCGCCTTAAATAATTGCATATGTTAAATAACTATAGCCTATGTGCTTTATCTGTCTATGTACTGTTGGCTTCCGTAGGCGTCTCTTACTGGGAAAAAGAAAGAGAGGATTCCATTTGGTTATTAACTAATATATGCATTTATTTAAGGAGCGACCCGCTCCAACACAATAGTTACAGAAATGGGGGGGGGGCATGATGGGGGGAGGGGGCAAAGGTGGCGTGATCATAGCCGACCAATAGGAGGGCACCATTCCAAAAAAAAAAGCAAACCGTGACAGAGGCCACGCATGACGCTCGTAACTGTATATAGAATAATCCAAATTGTGCCTTTTTTTTTATAGATAGAAACAAAACAATGTGAAAGAACATTTTAAAAATTTATTTACAACTTTTCGAATTATCTTCTCAGGCGTTTGATATACTTCTGCATTCTTTAGTACCATTTAATGAAGTACTTGCCACAATATTAATGAGGGATTTCTCCAAAGGAACCGGTTGCATTTTTCAAATTTATATCTGGAAAATCTATAGTACTGATATATAAATTTATTTTTTTGAAAATAGAGCAATCCATAGATAAATCTTTAATTAAAAAGGCATATATTGGATCAAAAAATCATTTATTTTACCAATATTTAGCGCTGTTGACGTTATGTGGCGCTGAGTTTGTTGTTGACACACTTTAAAATGTTATAACACCTTGATAAAGGTTGGCGTTCAGCCAGCTGAAATATTGGTAAAATAAATTATTTTTGATCCAATATATGCCTTTTTAATTAAAAATTAAATATAAATTTATATCTCTTTGCTTTTCAGCACTTTGCCTAAGTGGTCAGTATTTTTATAGAATTGTGAAGCTTGTACAATGATTAAAATTTTAAAATTCAATTGACATCTGCAGTAATAGAGATCTATCTTCAAGATGAAATGGAGAGAAAGGGTGATGAAAGTAATTTGTGGAAGATTTAATTGATCTTCTTCTTCTTTCTTATCTCCACTCAATCACACAATTATTGGCAACAATGGCAAATAATAATTAAAATTTAAAGATTAATAAGACCGTTTAATATAAAGTGTGGCGTTTACATTATTAGTTAGTATTGTATTTGACATAAACAAGATTACATACCTCTCTTGATTTCAATCACCCAACCTGAAGCTTCAATTTCTTCCTCTGGCGCATCAATTTCTAGAGGAATGAAACAATCTGTTGAGGTGGGTTTACTACATTTATGCCTATGAATTTGTTGTTGAATTTTAAAATGTCTTAATTTGTTAGAAACAATAATTTTCCTATTTTCAACACATGTTATAGACGAAAGAGGTCTATATTTATATGAATTTAATAATATTCGTTGTAGAGATAGTTGTTTTAATCTTAGCAATAAAGAATTTATTGTAGCCATAATTTAAAGGTATTCATATAATTTATAATTTAACAAAATGTGTAGATATCGACTTCTAATGTTTTGGTAAAACGTTTAAAAGGATATTTATTGATGTATTTTTCAAGGTGTTTATTCTGAGAAAATAAAATGTTGAAAATAAAATTATATATAATTTAATAAATCGAAAATTATTATTTATTTGGTTAACCAGATTTATTTAAAATAGGAATGATAAATTTAACATGATAAATGTGAATGAAATTCTTTCTACTGGTCTAAAATGGATTGTGTAAACATATTTATTGTGAGAGGGAAATATTTACAACCATTTTGAAAATTTTATATTTTCAAGTGTGATATTATTTTCTGGTTCAATTTTTACCTAAATTAAAAAATAATATCGTAAAGATAGAGGCTGCCTGGCCGGCATTCATATTTATATGAAAAATAGACACTTCGGCCGGTTGGAGTTTTTTATTTTCACAACGTTTCGACAAAAATCTTTTGGCTTTGTCAGGAGAAGTAAATAAAAATAAAGCATTTGGCAAGGCGTTAAATATAAATAAAAAATAATAGTAACTAAATTTCGTTTTATTTATTTATTGCCTATTATTCTATTTCTACCAGTGCAGAACACAAGGAAGATGTTAAATAATGCATTATAAAGAGACAATAAACAAAATACATTGTTTTAATGCATTTCTATAAAATTGCATTAAAACAATGCATTTCGTTTATTGACTCCTTGTGACACATTCTTTAATACCACCTATCCCTCCTCACAGGGAATGAGGATTAAAATAATAAGCAAAGAATAGAAAAAATTAAATTGCATTTAAAAAGCCTTTTGTTACCATTATTTTATTTGTAACCATTATTTATTTTAGGCACATTATCACCACCCTCTTGAAATTTTGCTTTTCATTCTGGGCTTTATATTCGCCTTAACGCTTCACCAGTCTATCAAATTCAATCGATATAATAACATCTATTTTAAGATGTTGAAAATATCAAACCTCTCCTTGATGAAGGCTCGTAGCCTGAAATGGTGGTAAAAAGGTTCGCTTTTGTGTGAATTTGGCAAAATTAGTTATAGGGCACATTCTTTGTCACCACTTTTGTTTCTATACTGGGGTGTTAAATAAACTTCTTCTTCCCAAAATAAAATTCCAAAAATGTCTAATAGAATATTAAATTGAAAAGTCATTTTTTAAATCACAGTCATTAGGTGTAACCTTCAATTCACTCCAATAATAATAAAATCAACACTTCTATCCAAGCATCACACAGTCATTATATAGTAAACTTCCACTAAGGAGTCTTCTCTGTAGGCCTAGCTTCTATACCTCATTTTGACTCAAATATATTTAATCACTCATAAAACGAAATACTTTTTTAGAAATTTAAGTAATAGATTTAATAAATTCTTTCTAATCTCTTTTAAAATCTGATTCCAATGATAACCTAATATCTGCAACCAGCCTTGAATGTTGAATTATATTTATCAGAAATATGATATATTTATTTTAAATTCGAGATTATTGCTTAAATGTTCATAATTAATAATTAATATCCTAATAATATCCTAAGTTGTAATTGATTACAATATTGTCTTTTGTGATTATCAGCAAATGTATATTATTCAGTGAAGGCAATCTAATATACAAGATTGTAATTAATATAATTAAAAACTATTTATAATTTGGAGAGAGATATTTTCAAAAATTCTATGTTATAACATTTAGGTAACTCCCAGGCTAGAGGGTATTCATAGACCACCAACTACCCTGTACACTTTATGGTTGAATAACATTTCTTAAAAAAAATTAATTCAGTGAAATACAAAATATAAATGACAAATTAATCTGACACCATTGAGAGTTATAAACAAAATTACACTTTTCCTACTCTATGCTGTTGTTGGGGGTTTAAATAACTAAATAGTGCTCGAGTTTTTCAACATCAGCCATTATAGTCACTTCCTTCCTAAAATAAAGTGGTGTGTAAATTTTTAAATAATGAAAAATTTACTTAGAAAATGGCTTAATGTCGAGTTGTGAATATATTGTTTTAAAAGAATTAAACAAATTATATCAACCATATACTTTTTTGGCCAAAATAATTTTTTAACCAGTCGCTAACTATTTGGAGGAAAATAGATAAGGAAATAAATATTTTTATGACTTAAACAATATTGTTACATATTCTAATAAATCGAAATGGAATTTAAAAAAAAAAAACATTCACAGCCAATCACTTGTCAAAATTTAAATAGAATATAAATATTAATCGATTTTTAAAATTTAAATATGTAAATAGAGGGATACAAATTTACAAGTCTATACTTTTCTCTCTTTCAATCAAACCTATATATATCTTATTTTTTATCAATTAAGTTTTTCCAATAAAATGCTTATAAAAAAAAAATTAAGCTCAAAAAGTTGCCCATCTATGAATGGAATTTGGAAAAAAAATTTAAACGTTCTCATTATAAAGATAGTGTTCCAGCATAATAAAAGTCTTCTTCTTTCTTATCTCCACTCAATCGACTTGATAACCATCATGACTGGGTGAAGTAGAATGCGTCTGCCTTTGTCATTAAGACTGGGAGCACTACTCAGTGGCAGGCCACTGACTTAGCTCCAAAAGAAATGGCCGCCTCTGACATGAAGGACCAGACGCCATGTGCAGCCACTCCTAACAAGGAGTACAAACACTTCTCATCCTGTATCCCTGGATTAGGAGCCCTTACAGGGTAATATCAGCCAGGCCAGCTGAACCCAGGTTTTTTTAGTGAGCTTGTTACTGCTCCCCCTCCTCCTTTTTCATCCGAGCTTGGGACCGTCAAGGGCAGAGTTACGCCATGTTTTATCATCTTCCGTGATTGGCTGATTTGTCAGTTATGACATGGCATATTTCCTTCTCCCAGCCTTCCATAGTCAAAAAGCATTGGGACAACAGTCTGATGATGGTAACACGGTAGTTATGTCAGTCAAAGAGGAATATTTTTGGTCAAATATAAACAAAGTACACCATCATGTATAATTCTCACCACTTTTTATAAACTTTATGAAATAAAAATATAATTTAATGCGGCTTGTGATTGTAAAACGACATTTGAAATACTATCCCGCATGTGTTTCTTTTCAACGAAAATTAAAAATTTATTTCAAGGAGAAATAACGATTATTTCTAACCTTTTGGATGAGGTATGAAAGGGTGAATTGTGAATTTTTCCGTTTATCATTACTCTTCACAATTCACCCTTTCATACCTCATCCAAAAGGTTAGAAAATTTCGATATTTCTCCTTGAAATAAATTTTGAATTTTCGTTGAAAAGAAACACATGCGAGATAGTATTTAAAATGTCGTTTTACAAATAAAAATATATTAAAAGTTGAATAATACCATGATGAGAGGTATTAATTTGGATTATAGATAAAGAAACGCAAGAATTTATAAGACTAAATCAATAATTAGTGTTTTGGCAAAATCACTGTTAAGGGAACATTACACACATTTTAAACACAAGGTAAAATAAGACCAAATCCAAATAAATAAATAGTGTGTTCATCATCCAGTACTTTTGTCTGAAGATGGTAACAACGCTGTTACCGAAACGTCACACACTATTTATTTATTTGGTCTTATTACCCTGTGTTTATAATCTATAATCCAAATTGTGCCATATCTACACACATTTTATTTATTCGGTGTGATATCCTTGTTGCATCAAATAATCTATATTGATATTGGAACCCAGCTTTTACACAAAACATATAATAATACATCTCAGTACTTTTGTCTGAGGATAACATTGTTATCTCGCTGACTATTTATTTGGGGATTTGGTCTTATTAACTTGTGTTTTAAATAATACCATTTCAAAAAAAGAAATTAAAAATATAGTTTCTTGTTGACACTTGTTAAGGCACAATGTGTGACGTTTCGGTAACAGCGCTGTTACCATCTTCATCTATAAAAATGATAAGGCACAATTTGGATTATAGATTATAAACACAAGGTAATAAGACCTAATCCAAATAAATAAATTGTGTGTGACGTTTCAGTAACAGCGTTGTTACCATCTTCAAAAGATTGAAGTTTGTACATTGTCATTGAAGATGGTAACAACGCTGTTACCGAAACGTCACACACTATTTATTTGGATTTGGTCTTGTTACCTTGTGTTTATAATCTATAATCCCAAAATATCATTAATATGTATATAATATGATAAAGCACAATATAGATACAAGAAAATAATTTATAATTTATTGTATCCACAATTTGGATTATAATAATTCTGTAATATACAAGCTTTATGTCTAATTATGTCAATTTTACAAATATTCCATATGATTATTTAACTTTGGAACATCCTGGAAAACTTATAAAAAAAAAATAGAAAAAAAAAAATAAATGCCACATGTATCAATATGGTTAGATTCAGTTTGGTTAAATAAGGTTTGGAGGGTCGGTGGAAGACTGGTTAAACCGTTTAGTTTTCGACCACTAGGACCCGGGTTCGATTCCCGTATTGGACACTTTTTTCTGATAAAATAAACAATGGTTGCCTGTAAAGTCGGTTTTACGGGCGAAGATTTTACGTGACAACGGTAGAATATTTATTGATATGAATATAATTAAATTGCACAATAGGAACAAGGAATTGAATGAAAATAAGAATTGCACAAATTTTAACTATAGAAATATATTTTGTTTACTAAAACATTTTGTACATGTAAACTTAAACTTAACTAATTCCTATTTCTTAATATTTGTAATTTTAAATAATCAATTCGAAAATCAAAACATTTATTCAGATCGAAGGTTCAAATTTTTGCTAAATAAATTTGAAACTATTTAAAATTTGTAAAATAATAATTAATTAATTAATTAATTTTAAACTAATAATTTACTTAACACTATCAACATTTATCAATAGTATGACATAACCTATAAACTCAGTTTCTCAACTTTTGTGTCAATCTAACAATTAATCAATCAATCATAGTTTACGATAATGAAATATCAGTGTACAATTATTTACCTTTATTGTTGTAGTTGTTGTAAATGACGAATCTAAGCACTCCACATTTTCACTACAGACACAGCTGACGATACTTTAACCACACGTGTGAACTTGTATTATGACGCTTTCTTGTTTTTCCAACGCCAAGAACGTTCGAGAAAGACAAAGACAGAGACAAGCATGCGCCGATTCAATGCGCCTAATTCTCTAGCGCTGCGCGCGCAGCACTCTCGTTCGGTGACTCATCGTAACGTTACCGGGCGTTACACTTTTTCATAAGTGACTCCCAGCCGCAACCTAATTTAAGACGTTGTCACGTCAAAAAATGCTCCAATGGCCCCCGATTCTTGCAAAAGTCCAACCCCACCAGCGAGTGAAAGTAACCAAATGAGGCTCTGGCACATTTGTAAGTGCAAAGTCGAACTGCTTTCACATGTGTAGACATGTGGTGCACTTACAGTAAAAAAGCAGTCGCTAACTACCCACCATGATTATCATGGCCTGTACCACGTGTACTAGGGATAATTTAAAAAAAAAGGTAAAAGTACAAGGTAATATGATCTAAATAAATAAATGGTTGTACTGTATAATCCAAATTGTGCCTTATCATAGTTTAGGTTATTTTCAGATCAATTAATTCAGTTATATGGAGTTTGGGTTTAAAAAAAAAAAGTTATTTTTTATTATTTAATTTTACAAAAATGTTACCCCCTTTTTGTTAATTTTATCCCTAATACATGTGGTACACAGGCCGTGATAATCATGGTGGGCAGAATTTTGCGACTGCTTTTACTGTAAATGCACCACATATCTACATACAGTCGAACCTCTTTAATTCAACACCCCAAGGGATCAGAGCTTTCGGTTGAATTAAAGTTATTCAGATGATTAGCTAATCATCTAACTCGCTAAAAAAATATTTTTTAAAAATAGCTTTGTAATATAAATTGATCATATTATTTAAAACCATTATAAGTGTACTTTTTTGTATTATTTTTTTATTTTCATGATTAACTTTAGTATCAGGGACAAAATGGCAATAATAAATATTTTTAAAATATAAATAAATACAAATAATATTTCAATCTAATTGAAGAATATATCAGTTGAAAGGAAATAAATATGGAAAATAAAAAGAAAATTTAAAAATAATCATGAAGATCTTTTTAAAAATTCCTTTATATTCCTGTTTTTGCACTGAAATCCTATTCAGGATGTATTCCAGATGGTCTATTTAAAAAAAAACATGCATGTCTTTCCTCCTCTGAAATGTCTTTTAAATAACAGTTTTTATTGTATTAAAGACATCCACTGCTGCTGCAGGTGTTATTGATTTTGTGTTTAAATCTTTTATAATAACATGGAAATGGAATATTGAAATAAAATGTTTTTCATAATCATTGTGGACACATTTTATGAAGATTTATTTATTTAAAAACAAATTATTTGTAAATTTTAAAATAACTAAAATATTTCAATGCTGAAAATTAAAAAGAAAATAATTTTATTAATTAGCGCGAGATTCCTAAATTCCAGCGTAAAAAAAAAAACAACACTCGCGACATTGCGCAACAGCACTGCAAAGTGAAACTTAAACAGAAACCAAAAGTGCGCAGGCGCGATCTTATCGGCGCCCTCCGATCGTCACTGCTTGCCGCCGCCGTAATACCTTTTTAGCGGTAAAGTTGTATGTAAAAAAAACATTCAAATGTCGAAATTCGAATTTTAAAATGGTCGAACTATCGGAACTGTCGTATTATCGATACTGTCGAATTACAGTTTGTTATTTGATAGGCCGGAGGTCGGGACATCAGAATATGGTCGAATTAAAGTAGAGTGTCGAATTTGTGTGTGTCGAAATAACGAGGCTATACTGTATGTGAAAAGCAGTTTGACTTTTGCCCTTTCAAATGTGCCAGAGTCCCATTTAGTTACTTGCACTCACTGGTGGGGTTGGAATTTTTGCTAGAATAAGGGGCCATTGGAGAATTTTTTTAATTAGAAAAAAAAAAAAAAAGTGCCCAATATTTAATTTACAGCAGCGGATATATAAACAGAACAACCCAATACAATATTGGTGTTTCTAAAAGAAGGTAACAACGCGCCAGAATATCAATTAACCGTTGAATTAATTGGATTGTACCTCCCTAACTTTCTGTGGTGTTGACGTGCGACAACAGCTGATGTGATTATTTCAGGATAGGACAAGATGGCCGAGGCCAACGGGGACCCTCCAGACCTGGCTAAAGTAGATTCAACTAAGGTGGAATCTCCTGAAGGGGTATCATCTAATGTGGCCCCTGCTGCAGGCCTTAAGCTCCCCAATATGGCCCAACTCAATATGGAGGAGAACCTCTATGATTGGGAGTCAGAGGATTCTGATATGGAGGATCCAGACATGGACAACCCAGAGAGTGAGTACTCTGAGAGAGAGGATTCAGACATGGACGAGCGTTGCCAACCCATGGCACCTCCTTTCTCTCCCCACACTCTCATGATCCATCTCTATCGCCCCCACCATGAACATAACCAGCGCCGGTTGCATTTAGACCTGATACCAATGGACTTCATGAAATCGGACCTGGGTCGTCTGAGACGGCATCCTCTCAACGTGGATCATCGGAAAATGGTGTTCCCGGATCTGGTTACCTCTGAACAGGTACTTCCAGATATTTTGCCGACCAATCTGCGGAACCCCTGTGTGCCGTCCACTGATGCTACTCTGCCCAACATGGCCCTGGTTCTGATGATTGGTATCCCGGCTAGTGGCAAGTCCACTCTGAGCAAGGCTCTCTGCCAGCAACAGCCAATCCCCAACACCACGATCTACCTGGCTCAGTTCGACAACTGCATCCCAGTGGCTGTTCAACATGAACTGGTAGGACCATCTTGTTCAAAATCACCCTTTATTGACACCTATAACAGCTATTAAGTCAGCAATACACCCTTTCATTCCTTATCCCAAAGGTTAGAAATAATCGTTATTTCTCCTTGAAGTAAATTTTGATTTTTCGTTGAAAAGAAACACATGCGGAATAGTTTTAAAATGTCGTTTTACAATCACTAGCCGCATTATATTATATTGTATTATAAATTACTTTATGTATTATTTACGAACGGAAAAATATGTCCAGGGTAGCCTAGTGGACATGGCATCTTCCCGGTAAGCGGAACAGTGTGGGTTCGATTCCCATCCCTGGACACTTTTATTTTTCCGTTTATCATTACTCTTCACTCTTCATAATTCACCCTTTCATTCCTCATCCCAAAGGTTAGAAATAATCGTTATTTCTCCCCTTGAAATAAATTTTGATTTTTCGTTGAAAAGAAACACATGCGGAATAGTTTTAAAATGTTGTTTTACAGTAAAGTCTCCCATGAGAGAATAAACGGCCTAAAAACATGGCTTTCTCTCATTTATCGGAGACTTATCATGTCAGTCATGAGTTGTCTTTCAACCCAAACAAATGTCTAATAAGAGACCGGGTTTACCCTCTAGTGTAATCTCGCAACTCCCACTTGAAGGGAATGTATTTCCATATGTCAAAAATAAATACTGCTACAGTATAATACAAGTAATCAAGGACAGGATGGACGAACATCACAGAAACATTAGAAATAATGAACCCAAGTCCCTTATCGTACAACATATTAGACAAACGGGACATTCTTTTAACACATCCCACCCACTTGCATATTACTCTAATATCAACAGCAAATTCAAAAGATTAGTCGTCGAGGCGTTGCTCTCTTTGAAACATAATAGTATTAACCGACACATGGAGATTCCTGACGCATATAAAGCAATATTTCCATAAATTGTGTACCATAGTTGCCCTTCGCCAGTTTGTTTTACTTTGGAAAGTTTCAACTTAGCAGATTTAATCAATGTATCATAGTCTGGGTCACGTGGGTGTGAGATTCACTCGCGCAATACAAGACCAAATAGAGATACCATTTATTTGTTTACAAACGTTACTTTTTGAAATTGTTTTTCCAATGTTCCTGTTGAAGGGCTGTTTTCGCCCGAAAGCTCGAATCTTTATTAAAGATTAAAAGAAAAGTATCCTCGTACGCTTCAAATCTTTTACTTAAGTAAACTTGCTGCCTTTGTTCCAAGGCCTCCGGGGAGATGAAGCAGCTCCGGGCGAACATGAGGACCTCCCTGGAGCTCCTCATCCTGCACCTCTGTTCCATCAAGAAGCTGGACCTCAGCACCCTGGACAAGGATCTGGTCCCCTTCCACAACTTCATCGAGTCATCCCTGCACAGAGAGAAGACAGACCTGAGCAACAATTATGTCTTCATCATCGACGATAACTTCTACTACCGCAGCATGAGGCAGGAGTGGCGTCATTTGGCTACCAAATGTAAGTTCTTCCCTGACTGGAGGTACTGCATACTGCTCTAAGACCTCTAATACTGCATTTAAGAGAAAATACCAGCAAGAGTGTCCGTCCTCTAATGGAGGTTGTTATACTGTATCCTATTATTGTTTCTTATCCCTTTGTGTAAAGATTACATGAATTCCATGAGTTATGCTCCTCGAGCTGTTTTATGATAAGCAGCGGCCTCTCCCAAACTGTATCCTTTGTAGAGAGGTGTCCTCTAGCAAGAGTATCCTCTAATGGAGGTTGTTCTACTGTATCCTATTATTGTTTCTTATCCCTCTGTGTAAAGATTACATGAATTCCATGAGTTATACTCCTCGAGCTGTTTTATGATAAGCAGCGGCCTCTCCCAAACTGTATCCTTTGTAGAGAGGTGTCCTTTAGCAAGAGTGTTGTCCTCTCATAGAGGTTGTTCTACTGTATCCTTTATAGAGAGGTGTCCTCTATCAAGAGTGTTGTCCTCTCATTGGAGGTTGTTCCTCCATTTCTGACAACGATAATTTCCCTATTCACTATAGACACAGTCAGGGATAGAAGCTACTTTATACAAGAGGACGTCCTATTGTAAAAGAATCTCTTCTCCCTGAATTGTATTTCTTCTATTTCAATGCTATCTACAAACACAAGGTAATAAGACCAAATAAATAAATAGTGTGTGACATTTTGGTAACAGCGTTGCTACCAAAGCGTCACACTATTTATTTAGATTAGGTGTTATTACCTTGTGTTTCTAATCTATAATCCAAATTGTGCCCTATCTAAGAGAGAGAAAATAACCCAGGCTCCTGGAGCGTAAATCGCCAACTACCCGGCCAACGTTCTACAAAGTGTTATGTTGTTTTTTTTTTTTTTTTTTTACTTATCCTTTAGTCTAAATTAGACAAGATCTTGGAGGTCGTGCTCGTAAAGAAGCTCAAGAACTCTTCTTGGTTCTCTGTACAGGGATCTTTTGTCCTTTCCAATGCAATTTAGTAAATGTTGGGGAGTGGCCTCTTCGGTTTTGCACCTAGTGCACATGGGGAAGCTTTTGGCTCCCTCTTTATAGACTAGAGGGCGCAGGTGACCAGATTTCCATCTGGCCAACTGTGTGTAAAGTAAATAAAGCTTCCAGGGTTAAGTTTCTTGTTCAAAATAAAAAAAATATAAAAAAGTGGGTCTTATTACCTTGTCTCTAATCCAAATTGTACCAATGCTCTCTACACTATCATTCTACAAAATGTTTGTGGGAAAAGACTGCATGGGCTACCTCCAAGTCCAAATGAACTGCCCACTAGAGGAGGCCCTGAAGAGGAACAAGTCCCGGGACTGCCCCATCCGGAAGAAGACCATCAGTCAGATGTACCAGAGGATGGAGCCCCCGGACTTCCCCAACCACATCATTCTGTCTTCCCTCACCTCCCTGGGTAGCCAGATGTAGGTTGTCATTCAGTGAATATGTTTAGAATATCTTAAAGATACAGGCTGCCTGGCCAGCGGCATTCATATTTCTTGAAAATAAAGATACTTCGACCAGTAAATCTTTATATTACCTCACGTTTCGACAAAAAGCTTTTGTCCTCGTCAGGAGCAAACAAAAATTTAAAACATTTGGCAAGGTGTTGAAAATCATTCTCTTTTTTCCATTATTTTTAATGTCTTGCAAAATGTTTTAATTTTTGTTTGCTCCTGACGAGAACAAAAGCTTTTTGTCGAAACGTCAAGGTAATAAAAAGATTTACTGGCCAAAGTATCTTTATTTTCAAGAAATGTTTAGAATAGCCTATAAAGGTAATAAGACCAAATCCAAATAAATGTGACATTTGGGTAACAACGGTGTTACCATCATTAGACAAAAGTACTGAACTTTTTTTTTTTCTTTAGTTCAGTATTTTAGATTCAGTACTTTTGTCTGAAGATGGTAACAGCGTTGTTACCGAAACGTCACACACTATTTATTTATTTGGTCTTATTATCTTGTGTTTATAATCTATAATCCAAATTGTACCTTATCATTTTAAATAGTGTGTTTTAACTGTTGACAGAGAGGAGTTTGGAAGAGCCTTAGAAAGAACTCTCAAGGAGCCGCTGATGCCACCGGTGGATGACTCAGAGTTGAGGGTCGGTATCTGTCTTCTTTCTTATCTCGACTCAATCATATTAGGGTATCAAGCTTGTAGAGCTTGTTGATGGTGTGGGTGAAGTAGAATGCGTCTGCCTTTGTCATTAAGACTGGGAGCACTACTCAGTGGCAGGCCGACTTAGCTCCAAAAGAAATGGCCGCCTTTGACGTGAGGAACAGATGCCATGTGCAGCCACTCCTAACATGGAGTACAAATGCTGCTCATCCTGTATCCCTGGATTAGGAACCCTTACAGAGTACTATCAGCCAGGCCAGCTGAGCCCAGGTTTTTTAGTGAGCTTGTTACTGCTCCCCCTCCTCTTTTTTTCATCCGGGCTTGGGACCGGTAAAGGCAGGTATCTGTGATATATTGATGGGTAGATCTACAGATATTCTGGTCTCACTGGATTGTTGTTGTGTAGCGGACAATTAACGAAATATATGTATTCTTTTCATATCAGGTGAATCAATCCCTCCTAAGGCCTTATGCCTCTTCAATCAAACTCCTTCAAGATGATTACTATCTGGTCTCATTGGATTGTTGTGTACCAGCCAGATGTCCAAATAACCAAATATATGTATTCTTTTCATGCAAATATCTAGGTGAAGAAAGAGAAAAAAACTCTTAAAAACACCTTCTGGAGACTTAGCAACCCACTGAAGACGCTGAGAACTATTTCAGAAAAGTAAAAATATAGCAATAGAACTCTATAATTTCTACAGATCAATTGTAAATAGATTCATACACAAAAGAAGTAGCGAGGAAAGTTTTAGAACAGGTGTGTAAATAAATCCCTTTTCAAACAAAGACTAACGTGCACATGGGGAAAGGGAGAAAAAAAATTGCTGGATTATTTTGTTGTTGTATGGCGAATCCATACAGGGCAATGGGCCCTAATAAAAGCCTTTTTGTTGTTGTATTCTTTTCATATCAGGTGAAACAGTCCCCCCTTATGCCTCTTCAATCAAACTCTTTCAAGATTGTTTGAGTCAAAAGGCGATCCATTAATTAATCCATCAAGATTGTTGTTGTTGTTTCTTATCCCCTTGTGTAAAGATTACACGAATTCCATGAGTTCATGCTCCTCGAGCTGTTTTATGATAAGCAGTGGCCTCTCCCAAAGGTCCTGTTTAATGCATCTAATGCAAGCCAAAATGTGTTCTGGATCTTCCCTAGATGATCCCTACCTAGCCATTGTGGTAAGATGTTACCAACTGAATCCCTTCATTGAGGATTTTCGTGGGAAAAAATAAATGAAACACTAATATGGGAAGAACCAGGATGAAATCGCATCATTTGACTAGTATCTCTACACTAGGTTTGAAGTTGTTCTTATATTATCATGTTAGAGTTTTATCCACACACTCTGATGCAGAGTTTTGGTTTTGGTTTTGTTTACCTGTGTGACTTGTGGGAGTAAACAGTAAGTTGGTTGTTACTTCTTCTTTCTTATCTCCACTCAAGGGGGTCAGGGTGTCATCAGGGTGTCAAGCTTGTAAAGCTTGAGACTTTTGATTGTGTCTGCCGGGGAAGAGTAGAGATCATCAATGGATGAGTCAATACAGTCAATAATATGTCTTGAGGTTGCAGGCTGAGAATTGCACTTAGTACATAGTGGGAAAACTCTGCAACCATTATGGAAAGTCATTGTCCTTAGATGACCAGACTTAAGTCTGGAAATCAAAGACTGTTGTTCGTTGTTACTGCTCCTAGCTGACAATTCCATCCCAGCTAACTTTCCTTTCTCCATGCGCAAGCTTCCCAACCCTGCGCTGTGTTGCAGATAGCCTCAAAGACATTCAATGCCCACAGTCCTCTCCACCAGTGTGACAAGCTGCTCAAGAGGATGGCTGGAGACAGAATCCGTCTTCACGGTCAGTTCTGGGAGAGTTGTTCTCTTCTATCTGGATAGCTGGTGTTCTCATTTGGGATTATAGATAGGTAACAAGGAAATAAAACTAACACAAGGTAATAAGACCAAATAAATAAATAGTGTGTGACATTTCGGTAACAGCGTTGTTACCATCTTCAGACAAAAGTACTGAATGAGAAATTTTAATCACAGCATGGTTTAAATAGTTACTGTTATTCATGTTATCCACTGTAAAACATGCTGTGGTAAAATTTCTCATTCAGTACTTTTGTCTGAAGATGGTAACAACGCTGTTACCGAAACGTCACACACTATTTATTTATTTGGATTTGGTCTTATTACCTTGTGTTTATAATCTACTAGCCGAATGACCCGGGCAACACCCGTGTTTTACCCGATTGAATGTTTTTATTCAAATACTATTTGTTACAATTATAAATTGGCGCCTTAAATAAATGCATATCCTAATCCTAATCAATCAGTCATAGGCCGCCTCTGTCACGGATGGCCGGCGCCCTCCTATTGGACGGCTACGATCACGTGTCATCGTTGGCGCGTAGGTGACCTTGAGTGACGTAATGCCCCCCCCCCCCCGTGCCGGCGGCGGGCGCCCTTTGGCTGCCGGCGAGCATGTGACCTCCCTGTGCGCGTGCATCCGTGACAGAGGCGGCCGGCCAATGACTGACTGATCAGGAAAGACTCTCGTGACTATATATATATAATATAATATAATATAATATATGTACGAGTACATTTTGTGTAGAAATAGGATTAGTTGACTTTATAAGGTAAACTTATTCATACAGTTTGTATCCCTCGATAGCTCAGTTGGCAGAGCGGAGGACTGTAGATGTTACAACGGTGATCCTTAGGTCGCTGGTTCAAATCCGGCTCGAGGGAGTTTTTTATTTTTTATTTTTATTGGCTGCCGGCGAGCACGTGACCTCCCTGTGCGCGCGCATCCGTGACAGAGATGAGGAAAGACGGTCGTGACTATATATAGGGATAATATAATATAATATATGTATGAGTACATTTTGTGTAGAAATAGGATTAGTTGACTTTATAAGGTAAACTTATTCATACAGTTTGTATCCCTCGATACCTCAGTTGGCAGAGCGGAGGACTGTAGATGTTACAATGGTGATCCTTAGGTCGCTGGTTCAAATCCGGCTTGAGGGAGTTTTTTATTTTTTATTTTTATTGGCTGCCGGCGAGCACGTGACCTCCCTGTGCGCGCGCATCCGTGACAGACGGTCGTGACTATATATAGGGATAATCCAAATTGTGCCTTATCGTAATAAAACTAAGTAATAAAAGGCAATTTCACCAAGAGGTAACAACACTATATAATAGATTTTTTGCCAGGAGGAGAAAATTGATCTATAAAAAGTAAAGGTTGCCTCTCCCGTCAAAATAAAAAGATATTTTAGAATAAGAAATGGATGAGGTATAAGATCAACAAAGTAGAGAGGGTGGGATATTCCAAACCCAACATTAGTTTTTTTTTGCTTATCTCTAGTACACGTGGTACAGGCCATGATAATTATGGTGGGTAGAAGTAGATGTCTGCTTTTACTGTAAGTGCACCACATGTCTACACATGTGAAAAGCAGTTCGACTTTGCACTTACAGATGTGCCAGAGCCCCGTTTGGTTACTTGCACTCGCTGGTGGGGTTAGACTTTTGCGAGAATAAGGGGCCATTGAAGCATTTTTTTTTTAACAGAAAAAAGTGTCCAATGCGGGAATCGAACCCGGGTCATAGTGGTCGAAAACCAAACGGTTTAACCAGCCTTCCACCGACCCCCCCCCAACATTAGTTATCTTTATAATTACATTTTCAGTAAAGTCTCTCAGACTTCTATTACATTTGGTTTCACCTGCTGCAGCCTTTCTTGTGCTAACTATAGTTTTTCAACACATGAGAAATCACCAGATATTATTTCTAAGAAGGGATAAAAGTTAGCAGCAACAAGTTTCTTCATTGAAAAGGTATGAGCTTCATGAGCTTTTGGATAATAATGTTCTTCAACAAGCTGTAATACAAGAGCTCTTGTATTACAGCTGGTTGAAGGATGTCATTGTCCCAAAGCTTTCCAAGCTCATACCTTTTCAATAAAGAAACTCTTCGCTGTTAGCTTTTATCTGTATATAGGGGGTCGGTAGAAGGATGGTCTAAACCGTTGGTTTTCGACTGCTACGACCCGGGTTCGATTCCCACATTGGGCACTTTTTTCTGTTTAAAAAAAAAAAAAAAATGCTCCAATGGCCCCCGATTCTTGCAAAAGTCCAACCCCACCAGCGAGTGCAAGTAACCAAACGGGGCTCTGGCACATTTGTAAGTGCAAAGTCGAACTGCTTTTCACATGTTTAGACATGTGGTGCACTTACAGTAAAAGCAGTCGCCTACTTTTACCCACCATGATTACCATGACCTGTACTACGTATACTAGGGATAAGCAAAAAAATCTGTAACTATAGTTTTATAACACAATTTTTTAATAATAATTTTTTGTCTCTCCCCATATCATTATCAACTACTCCATTCTTCTCAGAGCCTGACAGTGGACTGTGACAGTAAACTACGACCACAAGACCCGGATTCTGGAGACGAGGAGAGCCATCATGGATAAGATCCGAGATGGAACCATTGAACTTCCCACGGATGCCAAAGAGGGAATTGAAGTTGGAGATTTCAATCCTCTGGAGATCTTCCTCTCCAAGGTCTTTGACAAGGAGCTCGGCTACGTGTGAATTTGATCACCCTGTGCCAAGATATTTCCCCATCAAAATGTAAACTGTAGATGTCAGACTCTTTGTAAATATGGGTTCAAATTTTACTGTTATTTATATAAAACTTTAGTATTATTATTATCATCTTTTTCCTTTATTATTGCTGCTAAAACCTGTCTTGACATTCCTCTATTATCCTAGCTAAAAGATTGATATTGATTGGGAATTTATCTTTTTTAATTTGCATACACATCATATATATATATATAATACATATTTGCATATTTTTTTAAAAAATAAGAAAAAGTTAAAATGAGTTGAAAGGAATCTTTTTCCGTTGAATTTTGATATTTTCAACCTTGGCTAAAATAAATATAGTTAAGAAATATTTATTATTATTTATTTGTTATATTATAAATATATATAGTTTAATGAAACCTCCTGATGGTGATGGCTTTTTGCCATCTATCAAATATATAGAAGAAGTAACACAAGGTCGAGGAGAATAGATTCTTTATAAGCTCCTGTATTTTTTATTCTATAGCTAATATTGTCTTAAATATATCTCTGTTGATTTTTTATTTTTCAATCTAAATATTTTTTTTTATCATATCTCAATAAGAAAAAAAAAAAACTTTGTATATAATAAACATAACACTGAATAAATTTGGTTGTGAGATGTAAAAAAAGCTATCAGTGTATATATATGCCATGGAGCAAGTTAAATAAACGTTTTGTTTATTTTTGCTCCACTAGATGGCGCTCTGCCATCTAAAAAGCACATGTGCTCGTGGTCAGGAGATGCCTTCTTTATTTTTAATATATATATATATTCCGCAGCCAGCAAAATGATTGTGTTATATTTAATGAATATGTTATATTTATGTGTGTGCATTGATTGAATTTGCATCCTCTCAATACTTATTTACATATAACTCTCCTCTTCTTTAAATATTCCATTGATATGTAAATACAGTTAGTTAACTCTCATCAACTTTTGGAAAGCAAAAATTGGTCCCAATTCTTCTAAAAAATTTTCTTTGTTTTTTTTTAATTGTGAATTTGTAAGATGCTCTAATTCCAGTATACCTGATAAGGTACAAATTTGATTATAGAAATAAGACCAAATAAATAAATAGTGTTTGGGCTTTCAATAACAGCATTGCTATCATCATCAGACTGTAAAACTCCGCCCTTGCTGTTCCCAAGACCGGATGAAAAAGGAGGAGGGGGAGCAGTAACAAGCTCACTAAAAAACCTGGGTTCAGCTGGCCCGGCTGATAGTACCCTGTGAGGGCTCCTAATCCAGGGATACAGGATGAGCAGCGTTTGTACTCCATGTTAGGAGCAGCTGCACATGGCGTCTGTTCCTCATGTCAGAGGCGGCCATTTATATTGGAGCTAAGTCAGCCTGCCACTGAGTAGTGCTCCCAGTTTTAATGACAAAGGCATTCTACTTCACCCAGTGTGGAGATAAGAAAGAAGAAGAGATTAGACTGTAGTACTGAATGTAAAAATAAATTCAGTACTTTTGTCAGATGATGGAAACAACGCTTCCACAGGATAGATGAACAACCCTGAGATATGAAGGCCAGCTGTAAAACAAGCAGAATAACTCTGACCAAGAAGCGGTCACGGACCAACAGCAGTATTGTTAGATGAGGAGAAAGACCTCTTTAAAAATCCTGAGTTCAACTGATGGTTAATGAGCAGGTGAGGCTACTGGGGTTCATTGAGGCATTTTCTGCACACGGGGAAGCATTTTTCTTTGTTGTCAAACTTGATGGTTTTGGTATGGCCCATTTATAACCTGGAAACCACATTGTAAATGTTTTGGTAAGAGTCAGATGGATGTTTTAGTTTTGTTACTGTTGTTTTACCAGTGGTGGTTCATTGAGGCATTTGGTACTCACGGGTTGATGGTTTTGGTATGACCTGTTTCTAACCTGGAAACTATATTTGTAACTAAATTCAAAACTATTATAGACATGTAATATTCTTTTAAAAATTAAACAATTTCTGCTGCCCTTACTGCAATGGAACCCATTAATTTTTCAATTGCAGTAAGGGCAGCAGAAATTATTTAATTTATAAAAGAATGGCGTGTTAATGAATCATAATATATTTGTAAGTGTTTGGATCAAAGTCAGATGGATGTTTTGTTACCCTTGTTGTACCAGTTCATTGAGATGAAACATTCCTGTCATTGTAAGCTACAAGGTCATCAAGTGTAAGTTCTGTGGTTTATTGACTGAACATTACTTGTTGAAGCTGCTGATTTGACAAGATAAATCTGCTTTTGTTGTTGTTTCCTGGTATTCCAACATGGCACCCACAGAAAGTGGATGCAGCTGTTTTCATGAGATCTGGACCTCTCATGAGAGACCACTACAACATATCACTCAATAGGAAAACTTTTGTCTCTGTTCTCGGTATAATTAAAACTTCCTTGAGCAAACACCTCTGATGAGAGATTTTGACAAAGGTGTTTGCTCAAGGTAGCTTTAATGATACTGAGAGTCAAGACAAATTTTCCTATTGAGTCCCTCACAAGTTAACTGGATTAAATTTAAAACTCGTTTTAAACAGCCTCAGTCATAACAGTAACGTGGTGTTTTAAACTTGGTTATATAACAACCTTAGTAAATCTTGGTCCCGAATGATGATGTTATAGCAAGGTTTAGGTATGTATACTCATGGACAAAACTTACGTTACAAACCAAACGTGATCTAGCCTTACCTAACCTAATGTGACCTAACCTAACGTGATCTAACCTAACCTAATGTGACCTAACCTAACGTGATCTAACCTAATGTGACCTAACTTAACGTGATCTAACCTAACCTAATGTGACCTAACCTAACGTGATCTAACCTAACCTAATGTGACCTAACCTAATGTGATCTAGCTTAACCAACCGACGGTTATCTATTTTCTTTTTTTAAGGAAACAGAGGTTGTTTACACTTGGTTATCTCATGTCTTCAATAAAGGTCACTGTAATATCTTTCAGAGTTATTGTCC
Source organism: Cordylochernes scorpioides (assembly GCA_030710605.1). Taxonomy (NCBI): domain Eukaryota; kingdom Metazoa; phylum Arthropoda; class Arachnida; order Pseudoscorpiones; family Chernetidae; genus Cordylochernes; species Cordylochernes scorpioides. Next base: position 3,567,256 of record CP092868.1, on the reverse strand, counting down.
TGATATACATGCTAAAAGGTACAACTTCCTTAAGTTTTATCTCCATGAATACAAATATAATGAAGAAAGATTGTTAATTTTAAACAGTTTATCCGATTGATTCGTAGCAAGCAAGTTGTACAGAATGTTGTCTAAGGATTTCTAAAGATCCTTTATATCTTTTTATGTAGGAAGAATCTTTACCATGTTTCTTCCCATTTGATTGACGTTTTTAACTTTCTCATTTTAAAGGTATCATTTGAAATTTATTTCTAGTCAAAAAGAGATGTATCAATATACAATTCTTTCAGTGAATTTGTGCCAAAAATAAACTGTTGTTATTGTATGTTTTTTTCTCTCTGTTACCACATATATATATATATACACATACACAATGTTGTGAAGTATACCACCATTACATATAATCATAAGACTCTGCAACTATATTTATTTACTTAATTAAAGGAATCTTTCACGCAAACCCTTCTTTAACTAACTAAAACATTTTATGAAAAAATAATACAAATGTGACATTGTACTGGGATGAGGTGCATAAATTATGAAAAAAAAAAGCATCTCCTTATTGTGCAACTGAAATGAGAATTATCAACGAGATAGTTTATATTTATTCCGATTGATGGCGCAAACCATCAGCAACTTTCAGTTGCACGATAAGGAGATGCTTTTTTTTTTTTTTTCATTAAACATTTTAGTTAGGTAAGGAAGGGCTTTCCTGAAAACTACCTTTATAATCAAGTACACTCATGGGGGGGGACTAAAAAAAAAAAAGGTGGAAAGCTTTTATTAGTGAACTGTATACATAACTTCACTAATACGCTTTCCTTTTTTTTAAGCGCGACAGTGAGTTGCTGAGGCATCAAAAGAACAATAAACGTTAATTATTTTAAAAAAAGGTTGATGAAGTCCTGCAACTAGGATTAATCGTTTGAAAACAATTTTACTCAAAAGTTTGCCTTTTTTTTTTTATCTTAATAAGAAATATATAATGTCTCTTTATTGGAGTAGTACAGTTACAGAGGCGACACTTGATCCAAGCATAGAAAAATAAATTATATATTGATAAGGCACAATTTGGATTATAGATTATAAACACAAGGTTATAAGACCAAATAAATGTGTGTGACGTTTCAGTAACAACACTGTACCAAAACGTCACACACTATTTATTTATTTGGTCTTATTACCTGGTGTTTAAATTATATATATATAAAAAAAAGGTGCTATAAAAAGGAGAAAATTTGCCACTAAACATTTATATCCAAATATAACAACAAAGAAAGCCTTAAGCCATGTCGTGGTACACAGATTCGTCCTGGATAAGGAAAAAATACAACAAATATCAATATGTGAATAGGCGATATGTACAGTCTCTTGGTGGAGAGACAGAGCAAACACACTTGCGTGGAAAATAAATAAAAATTGCTATAATCTGAAAAAAAAAAAGCGAAAAGTTTATTGAACTTTTTATTTAAAAAATATCGCAATAATCTTATATTCGATAATTTAACTTAAGAAAGATATTTATAAACCACAGGTTCCAGGAATGTATATCTTACTTAAACTAATCAAAACTTACATTATATCTAACACACAACCAACATAAACAAACCCAAGCCAACATAAAATGTCTCTACATAAATTATGCTAACCGAACGTGAGCTAACCTGACCTAACGTAACCTAACGTGATCTAGCCTAACCTAACGTGACCTAACCAAACGTGATCTAGCCTAACCTAACCTAATGTGACCTAACCTAACGAGATCTAACCTAACCTAATGTGACCTAACCTAACGTGATCTAACCTAACCTAATGTGACCTAACCTAACGTGATCTAGCCTAACCTAACCTAATGTGACCTAACCTAACGTGATCTAACCTAACCTAATGTGACCTAACCTAACGTGATCTAACCTAACCTAATGTGACCTAACCTAACCTAACCTAATGTGACCTAACCTAACGTGATCTAACCTAACCTAATGTGACCTAACCTAACGTGATCTAACCTAACGTGATCTAGCCTAACCTAACCTAATGTGACCTAACCTAACGTGATCTAGCCTAACCTAACCTAATGTGACCTAACCTAACGTGATCTAACCTAACGTGACCTAACCTAACGTGATCTAGACTAACCTAAGAAGGTGATCCATTTATCAACTTGCTGAGGGTTTTTACACTTGAAGGTAAACAATAGCTGGGACTCTATATGTAGAAGATGGCATTATTCAACACTTTTTTTTTTTAAACCTCCATAAGACGAATTTCTACGATCAATGAACTGAAGATTAAAAAGAATTGAGAAGGCTTGGCTCATCAATTGCAAACCCTCTCCCAGCCATTTCGCCAATATAATCTAGCAAATCTAAGCTACACAACTTTTTTATTGTTGAAAAAATAGTACAAATGTGATATTGTACTGGGATAAGGTGCGTAAATTAATAAAAATGCATCTCCTTATCGTGCAACTGAAAGTTGCTGATGGCTTGCGTCATCTATCGGAATAAATATCAACTATTCTCGTTGATTTTTAATTATTCCAGAATTGGCCAAATACCCATTCTTGATTAATCAAGAAAAGCTAACCACGGACGCGTTTCGGGCTGTTGGCCCTCATCAGCGTGGTGCAAGCTGTACCTCAACGACCAAAGAACTGGTCATTCAGGCATCCTGAAAAATCATGAAACGGGTAGTTAAGGCCAGAATTGCGTGAGACCGCGACACAATGTGAAAAAATAGTACAGATGTGATATTGTATTGGGATAAGGTGCGTAAATTAAGAAAAAGGCATCTCCTTATCGTGTAACTGAAAGTTGCTGATGGCAATTCACAATAAAAGACTCCCTTGTGTCAATATTAAGGTCAAAATATCGTTTCCAGAGATAGGTTTCTTTTCCAGAATGTTTCATTCACAAATGTCTCGCTAGTGTTCGGGTCTGAAAGTCCTTCTACAGGAGAAAACAAGGAATCTCCGATAGGACACGAGTGGAGAGAATATGGTTTCACGGGCTACTAGTCAAAATGTATGATTTTCGAGCCCAAAAAATAATGTAGCAATCAGACAGGCTGCAATCCATTATATCAAAGTACCAAGGTGCTGCACGCAACCAAGGTTGTTCTAGAAGGTTAGATCCCCCCCCCCCCCCCCTAGGGAGTCGGTGGAAAGATCGTCTAAACCGTTGGTTTTCGACCGCTACGACCCGGGTTCGATTCCCGCATTGGAAACTTTTTTATAAATAAAAAAATGCTCCAATGGCCCCCGATTCTTGCAAAAGTCCAACCCCACCAGCGAGTGCAAGTAATCAAACGGGGCTCTGGCACATTTGTAAGTGCAAAGTCGAACTGCTTTTCACATGTGTAGACATGTGGTGCACTTACAGTAAAAGCAGTCGCCTACTTCTACCCACCTTTATTATCATGGCCTATACAACATGTACTAGGGATAAGCAAAAAAAAAAAAACGATTCCCCAGAGTTATGATATATTCTTATATATATAGTATCTGACTTGGAGGTTTACTCTTGGTGAGATAGATGGTGTTTAACGGAAATATGCTTCTATAATTGTAGAAATTGTAAACTAAAATAATCAATATAGTGTAATTCCACTCTCGGGACATAAAACACACACAAAGAGTGTATTGTTTAGTTACATTGTCTTAACACAGACTGTATTTATTGTCTTGTTCTTTAAGTGAAAGAGATGTATTATTTTTGATCTTCCTTTTGTTATTAATCTTTTATTAATAAATGAGCCAAATATAATTATTAGTTATATTTATTACATAACTTTTACTGGCACATCACATTGTTTACTTTTTACAACAAAACACACAATCACATACCAATTGATGATGATTTTACTACTTATTTATATAATACATTATATAACAGTACTCACGAGGTTTAAAAACACGGGTCAAACTTTTACAATTACCAAAACCACTAAAAGAGTTGAACAACCCCCCCATCACCAAAAGAACTAAACCTTCAAAAGTACAGATTATATAAGAAGAATCAACAGACACAATAGCTGCAGCAATCTGTTGGATTAAATTGGCCAAAATTGCTTGGAAGGTTCACCCACTGAATAGACAAATCTTGTCGTCTTCACAGCCCGTCCAACATATCGCACGTATTCTTTCCCTTTCATCTAAAACCAAGCTAACTAGTATTACAGCCTGACTTGGTGTCGTGAGATAGATTCCACGTGGTCAAATAGGAAGTAGTTTACGGCGCCTCTACTTAGAGAGCGTAGGAAAGCGAAGGTCGGCAGAGGCGCTATCTCCTAGCTGTAAACATCCGCGAGTCCCTTCAGTCCGCCCACCGCCGTCTCAAGGTAATGCTCCGTCCAGCCAGAGTCCACTTGGATCCGTACTGTACTTACATCAGTAACTCTAGGACACGCCACCTCTCTACAAAGGACAGTTTTTTTCTCCAAAATGATCGTTTTGACCAGTTAACCGCTCTCTATTTAGAAGACACCTCTCTCCCTATAGGATACTATGGCTATGCAAATAGGTATCCTCTTTTACAGAGGGATAGCCTCATGGACAAAACTGGAGGAAGTGGAAAGACTTTGATGTCGCTGGTCGTCTTTTTTTTTTTTTTCTAAGGAAACAGAGGCAATTTTGTTCACACTTGATTATCTGGTGTCTTCAATAAAGGTCACTGTAATATCTTTCAGAGTTATTGTCTGAATCCAGATATACATGCTAAAAAGTACAACTTCCTTAAGTTTTATCCCCATGAGTGAGTGCTACTGGATTTGTTTTCAATTAAAAGATCCACACACAACACACAATAATGCGACATTTTTATATAAAAGAGAAAGCGCTTCGATTATTATTATTTTTTTGTGGATTCTTCCGATTGAAAGTGTACAGTTGCTTCTCTATGTACAGAAAATAGAGCCCAATTGGAGAGATCTGTATGGATAAACTGGCGAAACCGCCGGGAGGGTTCACCACTGATGAGCCAGGCCCTCCTAGTATTTTTTTCAACGCATAAAAGACAGTAAGAAAGTAGAGGTTTTTTTTTTAAATATAAAATATCAATTTAAAAAATCCCGTTAAAAATAGTGTCATGGTAGAGAAGACAAATATTCCAAAAAAAAAAGGTTTAAGTTGAAAATAATTTTTTAACAAAAAATCTATATGGAATGTAAAAACGTGGTAATCTTTTACAAGTGATCATCTTCTAGAATGGTAAGGTAGTGACATACCCAACAAGAATTACCACGTTTTATGTTTTTTTTTTTTTTTTTTGAAATGGAATTTGTCGAAATCCCCAATCCCGAAAGAATGAATTAGTTTATTCGATTTAAACATCTCCTAAATCTAAATAATACAACAGGTTTCTGAGTTTATTAATGTAATCTCAAGCTTTCCTTGCCCTTCTACAGGAGTACGCCGTTTATTCGACTTATATTTACTCCTGTATGAAAATGAAAATAAACTCATCTCCAGAGAAATCTGTTTGTATCTTTTACAGTAACTATTGAGTGACAATAGCAACAATTATGACGTGGAGTCACACGAAGACCAACCAAGATAGAACGAACCGTATAACGAATAATCTTCAATATAACGATATGTCATGGAGATGGGGACAGAAAAGAGATTCGGCCCTGCGAAGCAGAGCCAGGGATGATATAGACTCCTGTGGTTCTTGCTACCTCCTACAGTCACCCAGTCAAATGTCAATTTGACACACACTGTCAAGAGTCACTCGGCCATTTGTATAGCCCCTCGCGCCTGCCTTTATGGTCTAGCTCAGTGAAGTCAACCAATCATCCCACAGGTGTCTTCGAGAGTTTCATGGCCAGGTTGCCGTCCTCTCGTTTGGACTTGGAAAAACCCGTCCTACGCTCCAATAGGACTCCCCCCCCTTTGGCCCTCGTACTCTTAGTTCCCAGTACTCCCTGAATCTGCTGATGAATCAGGGACCTCTGAGGTTGACACGGGGGGATTGTACTGTTGTGTGTAAATCTTTGTATTTCATGACGCGTTCGGCAAGAACGCTCCCAATCGCGCACACACAGACCCAAGAATTCAAAACTCTTGGCTGACCCACCGTCAGTGATCCTACATGGCGCCGGAAACCGCTTCCCCCCGCTGTCATGGAGATAGTTCAGTCCCATTGGGGTTCGCTATAGTGAGGTTCAACTATAATTCAATCTAGATACAGTAGAACCTCTATGAACGGACACTCCCGCTAACGGGGACACCTCTCTACAAAGGACAGTTTTCATTGATTAAAAAAAGATAATTTTTACTAATTAGCAACTCTCTGATAATAGAACACCCCTTTCTCTTTTTTTTTCCTAATTAAAGCAACTTCCTTATGACCTTACTGCGATTTCAAGACACCGTTATATGGGAGAACAGTCCAATATAATATTATAGCAGCCAGTTGAATTAAACTGGCGAAACTGCTGGGAGGATTCCCCCCCCCCCCCCCCCTGGGAATAAAATGGAATCGAGAGAAGTAATCTTGAGAAAGATCGGTCAACAATCTGCATTTCAGAAAGAGAAGATCAACCAACGGCTGGAACCTGTCAGCGGAGTGAAATCTCTGAACCAGACCGAGACAACGGAGAAAGAGAACTCGGTGGATGTGCCGTGCGGAAACTCAGGCCAACCTGCATTCCTTCACAACATCTCCGCGAGAACTTCGGCGATCATGGTGACCTGTAATACGATGGACTGCTGCGACAGACTATCTGGGATTACAGCGGAGATCCAAATGGCGTGACGGAGCTGGACGCTTCGTGGAAGTGCTACAAGACTGGATGGTCGAAATACACCGGAGCATTTTGTCGCTCCAGGAAAGTCCGACGACAATGTCTGCGATCAGGACATCTCATGTAATATGTCGCGCTGCCGTTTACATTCCACTCAGAGGTAAGCCACGTATTTGTTTCACGCCATCTTCACTCCTTCGTCTGAAAAGGTACAAAGCCAAAAAAAAAAAATCACTGGGAGATAGTTCAGCTGTTTGAGACAAACAGGCTTAATAAGGTGGAGGACAGTAATTACGGCTACGTCCAGGCCTAGCGGAGAAACCGTGGGAACCCCCCAAAAAAAAGGTTTAAAGACGGAGAGCACGCGTGTCGGCATTGTGTTCCTGTTGAGACTTGCTTACGCTGTTTGGGCGGCTGTAAAAAAAATAGTCGAACAGAAATCCTTCTCAATCCCACCTGCTCATCCTTGACACAGCAACGACACAACAGTATATTAACCATTGATAACAAGATTTGTGGACAGACAAACGTGGAAGTGAGTTAAGCTTTTAAAATATATAGAGCTAAATTATTTATTTTATTAAATAAAAAGTAGCAAAGATAAACTCCATATTAAAAAAAGAGATCATTTATTTGAAACACATGTGAAAAAAGTATAGATAATCTACCTCATGGAAAAAAATGTTTTCACAGAAAGAGGTTTCATCACCCAAGTTGCATAAGTGAGATATGCAACTAAGACTGTTGACGCGGGTCGTTGATAAATCGGTTTATTTGGAGTTGAGGTCGGGACCCTGGGTTCAACTTACTCGACATTTCACCTTATTTGACCATATCACCAAGTTTTTTTTATTTGATAAGGTCAGTCCAAGGAGTATTTGGCGTATTTGATGATTGTCTTTCACCGCTGTCATTTTCGGTAATCATTTTCAGGTCTTCGAGTAGTTGATCAATGGATATATTTTCTCTGTAATTTTGCTTATTTCTGGTTCTTATAACAGACCTGTTACATAACATGTCTGCCCATTTTACAGTCTTGATCAATTTTGAATATATGGAGTGTTATTCTGGGGTGAAGTTGTTGTATATATAGTAATTAATTTTTACCACAGAGTGTGTGTAAGCTCACAGGTAAATAGGCGCTAACCGAAAGAAAAAAAAGTTCCTTCGTTCAATATTAGTTTCCCTTTTATATTTTGTTCTCTCTCTTGTAAATCAATAAATATAATGTTTAATTAATAATTATTGGAATCAGTTTCATTAAAAATTCTAAGCAAAATCAACAGAAGTCTGGTTGATATTGTAGTACACACAAAATGATGCGAGAAACAATATCGGGTTTGATTGCTTTGCCGTGTAAGTGGAGAAAGAGGTGTGGAGAGATATCAGGCCATTTGATGAGCAGAGGTCGGGTCTTGACTGGTGACATGAGAGAAAAAGTCTGATAGCATGACGGTCTCAATTAAAACTGCCCTTATTGATAAAAAAAAAATAACTAAGGGGCATATTTCATATCATTCTTTCTGGGAGTATGGACTGTAAATGTCCCGGGTTTAAGGCAATGTTCTTCGGTAGAGTATATAGGTATTTTGTTAATACATGCTGCTGAGCTAAATTTATTTTATCGCTTAAAAACTCTCTTTTTTTAATACATAAAAGTGATACAGACTATAGTGGTACCTAAAAAGATTGACAGAGAGGGATTTAATAGATATATTGATATGAACAAACTTCTTGTACATTAATGAAAGTTGAAAAACAAGCCAAGTTTACTCATTTCTTCAAATGAATCCTTTCAAAAAAGGATTTTTTTTTGCTTATCCCTAGTACACGTGGTACAGCCCATGATAATCGTGGTGGGTAGTTAGCGACTGCTTTTACTGTAAGTGCACCAAATGTCTACACATGTGAAAAGCAGTTCGACTTTGCACTTACAAATGTGCCAGAGCCCCGTTTGGTTACTTGCACTCGCTGGTGGGGTTGGACTTTTGCAAGAATCGGGGGCCATTGGAGCATTTTTTTTTTAAATCAAGAAAAAGTGCCCAATGCGGGAATCGAACCCGGGTCGTAGCGGTCGTAAACCAACGGTTTAGACCATCCTTCCACCGACCCCCCAAAAAATGATTTAATTTGTTAATTCAGTAACTCGCTGTTTACGTGATGCATTAATGAGCCATCAATTATAAAAAAAATCTAAATATTTTTAGCGCCTTAAGTTTATTTTTTCATATATTCTATTTATATCTAATTCTCTCTCTTTGAAATTTTGAATTTTTCTACACAGAGGTTTTTAAAATTTCACTTACTTTTTTTTTTACAATCTTTTTGCTATCTTTGCTTTCAAGAACGATTTATTTCTCCCGCGTCGTGCACCATTCGCTTTATGCAAACTCTACACGTTATCACGCCAAATGTTTATATTATTATTTATTTAAGTAACCCAGGTTCCTGGAGCGTACAGAAGTCGCCAACTACCCGGGATGTCCTTCTGACCTAAGTCTTCTTGGATTTATGTAAAATGCCAGTGGAAGTCCAATTAATGAGGTGTTGCCAGGCAGATTTCTTTCTTGGGAGACCTTCCAGGGATGCTGGACATATGTTGGTGATACCTAGGAGAGTGGCCGTCTGGAATCTTTGGTATTGGAAGGTTGGGCAAGTGAAGAGGAGGTGGTCTACGGTTTGGTCTTCATCTTGGCAGTGGGGGCAAGTTGGGTCTTTTTTCGATACCGTTGCAAGGTCTGCCTGAATGTAGCCATGGCCGGTCAGGACTGTTGTGGAGGTAGATCCATGCTTGATGTTTCGAAGCAATTTGAGGAGTAGTTTCGGGGTAGCAGCAAATCTTCGTAGATTTCTGGTGGAGTAATCTTGGATGTAGAGGTCTGTCCACATTTTGAGGGCCATCTGTTCCTTTTTACCGCGCGCGACGCTCTTTGGGAGGGTGGTAAAGGACAGTGGCAGATTAGAATGTGCTGCAGCCTTTGCCGCCTGATCCGCCAGTTCATTTCCCTGAATACCGCTGTGACCTTTGATCCAGCAGAGTTGCACATTTGGTGAAAAATGCAGGTTGCAGATTATTTCCGCAATCAGTTGTGTTCTTGGGGGCCAAGACCTACATATGGCTGATAGAGCCGATCGGCAGTCTGAGGCAATGACAAAGTGTTCTTTCGGGAAACTCATGGTGAATTTTGTTGCGTAGAGAATGGCAAGCAGTTCAGCTTGGAACGCTGAGCACTCCTGGTGGAGTTTAAGTTGTATGGTTTGTAGAGGAGGTGGTAGGATGACTCCAGCCCCAACTCCTTCTGATGATTGGGATCCGTCTGTGTAAATGGTGGTGACATTCAATTGTAGTGATTTGGAAAAATAGACTATCTTCCGTAATGGGGGATAGGGTAAAGAGGAAGGACTTGGGCGTGATTCGTAGTGGCCCGTTTTCAAAGTTTTTAAATATTCTATGTGAGCCTTTATAGAGATATCGAGTGGGGGACAACCCGTCAATGAGATAGCTGGAAAATGTTTATACATACAACAACATAATACAAAAATTTATGATATAAGGTGTTATATGTAAATATATAGAAGCAATGGGCGCTTCTCCCGTCAAAATAAACGTCAGAATCTGACGCCATCTATTGACCGTCGCCGCAACTAGCGGCCTCGGGTCGGTGACAAAGCCACAACGCCAACTTTGGCAAACTGATAAGCGTCCACCCAAAGTTGGTGTTGTGGCTTTGTCACCGACCTGAGGCCGCTAGTTGCGGCGACGGTCAATAGATGGCGTCAGATTCTGACGTTTATTTTGACGGGAGAAGCGCCCATTGCTTCTATGGATTAATTTCCTCCCGGAAAATTTTCCATCTATGTAAATATATGTAACATTGTATATCGTGTAAGATAAACATGAGATGGATACAATCCTATAAACTGGGATACAAGTGTTATCTAGGTTTTGGTTTAAGTTGCATATAATTAAAGTTTCCTTACTCTTTAATTCTGAGTCTAGGATTTAGCCTGTGTTTGAAAACTACCAAAAAGGCTTCTTTCCTTATGGGGGGGGAAAGATAAAATATTGTTTTACCAAAGTGTATCATTTTCGAGCCCAAGAATTTTTCCTTACTTGTCTTGTCTTCCGCTTCCGGGCTAATTGTCCAATATTGGGGAATGGACTTCTAGCCCCCTCATCATGGCAGCAGACGCGATGTCAGGTGGCAAGGGATCCTAGGATCTGGCGGCAGGAGATGTCTCGCAGGGGTGGTGGAAGCGTTGGGCAAGCAGGGGAACAGCGCCAGGGTGCAGTGAGGCAGGAGTCTTTATTAGGCCAGGAATCCAGTAGAAGTGGCAAATGGAATTGGAGGCAGAAGGTCCTTGAAGCCTAGAAATTGAGGGCCCTAGACTTCAGGATGGGGCAGCTTGAGGCTCTCGCCTCGTGCTTGTCATGAAGGCCCTTGGCGCAGCAGTTGGCACATTTAGAGGTGCGCTGGTCAGCAATGGATGGGCAGGTGCGGCCTTCATGGCCGTCTTCACCGCAGTGGAAGCACTTAGGAGCTCTGGTGCATTGGGAAGATTTGTGGCCGAAGCCACAACAGCGGAAGCAGACGCGGGCGCGGATGGACTCCTCGAAGTTGAGGATTACTCCATCCACCACGATCCTCCCGCGAACGACCAGGGCTCTGAAGGTCTTGAGGTCCACCATCGAATTTTTCCTTACGGCAAACAAGTGTATTTATATAACACCTCTGTTTATATATTAGGATGATAAATGTGATAATTTCTCTCGAAGGTAAATATAAGTGGAGATAACAACTGGTCACTGGAATATTTTACCTTTCCCATATTACATATCCCCCTTTCACAATAACACTTTAACAATTCATTTGTGACCATTTTCATGGTTTCTTAAAGAGAGTTTTTACGTACTTTTATATTAAACGGGGGGGGGGGGGGGGGGGGGGGGGGGGGGTTATATTTTATACCATTCTTTCTGGGAGTGTGGATTGTAAATTTCCTGGATTTAAGGCAATGCTCTTCGCTAGAGTATATAAGTATTTTGTTAATACATTATTCCTTTTTATAAACAAGCTTTTATTTAAATCAGAACTTATACATTTATTTTAAAGTACTTTTTAATTCACAAAGTTTATATACAATCAAAGTCGTTTATTAAGATAATTTCGTGTGTAAAATGTGTGTAAATAATCTTTATTTCTTGTATAATTTATTGCTCTAAAATATAAATTTGAATAACTTTCACTCTCTCTCTAAAACTCTAAATAATTTGTATATATTTTTTAAAACTATGTACATAAAATAGTTTAAACATTTACATGCAAATATCTACATAGGATATAGTGTGTGTTTTGTAATAAATAAATAAATAAAAAGATAATTTCGTCTTTCTTTCATAGACATAGATGTAATATGTTTTGTTTATGTTTATTATTAAAGATATATTTTTATATAAAAGACTTATTTTATTTATTTTAAGTGGACAACGTGCAACATGCTAATAATGTCAAGTTAGATGTATATTACATATTTTTAAAAACAACAATTTTGGTCGATGGTCAAATATATATAAACATATTATATTATATTACAATAGAGTCCTAGGTCCAAGAAGGAAAGAAAGAGAGAAAAGAAACGAACAATGTTAAAGAGAAAGAAGATCAATAATAGGTTTTAAATTTATACACAGTTTTGTGAGACGTAACAACTACTGTGCGTGTCTTCTAAACAGCTTCTTTTTTATCATTGATTAACGTTATTCTCTACTTATCTACTGAACTGGTGGTACGTGTAGACAGAGCTCTCATTGGTCAATGAATCAAGGAAAAGTATTTATAATATTAATATCTATACTCACATGACAAAACTTATGGGACTTTTACCTTTTCCATTTAAAAGTTTGAAATGTGTTTGTGGCTGCTTGATTCAAAATCACTTTATTAGGTACCGCTCAACAAGAGCAACCTAGTTTATGATATTTGAAACAGTGAATAATATATGAAGGTTATTCATATATTAAACAAAATGTTAACGTGGGATACAATCCCGGTTCATCACTGTCGGGAATCGAGGGTGTTACCTACTCGTCCACCAAAATTATATTTGTGGCTGTTTTTTGTTGTGTGTGTATATGATCATTTTTATAAAAAATAAAACCTATTTCTACACTGATCTTTCATTTCAAATATTTATAAAAAGTATAGAATTCTAACGTAGATGGAAGACTAATGCAGCATCCTGTTAGGTCGTCACTATGTTTTCGCAATTGTTTTATTTGTATTTATATAGAGAGATTTCAATAGGCATCACTATCATCTCTGTATTATAGAAGAAATCGTTTTATTTTTAAAAGAATCATACGCGCCTAAAATTAGAAACTATTTTAGACGTGTAAGATTCTTTTGGAAATTAAACAATTTCTACTGCCCTTACTGCAAGCATGTCAAACTCAAATCCTAACACGGGCCAAATAAAAAAGTAATAAGATTATGTGGGCCGCAAAAAAAGAAAACAAGTAATTAAAATTTTATAGTAACATTTATGTAGGTTTATTTTAAAAAATACTAATAAGAAAAAAGAAAGTAAAGTTAATATTTTCTCCCTGATATTTGGCATCTCTTTTCTGCTACCATCTTTCCTACTTCGGGGGAAATCTTGTTCGCAGTGATTAATTTTAAAACTGACCCAAGGTGAACGTCAGTAATTCTCGATCTGATTGGAGACTTATTTTCTTTCATAAGTGAAAATAACTGCTCGCACCGATAAGTACTTCCAAACATGGACATAATTTCATATGCTTTTTTTTTTTATTTATAAAAAAAAAATTATTAAAATATATTGTCTGGTAGGCCGCAAATTTATTCGTTGTGGGCCGCATGAGGCCCGCGGGCCGCGAGTTTGACATGCTTGCCTTACTGCAATGGAAAATTTAATGGGAGGGCCTGGTTCATCAGTTGTGAACCCTCCCAGCGGTTTCGCCAGTTTAATCAACCATACCGATGTTATATTTCATTTATCGATCTTCCTTTTATAGTGATACTGTTGCTAGACTCTTGGAAATGGGTATTTTAGATAAACTATGGACATAAGCTTTGAGGACAGTAGAATTACATACAATTATAAATATATAATATGCATCGAGCAATCGCTCTTCCGCAAATATCAAATATCAATTTAATACTAAAATATTTTTAAAATGATATTTGCGCGCATATATTTGAAAGTTTGTGTGTGTGTCCAGGCTCTGTTGAAAAAAGGCAAAATGAAGCGAGATGAAGGATTAGTTGGGAGAGCGCTATGGTGGGTTGGGAAATTGGTCGGATCCCATCCGTGGAAGTCTATTCTGATATCGCTAATCTCCGGGTTTATCTTCGTGGGCGGATTGTCTCAGATGGGAGGGGACTTCAGTCTTGAGGATCTCTTGATGACTCAAAACTCCAAGACGATGGAAAACGCTGACAAGATCGACCATATGTTCAAATTCAACAGCAGCAACAACTTCGATCTTGGGCGGATGACCAAATTCAACCGCTTCAGCCGGACCATTATCATCCCCAAAGATGGCGGGTCAGTACTCAGACGATCCATTTTCGAAGATATCCTCCGACTGGACGGCATCGTGCGGAACATCACAGTCAGCTACGGCAAGAGAAACTACACCTACGATCGGATGTGTGCCCGACAGAATAACCGCTGTTTTCCCAATGAGATCATTTACCTCAATCGGCATATCGACACCATTGAGGAAGGCAAGTACCTTGTCAAATACCCAATTGTGTATGACCTAAAACGGATCAATATTGTATTTTATCCTCTCTTTCTCGGCTCGGTGGAGGTCGATAAAAACGGAAACATCAAATCGGCACAAGCGGCCAGTCTGGTCTACATCGTGGAATACGGGGACCCGGCGTACGACGACCGCAACGAGGAGTGGGAGAACAAGTTCATCGAAGTTCTCGGCCAGGTGAAGTTGGAGCATGTCAACATCTACCGCTTCACCGCCCGCAGCCTGGTGAAAGAAGCCCGAATCGTCTTATTTAACGCCCTTCCAAAATATTTTGTTTCCTGTGTCATAGGACTGTTTGCCGTTTTGATTATTTGCTGGTCACAGAGTAGAGATGTTGGAGAATGCTTGGTCATCCTGGCATCTGTCGTTGCAAGAATTCTGGCTGGTGCTTCTGCCTTTGGGTTGGCGATGTACTTTCAAGTGTCCTTCTTCGCCTTGTACATCTGTTTGGCCATGCCCTTTTTTGGTGAGTTTGGCTACCAAAATTGAAAACCCTTTCGGCAAAAAATAGTTGTGAATTAAGGCTATATAGAATATATATGTGTGAAAATAGGAAAAAAAGGTCAGGTGTTGATAATAAAAACAACAAAAAAAGGTCCCATCCTGACCGCTCTTCACATGAGCATTTTAGATTAAAGGTACAACCTGCACTACACCGCTGACATTTGTCTGAATCCCCTATAGCTTCAAATCATTTGACCTTTAACAATGTGTATACTCATGGTCAAGACTTAAGGAAGTTGTACGTTTTAACATGTATATTGGGATTCAGACAATACCTCTGAAAGATATTACAGTGGCTTGAAGACACGAGATAATCAAGTGTGAACAAATTTATTGATTCTGTCTTCTTCTTCAAAAAAAAAAAAAAAACAGACGACCGACGACAACATCAAAGACACTCCACTTCCTTAAGTTTTGTCTCCACATGAGTGTATATATATTTCGCCAATAATTTTTTAATACTCTAAAGAAAATAGACTGAAGGGAGCGATATTAGGACTATAAGGAAGAATGTTTTTCAATACTTTTGGCATTTTTGATAAAAGAATATAGATTTCTCAATCGTTTTCTTAAATTTCTCTATTCCCAGATGTTTCTGGAACTTCCTGCCATCTTTCTCATGGGTTCCGAATTCTGGCATAGAAAACCGTGTGTAATAAGTGGAGGCTAGAATTCCGGAGAATACCCCTGAATAAAGATATTTAAGAACGGCTGATGTATCTATATATATATATTTTTTCAACAAACTCCCAACCAGAAAATGTTTTTTTTAAATATCATCAACTTGGAGCTTTTCCATCGCTAAAAATTAGAAATATTTTTAACGTTATTTTTATAATTTTCAAAGGATTTTTTTAGTATATTTATTGTCGGATTTGTTGTACGTTGCCTTTATTTTTCGAAAAAAAACAACCTATTCAGTATACAAGTTCATCCATGCCTTTACAATTTAACAAAATCAACAAGCATTACAGGTCCAGATTTCTTTGCGTGTATAGTTAGCTGGAAGTAATACTTCTATTTCTCCTATTGAAGGGCTTCTTGGCCCGAAATTCTAGAGAAATAAAAAAAAAAGTTAAAGAAACCTGGCCCTTGTTTATTTTGTTAAACCGTTAAGTTTTTTTTCACACACCGTTTTCAATTGCTAGGATCAACGGATACGGTGCGAAAGCTATCATTCCTTCTTTACTCCTACTGAAGTCAAATACCTCCGTGGAAATGGTGATATAGTTTAATATAGTTTAATGGCAACTTTCATTCGTTCTCACATTACTCTATGATAGATATTTCATATGACTGGTCAATATTATATTTACCTCCGTGGAAAAAAAAAATCGTGGTTAAAAAACCCAAGATTCCGATATGGATCGGTCCAAGCGGCCATCCTCCGGTGAGTTATCACCGCTGGACTATATCGGGACCGATATCTCTCCAGTCCAGGCTGATTATGTCGTCAATCAGGGAAGATGGGTAGGTATTCCAGGAAGCGACTCGTACGTCAAGATCGTAACTCAATACCTGGAGACATCGCTGTTGTAAGGGACAGCGCGTCCAACATGCTACAACACAATACCGCGCACCAGCTATAGCCAAGAAATAACAAAATTAAAGAGCGAAATTTTCCTTTCTAATAAAAACACTCCTCCTCACGACCTTAAATCCGATGGGGGGGGGGAGAACATTGGGAGAACCTGGCACTCCTGTCCCTCGAAGCTCATGTCGATAGTTTGATTAACAATACCAATGATTCAATCCTGCAGTGTCGGATATATGGGCAGGAACCGTCCGATACAATAGTAGAGCTTTAAGAAAGCGGTATGGTAGACTAAAAAAACTGGCAAAAAAACTGGGTAGGATTTAACACTGATGATCTAGGTCTTCCCAATGTTTTACTATTATTATTATTATTATTATCGCAGTTAAGGACTATAGGAGGAGATGTGTTATTTGAAGAGAAAATTTCGTGCTTTAATTGCCTGAAAACTGAAAGTTCCTTGCATCGAAGACTTAGCTGCTCTTCAAGTCCCCGCAGTACTATCAAAGGAGAGGAAAATCCAAAAATGGGATTGACCAGTCCATCCAACGAATTGGATACCGCTTTGATAGGGCTACCAAGTAGAGACGTCGTCGTTATTGAAGCCATATAAACTCAGTCAGTTTAGTTGATTAATAATATCGGCCTGTCGGTCAGGTGGACACCAAATGATGGATTCCGATGTCTCAGCACCAACACGGTAACTCAATTTTTTTAATAGTTAAACATTCTCACGTACTCTTTTGGCCTTTTATGCCCGTTCCTCGACTTATCAGGCAGCATCTAGGAGAATCTCTTTTTGTTATCGTCCAGATAGAGCCTGCGCACCACGCTGATAGAGGCCAATAGGCTGAAACATGGTTGGCTCTTCATTTATTCAAAGGAAATGGTATTTAGCCAATATATTTAGAAAGAAAATAAGATTTATTCCTTTATAAATGGTGCAAGCGCCATCAGCAATGTTCAGTTGTACGACTGTACCGCTATAGAGTGAGGTGTGGTTCAGGGACCTCTATAATCCAAGCCTTGCTCCTGTGGGCCGCCTGGAGACGCACGGACGCTGAGAAAGAGCCCAGCCTCCGCCTGGCTGAGGTCTACAGTAGGGTACATGTCCCTACCTTTCTATCTGCCATTACAGCAGGCCTTACCTACGCCCTGCTGATACTCGTGCCCTACACCTATACCATCAGGTTCTTGATCTACGCTACCCTTACCTCCGTCTTCTCCGAGATCTTCAGTCTCACCATCGCTGGCCCTTGCCTTGTTCTGTGGACAGGTACGTACGTGTACAAACATGTCAACATTTATTTCAAAAATAAATTTTAATTAGAATTCTATCCTGAGAGTGGTTTTGTAGAGGGGGAAACATTTTATTGATTAGATATGGGTGAAAAAATAAGAAAATAAAATAGAAGAAGGTCAGTTGAGATATTAAAAACAAAACAGACATAAAATGACCGCTCACATGAACAGTTTAGATGTGTCATCTAGTACAATCGCTCTGCCATCTAAAATGTCAATGGGAGGAGTCAGGATATGTTTTTTATTGTTGTTGTTGTTTATATATATTAAAATTAATAGGAGAGGAAACCCGGTTTCTCCTGTTTTTGCAACAACGGATCAGGAACTACATAGTATAACCAGTTTCCTAAGCCTTGTTAAAGTTTTACCTTCATAAAAATTCTTATTAAATCATTAGCACCATCATTATTAGGAGTATCCCTATCTTGTTAGCTTAGATTCTAACAGAGTTAGAAATTTGCTCTCTAAATATTTGTTACGCTAGAGTCCATCTCAAACACTAACTCTTGAGTTTTACTCTTTTTTACTTCATTTTTACTTGCGTTAGGATGGAGGAAACATGGGGGAGAAATTGGTACAATCGAGAGGTTGCTACGTAGAAAAAGATCGCTCAAAACCCTTAAAAAATCAAATATTATATATAATACTTTAAAAATGGATTTGTCCAATGAAGGAAAAATTAAAGGATAAGATTGATATATAGATCTCAATATGTGTTTGTTTAGTGTCTTCGAGAAAAAGAGACGGCTCACAATTCCTTGATTTAAACCTATCGTGTATTCACCTTGTATTGCTTGTTTCAGATATCGGAAAACCGTCCAAACCAGAAGAATGCAAGAAAGAGACTACAGCCATACGGAAATTCATTACCCAAATCCATATCAACAGCCTGACATCGCGGAAAGGACAATTTACAATTGGCATACTTTATCTTCTCTATTTATCGGTTAGTATTTACGGGGCTTTGCGATTTAGAACAGATTTGAACGAAGAACACTTATCAGACGATTCCTCCTACGCGGATCATTTCCGCGAAGTCTACTACAAACATTTCACGGCTTACAGCGTCCGAATTCAGGTCATTTTCCCAAGTCCTATAGATTACCATTTACCGGAATACCAAGAAAAAATAGAAAACCTTACCCAAACTATTGAAAATTTACCATTTATGATTGGTCCTCAATTAACAGAATCGTGGTTAAGATTTTCTCTTTTTGTCGAACGTTCTTTTAAAAATAATTTATTATTTTTTTTTAATATAAAAACGAAGGAAGGTTTTATTAAATATCTTAATAATTTTTTTTTAAAACTTCCGGGATATAACCGTTTCCAAAATGATATAGTTTTCAATGAAAATAAAACTGAAATCATTGCTAGCAGATTTTTATTCCAATATCGATCATTTAAGAATGTTGAAACTACGATTGAAAATCTTAATCAAATTAAAGATATTTTAAAGAAACAATCGTTTGAAGCTTTTAGTTTTTGTGTATATAACCTTTATGAAGAAAATAATAACATACTTATTCAAATTTTTAAACATTCAATTTGGATTTTAGTTGGAATTTTCAGTTTAATAACATTTTTGGTTTATCTTCGATTCCGAAGACTTTTAATGGCCACTTTTAGCCTAGTGTCAATATTGTTAGGAACTTATGGATTTTTAGCATTATTGAATGTACATTTGAACTTTCTTACAGTTATTATCGTATTTTTATTTCATATTTTAATGATTGAATTACCTTCTCATATGATATTTTTGTATAATAATTGTAATCTAAAATCCGTGAAAGAAAGGCTTACTTTTATTTTCGATTTAATAACGTTTCCATTTATTATAGGGTATGCATATTTCATTATCCAGTTATTATTTTTACCAATTTTTAAAACTGCAATTAAAATGACTCTCTTTAAAATGTTAATTGTTTCTTTTAGTATTTCTTGGTTCCATTCCCTATTTGTTTTACCATTTATGACCCAAATGTTGAAAACATTTATTAATGTCTTCACTATGAATATCTATAGATTGGCTAGAAAGGAAGACAAAGATAAAAGGATTAATAAGCAAATATATGATACTCGTCATTTGGATGAAGCAAAAGATATAAATAATTGTGAAAAAACTATTACTTAACAAACAATACTGTATATAATAATACTTTTAAAAATAAATATTATAAAATTTTGGAAAAAATAAATATTTGAAATTAACAAAAATTATTTCATGCATATATTTTAAAAATATTAAAGGTATTGTAAGTATAAAGGTTTTATCCAAAAAAAAATTATCAAACGATATAGATGTATAATTGTATTAATATGTTTTATATTATAATAACTAATATATTCAATAATACCTCTCTAATGTGGGGGTGTTTTAATTTTGACTTTATTTAAATAACAACTGTATTTAAAATTTGCAAAAAAAAAAAATAATAATAATACGCTTTACATTTATTGGATTAACTTTAAAAATATATATAGTTTAAGTTTTTGTTCAAATGATGATAATAAAAATTAAATAAAAAAAATAGAATGATGCTAAATATTTTGAGAATGTATTTTAAGTTATTAAAAATAGATTTATTTTTAATAAAATTGAATAATAAAAATTGTATAAAAAGAAATAGGGGAATCCTAATTATTTATTAATAATTATTTTACATTAGTTAAGGCGCCATGAAATATTGAAAATACACACATTAACGAGGTTTATATAATACTGTACTATATATTTTTATCATGAAAATAGAGGTTCCCTGGCCGGCATTCATAATTCTTATAACTATCATATTTTTATTGAAATTTTTAATTAAAAAATTGAGGTAAACTTAAAATGGTATTACTTTAATATATTTCACTATATATATTTGTAATAAAACATTATTTCAAAACAACTACATGTAATGAGATTGTAAATAAAATTCAACATTACTAACAAACTCTCTGTATATGTTTATTTTTATATTCTATATATATATATATAAATTAATGTTTGTGTGTTTGTTTGTTTGTATGTCCGGTATACAAATTCGCAGTAGTTCACTAATTCAAACCAAAATTTCCATATATAGGTAAAAAAAAAATACGGGGAAGACGATAGGCTATTTTAAAAAATATATAAATCAATTATTAAAACTATATATTCAAATTATTCTACTTAGCTCACGAACAGCGCCCTCTATCAAATATTAGATTAAATTATGCTGATGCAAACAAATAGATAATGCTAATAACAAACAATTATTTAAAAAATCTTATCTAAATATGTATCACTCGGGTAGATATGCACACGGGTCAATCCCGGGGCGAAGCCCTGGTTACCCGTCTAGTATGTTATAAAATAAACTAGACGAATGGCCCGGGCAACGCCCGGGGTTTACCCGAGTGCGAATATATTCTAAAAACGTTGACTTGGGTGGTCGCTATTAACAGGGTGGTCTGTATAGGCAGGTGGATGTATCACACAGCTGATAACAGGGTTGTCTAGAGTGGTCGCTATAGACAGGGTGGTCTGTATAGACAGGTTTATGAGAGAGGCACAAACTTACAGGTTGTTGACGCCGCAATCCCCAGAGAGAGTGTTTTTTGTTGCATCATGCTGTGACTCACACGACGACCCAAGGTCAACAGGGGTGGAGCAGCAAGCTTAGGCCTATCACCGTCTGGCGGCGCTGCTTGCGAGTTATATCTACAATTCTGCAAATAACTCTAAGGATATTCAAGATATTCAAGAAATTATTTTTCGAAAACCTTTCCGGGGATATACCTAATAATATCCCAGAATTTCATGGCGATTGGATTTATGGTTTTTGAATAACAGGGTTGTCTAGAGGGGGGCAGGGAGGACACGTGTTCCCTTGCAGCCAATGAGCGCGCATTCTATCCGTGAGCTTCAGACAAACAGACAAACAAACAGACAGAATAAGGCAAATATATAAGTAGATGAAGCTTCCAGGGTTTAGTTTCTTGCGTAACCTTTTATTATTCAAGCTTTCAGACTTGTCAGTCCTTCAACAGGATTATCACGTTAACAACTTAATAATATTTGTACACTTCGGCCAGTTGGAGTTTTTTATATTCTCAACGTTTCGACAAAACTTTTTTCTTCCTCAGGAGAAGTAAATAAAGCATTTGGCAAGGCGTTAAAAATTGTTCTGAGGCTTCAAGGGCGTTCTCATGTGATTTTTCGAATTTAGTACAACATCTAAAGCGCGAGTCAAAAACAAATATTAAAATCGTCAAAGACTATGATCTAAAATTTTTGTCGAAACGTTGAGAAAATAAAAAACTCCAACTGGCCGAAGTGTCTATTAAAATATACAAGTATCAGAGTCATGCACAATTCTGTCACCGTTTGCTTTTGGTTCAGTGGTAGAATGTTCGCCTGCCACGCAGGCGCCCCGGGTGTTTGGGACTAAATCTATATATATAAAAATGAATGTTTGTATGTTTGTTTGTATGTCCGGTATACAAATTCGCAGTAGTTCACTAATTCAAACCAAAATTTCCATACATAGGTAAAAAATACGGGGAAGACGATAGGCTATTTTAAAAAATATATAAATCAATTATTAAAACTATATATTTTTAGTCAGAAAATGATGATGACGATATTGCTGTATCATGTTTGATTATCAGATACAAAATTATATCGGGAAAAATTCCTAAAAGCAGAGACACGGGTGAAACCAGTTCATTATTTTGTACGCAGGAACAAAATTCTAACAGAAAAACATTCATTCGAGCATAAAACAAAAGCCAGATCATCTTTCTATAAAAATATCGCTTCTCAGACACAAAGTTTGGAGCGGGACGTTTCACAAGAGTGACATCCACGGCGCCTTTGAGTAGCACTATATCTCGTAATATCTACGATATTTTAATGTCTAATATAAAATAAAATATTTTAAGATGATGTCAAATATTCCTGTACCAGCACCAATATTAATAAATAGCCAGGCGGCAGGTTTTTCAAAAGCCAATGGGACAATTATCAGTTGGCTACTGAATTAAATAAGAAAGATAATAATGTTATAAGAGCAACATTCCTATCACTCATTGGAAAAGATTGTTTCAACGTATTTTTGAATCTGGACTTGAAAGAAGATGAAAAGAATAGCCTACCTAAGATTATTGAAGCATTGAATAACCATTTTTCTCCACAAAAGAATGTCATATACGAACGGTATATTTTTAATACATCGAATCATGAAGAAAACGAAGGTATTGATAGCTACACAAATCGATTAAGAGGACTAGCTAGCTCTTGTGAATATGATATACTAACAAAAGAACTAATCAGAGATAAAATAGTATTGGGAATCAAAGATAATAGAGTCAGAAAAAATTGCTAATGGAACCAAAACTAAACTTATCTTCGGCTATCGACATATGCAGGACAGCTGAGGTCACGGAACAACAGATAATCAAGTTGACTGGCCAAGAATCAGAAGACGTGAAGTGGAACAGAAAATATGAACGAAAAAAGGAAGCGACCAAAGCTACAAATGAAATATTTGAGGACATAATTAATTGTCGTTACTGTGGGTCGAAACATAGGAAGGCTTCATGTCCTGCGTATGGTAAGATATGCACATGGTGCAACAGAAAATATCATTTCTCAAAAGTATGCAAATTTGGAATTCAAAAACCAAAACAGATGAACGTTAGAGCAATTCAAGAACAGGATGAATCATCAGATGAAGCTGTACTTCAACTAAGAAGACATTATGCAGCTGGAAATATCAAAAAAACATAAATGGATGGTAAAATTATTATTTGATACAGCCAATCAAACTGTGCCACTGGAATGCCAATTAGACTCAGGATCCACTTGTAACATCATGAGCCTAGACGATTACAGGTGGGTCATGCAAGAAAGAAGCAATAACTTGGACATATTCAATGCAAGGTTGAAAATTTTGGTGGAGTCATCCTGAAGCCAGTAGGTGAAAAATATCTCGATTGCTATTTTAAAGAAAAGAAATATAATTTACTCTTTCAGATTGTGAACATTAATCAAAAACCTTTGTTATCAACCAAAACAATAGAAGACCTCAACCTTGTAACGAAGCATAATGCGGTTTACCACCTTGCAAATTCATCTTGTTCTCGAGCAGAATCAATTATCAATAAATATGAGGATGTATTCAAAGGCCTAGGAATGTTACCAAAAGAATATCATATTGAAATTGAGAAAGAAGCTACACCAGTGCAACAACATCCGAGAAGAATTCCAATTGGTTTGAAGGCAGAATTTAAAAGAAAGCTGGCTGATCTTGAAGAAAGAGGCATTATTGAAAGAGTGCAGAAATCCTCTTCATGGATAAGCAACTTGGTCCATGTAAAGAAACAAAATAAACTTCGAGTATGCCTAGATCCAAGAGACCTAAACAAAGTGATTAAAAGACCTCATTTTCAAATTCCGACCATAGACGAAATACTGCCAAGTTTAAATAATGCTAAGATATTCACTGTCATTGATGCTAAAGATGGTTTTTGGCAAGTAAAACTTGATAGCCAAAGTAGTGATTTGACTACATTTTGGACGCCGTTTGGCAGGTATAAATGGCTTCGAATGCCCTTTGGAATTTCAGCTGCCCCAGAAGAATTTCAGAGACGCCTACATGAAGTGATTGAAGGCCTTGAAGGCGTAGAAGTAATAGCTGATGACATTTTGGTTTTTGGTAAGGGGAACACCACTGAAGACGCTATCAGAGATCATAACATCAAATTAGAACAGTTATTGATGCGAGCACGAGAAAGAAATTTAAAATTTAACAAAGACAAAATTCGATTGTGTTCAAATCATGTCAATTACATGGGACACATTTTGTCTGATGAGGGTCTTAGACCTGATCCTGGAAAAGTGGAGGCGATAAAGGCTATGTCCAGACCCCAAAATGTAAGAGAAATACAACAATACCTAGGTTGTATCAATTATTTAGCGAGATTTCTGCCCAGACTTTCTGAGGTTGTACAACCACTGAGAGTTTTAACTCAAAAGTGCATGTCATGGAGTTGGAGTGAGCCTCAAGAACAGGCATTTATATTATCAAAAGAACTGGTTACTCAAGTTCCCGTGCTAAAATATTTCGATCCAAGTCTGCCTGTGACAATACAAAGTGATGCCAGTGACAAAGGTTTAGGAGCAGTTCTCTTACAAGAAGAACAGCCTGTTGCATATGCATCGAAAGCATTAACAAACACAGAAACTCGATACGCTCAAATTGAAAAAGAGTGTCTATCAATAGTATTTGCCTGCGAACATTTCTATCAATACATTGCAGGAGGCACTAAGGTTCATATAGAGACAGATCATAAACCTCTTGAGAATATATTTAAAATGTATATTCACCAAGTTCTAAAAAGATTACAAAGAATGCTTCTAAGATTGCAGCGATATAATTTAGAAGTCAAGTATAAACCTGGAAAGCAAATGTATATATCAGATTGTCTGTCAAGGAAATATCTTATGAAGACAGGTGATAGAAATGAGCTTAATTTTGAAGTATATCTAAATGATGACAAAAGCATTTATCAAGAAATTGAAAATATAAAATTGATTGAATTTGTTAATATCTCGACAGCAACGGCGGAACAAATAAGACAACAGAATTGTAAAGATCAAACAATGCAAGTGCTTGTCAACCTAATCAGAAAAGGGTGGCCTAAAAGCAAATAAAGTTCCTAGGGAGGCCATGGAATATTGGAAATTTAGAGATGAACTGACCGAACAAGATGGGATAATTTACAATGGACAAAAAGTAATAATACCAAAAACATTACGATCAGAGCTACTCAACCGAGTTCACGCCAGTCATCATGGAGTAGCAGCATCGCTGGCCAAAGCTCGACAAGCAAATTTTTGGCCCGGGATGAATCAATCTATAAAAGAAACAGTTGAGAAGTGCAAGGCCTGTCTAGCATATCAGCCAAACCAAACAAAAGAAACCCTTATGTGCCATGAAACTCCCATTTTACCATGTAAAAAGAATTTCAGCCGACATGGAATACCTGAAACACTAATAACAGATAACGGACCGCAATTCATTAGCCGTGAATTTCAAAAAATTCTAAAAACATGGAAAGTAGTGCAAATTACCAGCTCACCGTATCATAGTCAATCAAATGGCAAGGCGGAGTCAGCAGTCAAATCTGCAAAGATGCTTGTTAAAAAAGCTAAACATGAGCAAGAAAATTTGTGGCTTGCCATTCTAGAATGGCGGAACACCCCATTAAAAGATCTTGGATTCAGCCCAAACCAGGCTCTTATTTCCAGGAGAACACAAACCCTGATTCCTATTCATAAAAACTTGTTAAAACCAGAAGTTCAACTTAATGTTTATGAAAAAATAGAAAAAAGAAAAACAGAAATAAAAATCTATATGATAAACAGGCAAGGGACTTAACTAAATTGAACCCAGGACAAAGTATAAGTGTCAAATTGAAAGAAAAGGATAAGTGGAGAATGGGTAAATGCATCTCTGCCCAAGATCCTCGATCGTATATAGTTGAAGTTGAAGGTCATGAATACAGAAGAAATAGAAGAGACATTAGAACTTTACCATCAGGCTTAAACCTTAATGAAGAGTACACGGACCACAAAACCCACAGTGTGAAGATTTTGAGCCAAATAAAAATAAAGTAGATCCGATCTGTGAATCCTCCACTTCAATGGAAACACCCCGTTCCACCGACTCAAGCCCACGGAGGACAAGATTTGGTCGACCAATCCGAACACCATCAAGATACAGCGACTATGTTCTGGACACTTAAGTCATTATTTACTCTCTTATATCTCTTTTATACACACATTAGTTATATAGCTATTATCTCATATACACTATCTTTTGTTTTAAAAAATAGGGAGATGTTTGGGACTAAATATATATATCGTATTAATCTGTAAATAAATATATATCATCATTATAAACAATAATAATAAGACGTACAATGTAAACAACGTGTTGATGTAAAAATATCAGTATAAAGTATAACAAACAATTTATACAAATCATATTCATAATTATCAAAATATAAACACCAAACACCAGGTTCGATTCCCAGCCGATGCATTTTTTTTTTCAATTTTTAAAACTCTCATTTATATTATTAAAATGTACGAGTATGTGATTTTCCTGTCTATGTACAGATTTATGGTCTATGTACACAAGTATACAAGTATGTATACAAGTTATTTGCAAATTGCGTGGCAAATTTGCCCTTTCGCTCGCAAGCAGCGCCTCTAGCGGTGAAGATGGGAGGAAATATCAGCTGACCTAATGGACATGTAAAACGTGTTTTAACAGGACATAGAGAAAAATCTGGAAAAGATATTTTTCGGATTTTTAGTCAAGAAAAATAAATTGACATAATTATAAATAGTGCAACAGTCCCAAAGTGTATTAAAAATTCAATGCGCCAACTTTACGCGATTATGTAATCTCAAATATGACAATAAAAGTTCCTAAAGAGAATCATTCAGATATCAGTGGACGAGGCGAGAATTCAGTCGATATTTAATCAGATATGGAAATT
>CP092868.1:3494182-3539737 GCA_030710605.1 Cordylochernes scorpioides | reverse complement strand
GAGAGATATCGGTCCCGATATAGTCCAGCGGTGATAACTCACCGGAGGATGGCCGCTTGGACCGATCCATATCGGAATCTTGGGTTTTTTTACCACGATTTTTTTTTCCACGGAGGTATATATAATATTGACCAGTCATATGAAATATCTATCATAGAGTAATGTGAGAACGAATGAAAGTTGCCATTAAACTATATTGCCATTAAAAGCGGTGATAAGACTGGAGGATGAATATAGAGGCCGCTTGGACCGATCCATATCAGAATCTTAGTTTTTTTTTTTTACCACGTCTTTTTTTTTTCCACGGAGGTATTTGACTTCAGTAGGAGTAAAGAAGGAATGATAGCTTTCGCACCGTATCCGTTGATCCTGGCAATTGAAAACGGTGTGTGAAAAAAAAACTTAACGAATAGGTTTAACAAAATAAACAAGTCATCCAGGTTTCTTTAACTTTTTTTTTTAATTTCTCTAGAATTTGGGGCCAACAAGCCCTTCAATAGAAGAAATAGAAGTATGACTTCCAGCTAACTATACACGCAAAGAAATCTGGACCTGTAATTTTATTTATTTATTATCATTTACAAAGCACGCGATATCCGTCTTGGATATTTGCATGCATACACAAGTTTGGGAGCTTTTACAGTAATTATTAATATGATTTTAGTTATTATAATGGAAATTATTAACGTATTTGTCAGTTAGTTAACGATTTAATTACCCTATAATGAATATTAGTGAACATCACAGTTAAGAACAGAAATTTAGAACAGCATATAACTATTTACCATTTATTACAGCCCAGACTATCTATTACTAAAAAACATTCTACAAAATCTATTAAAATTTATATACATATATCTATTATTAACTATTTGATTTAGACAATTTATATTTATTTGATTTTTGACTCTCAAGTCCTCTACAAGTCGACAGTCCGTTAGAATATGTACAGGATTTTCTTCTTCTGCACCACATGAGCATTTAGGCGAATCCGTCTTTCTGACATTGTACAAATATGATCTAAAGTTACCGTGTCCAGTAAAAAATTGAACGTTGTAAAAATTTGGCTTGACTATTTGGGTATTTGGGAATCAGTAAAGAAGGTAATGCTTGTTGATTTTGTTAAATTGTAAAGGCATGGATGAACTTGTATACTGAATAGGTTGTTTTTTTCGAAAAATAAAGGCAACGTACAACAAATCCGACAATAAATATACTAAAAAAATCCTTTGAAAATTAGAAAAATAGCGTTAAAAATATTTCTAATTTTTAGCGATGGAAGGGGGTGTTAAGTTTACGATGATATTTTAAAAAATCATTTGATGGCTGGAAGTTTGTTGAAGAAATATATATATATAGATACGTCAGCCGTTCTTAAATATCTTTATTTGTTCAAATGTGTTTCGTTGACTTTATGCTTCCTTCCTCAGGGGAAAGATATTCCGGAATTCTAGCCTCCACTTTTTACACACGGTATGCCAGGATATTCGGGACCCATTCCCCCTGAGAAAGATGGCAAAGAGTCCACGAGAAACATCGAGAATACAGAAATTTAAGAAAACGATTGAGGTTTCTATATTCTTTCTCAAAAATGCCAAAATTATTGGAACACATTCTTCCTTATAGTCCTAATCTCGCTCCCTTCAGTCTATTTTCTTTAGAGTATTGAAAAATTATTGGCGAAATATATATACACTCATGTGGAGACAAAAACTTAAGGAAGTGGAGTGTCTTTGATGTTGTCGTCGGTCGTCTGTTTTTTTTTTTTTTTGAAGAAGAAGACAGAATCAATAACTTTGTTCACACTTGGTTATCTCGTGTCTTCAACCCACTGTAATATCTTTCAGAGGTATTTTCTGAATCCCAATATACATGTTAAAACGTACAACTTCCTTAAGTCTTGACCCCATGAGTATACACATTGTTAAAGGTCAAATGATTTGAAGCTTAATATAACTAGGGGATTCACACAAATGTCAGCGGTGTGGTGCAGGTTGTACCTTTAATCTAAAATGCTCATGTGAAGAGCGGTCAGGATGGGACCTTTTTTTTTTGTTGTTTTTATTATCAACACCTGACCTTTTTTTCCTATTTTCACACATATATATTCTATATAGCCTTAATTCACAACTATTTTTTGCCGAAAGGGTTTTCAATTTTGGTAGCCAAACTCACCAAAAAAGGGCATGGCCAAACAGATGTACAAGGCGAAGAAGGACACTTGAAAGTACATCGCCAACCCAAAGGCAGAAGCACCAGCCAGAATTCTTGCAACGACAGATGCCAGGATGACCAAGCATTCTCCAACATCTCTACTCTGTGACCAGCAAATAATCAAAACGGCAAACAGTCCTATGACACAGGAAACAAAGTATTTTGGAAGGGCGTTAAACAAGACGATTCGGGCTTCTTTGACCAGGCTGCGGGCGGTGAAGCGGTAGATGTTGACATGCTCCAACTTCACCTGGCCCAGAACTTCGATGAACTTGTTCTCCCACTCCTCGTTGCGGTCGTCGTACGCCGGGTCCCCGTATTCCACGATGTAGACCAGACTGGCCGCTTGTGCCGATTTGATGTTGCCGTTTTTATCGACCTCCACCGAGCCGAGAAAAAGAGGATAAAATACAATATTGATCCGTTTTAGGTCATACACAATTGGGTATTTGACAAGGTACTTGCCTTCCTCAATGGTGTCGATATGCCGATTGAGGTAAATGATCTCATTGGGAAAACAGCGGTTATTCTGTCGGGCACACATCCGATCGTAGGTGTAGTTTCTCTTGCCGTAGCTGACTGTGATGTTCCGCACGATGCCGTCCAGTCGGAGGATATCCTCGAAAATGGATCGTCTGAGTACTGACCCGCCATCTTTGGGGATGATGATGGTCCGGCTGAAGCGGTTGAATTTGGTCATCCGCCCAAGATCGAAGTTGTTGCTGCTGTTGAATTTGAACATATGGTCGATCTTGTCAGCGTTTTCCATCGTCTTGGAGTTTTGAGTCATCAAGAGATCCTCAAGACTGAAGTCCCCTCCCATCTGAGACAATCCGCCCACGAAGATAAACCCGGAGATTAGCGATATCAGAATAGACTTCCACGGATGGGATCCGACCAATTTCCCAACCCACCATAGCGCTCTCCCAACTAATCCTTCATCTCGCTTCATTTTGCCTTTTTTCAACAGAGCCTGGACACACACACAAACTTTCAAATATATGCGCGCAAATATCATTTTAAAAATATTTTAGTATTAAATTGATATTTGATATTTGCGGAAGAGCGATTGCTCGATGCATATTATATATTTATAATTGTATGTAATTCTACTGTCCTCAAAGCTTATGTCCATAGTTTATCTAAAATACCCATTTCCAAGAGTCTAGCAACAGTATCACTATAAAAGGAAGATCGAAGAATGCAATATAACAGCGGTATGGTAGATTAAACTGGCGAAACCGCTAAGAGGGTTCACAACTGATGAACCAGGCCCTCCCATTAAATTTTCCATTGCAGTAAGGGCAGTAGAAATTGTTTAATTTCCAAAAGAATCTTACGCGTCTATAATAGTTTCTAATTTTCATAACAGATGGCGCGCTAATGATGCGCAAGCGCGCCATCTGTTATGGAAATTCGAAACTATTTTAGACGCGTATGATTCTTTTAAAAATAAAACGATTTCTTCTATAATACAGAGATGATAGTGATGCCTATTGGAATCTATAAATATCAATTAAACAATTACGAAAACATAGTGACGACCTAACAGGATGCTGCATTAGTCTTCCATCTACGTTAGAATTCTATACTTTATATATATATATATTTGAAATGAGAGATCAGTGTAGAAATAGGTTTTATTTTTTATAAAAATGATCATATACACACACAACAAAAAACAGCCACAAATATAAATTCGGTGGACGAGTAGGTAACACCCTCGATTCCCGACAGTCATGAACCGGGATTGAATCCCACGTTAACATTTTGTTTAATATGTGAATAACATTCACATATTATTCACTGTTTCAATTATCATAAACTAGGTTGCTCTTGTTGAGCGGTACCTAATAAAGTGATTTTGAATCAAGCAGCCACAAACACATTTCAAACTTTTAAATGGAAAAGGTAAAAGTCCCATAAGTTTTGTCATGTGAGTATAGATATTAATATTATAAATACTTTTCCTTGATTCATTGACCAATGAGAGCTCTGTCTACACGTACCACCAGTTCAGTAGATAAGTAGAGAATAACGTTAATCAATGATAAAAAAGAAGCTGTTTAGAAGAGACGCACAGTAGTTGTTACGTCTCACAAAACTGTGTATAAATTTAAAACCTATTATTGATCTTCTTTCTCTTTAACATTGTTCATTTCTTTTCTCTCTTTCTTGGACTCTAGGACTCTATTGTAATATAATATAATATGTTTATATATATTTGACCATCGACCAACATTGTTGTTTTTAAAAATATGTAATATACATCTAACTTGACATTATTAGCATGTTGCATGTTGTTCACTTAAAATAAATAAAATAAGTCTTTTATATAAAAATATATCTTTCATTAATAATAAACATAAACAAAACATATTACATCTATGTCTATGAAAGAAAGACGAAATTATCTTTTTATTTATTTATTTATTACAAAACACACACTATATCCTATGTGGATATTTGCATGTAAATGTTTAATCTATTTTATGTACATAGTTTTAAGTATATATACGAATTATTTATAGTTTTAGAGAGAGAGTGAAAGTTATTCAAATTTACATTTTAGAGCAATAAATTATACAAGAAATAAAGATTATTTACACACATATTTACACACGAAATTATCTTAATAAACGACTTTGATTGTATATAAACTTTGTGAATTAAAAAGTACTTTAAAAATAAATGTAGAAGTTCTGATTTAAATAAAAGCTTGTTTATAAAAAGGAATAGTGTATTAACAAAATACTTATATACTCTAGCGAAGAGCATTGCCTTAAATCCGTGACGTTTACAGTCATTTACAGACATTTACAGAAAGAATGGTATAAAATATAACCCCCCCCCCCCCCGTTTAATATAAAAGTACGTAAAAACTCTCTTTAAGAAACCATGAAAATGGTCACAAATGAATTGTTAAAGTGTTATTGTGAAAGGGGGGTATGTAATATGGGAAAGGTAAAATATTCCAGTGACCAGTTGTTATCTCCACTTATATTTACCTTCGAGAGAAATTATCACATTTATCATCCTAATATATAAACAGAGGTGTTATATAAATACACTTGTTTTCCGTAAGGAAAAATTCGATGGTGGACCTCAAGACCTTCAGAGCCCTGGTCGTTCGCGGGAGGATCGTGGTGGATGGAGTAATCCTCAACTTCGAGGAGTCCGCCCGCGTCTGCTTCCGCTGTTGTGGCTTCGGCCACAACTCTGCCCAATGCACCAGAGCTCTTAAGTGCTTCCACTGCGGTGAAGACGGCCGCGCCTGCCCATCCATTGCCGACCAGCGCACCTCCAAATGTGCCAACTGCTGCGCCAAGGGCCTTCCTGACAAGCACGAGGCGAGAGCCTCAAGCTGCCCCATCCTGAAGTCTAGGGTCCTCAAGTTCTAGGCTTCAAGGACCTTCTGCCTCCAATTCCATTTGCCACTTCTACTGGATTCCTGGCCTGATCAAGACTCCTGTCTCACTGCACCCTGGCGCTGTTCCCCTGCTTGCCCAACGTTTCCACCACCCCTGCGAGACATCTCCTGCCGCCAGATCCTAGGATCCCTTGCCACCTGACATCGCGTCTGCTGCCATGATGAGGGGGCTAGAAGTCCATTCCCCAATATTGGACAATTAGCCCGGAAGACAAGACAAGTAAGGAAAAATTCTTGGACTCGAAAATGATACACTTTGGTTAATAGCCCGTAAAACAATATTTTATCTCCCCCCCCCCCATAAGGAAAGAAGCTTTTTTGGTAGTTATCAAACACAGGCTAAATCCTAGACTCAGAATTAAAGAGTAAGGAAGCTTTAATTATATGCAACTTAAACCAAAACCTAGCTAACACTTGTATCCCAGTTTATAGGATTGTATCCATCACATGTTTATCTTACACCATATACAATGTTACATATATTTACATAGATGGAAAATTTGCCGGGAGGAAATTAATCCATAGAAGCAATGGGCGCTTCTCCCGTCAAAATAAACGTCAGAATCTGACGCCATCTATTGACCGTCGCCGCAACTAGCGGCCTCGGGTCGGTGACAAAGCCACAACACCAACTTTAGGTGGACGCTTCTCAGTTTGCCAAAGTTGGTGTTGTGGCTTTGTCACCGACCCGAGGCCGCTAGTTGCGGCGACGGTCAATAGATGGCGTCAGATTCTGACGTTTATTTTGACGGGAGAAGCGCCAATTGCTTCTATATATTTACATATAACACCTTATATCATAAATTGTTGTATGTATAAACATTTGGCGGAAACGTGTAGAGTTTGCATAAAGCGAATGGTGCACGACGCGGGAGAAATAAATAGTTCTTGAAAGCAAAGATAGCAAAGAGATTGTAAAAAAAGTAAGTGAAATTTTAAAAACCTCTGTATAGAAAAATTCAAAATTTCAAAGAGAGAGAATTAGATATTATATAAATAGAATATATGAAAAAATAAACTTAAGGCGCTAAAAATATTTCGAATTTTTTTATAAGTGATGGCGCATTAATGTATCACGTAAACAGCGAGTTACTGAATTAACAAATTAAATCCTTTTTTGGGGGGTCGGTGGAAGGATGGTCTAAACCGTTGGTTCACGACCCGGGTTCGATTCACGCATTAAGCACTTTTTTCTGATTAAAAAAAAAATGCCCCAATGGCCCCCGATTGCTTGCAAAAGTCCAACCCCACCAGCGAGTGCAAGTAACCAAACGGGGCTCTGGCATATTTGTAAGTGCAAAGTCGAACTGCTTTTCACATGTGTAGACATTTGGTACACTTACAGTAAAAGCAGTCGCCTTCTACCCACCATGATTATCATGGGCTGTACCACGTGTACTAGGGATAAGCAAAAAAAATCATTTTTTGAAAGGATTCATTTGAAGAAATGAGTAAACTTGGCTTGTTTTTCAACTTTCATTAATGTACAAGAAGTTCGTTCATATCAATATATCTATTAAATCCCTCTCTGTCAATCCTTTTATGTACCACTATAGTCTGTATTGCTTTTATGTATTAAAAAAAAGAGAGTTTTTAAACGATAAAATAAATTTAGCTCAGCAGCATGTATTAACAAAATACCTATATACTCTACCGAAGAACATTGCCTTAAAGCCGGGACATTTATAGTCCAAACTCCCAGAAAGAATGATATAAAATATGCCCCTAGTTATTTTTTTTTTATCAATAAGGGCAGTTTTAATTGAGACCGTCATGCTATATCAGACTTTTTCTCTCATGTCACCAGCCAAGACCCGACCTCTGCTCATCAAATGGCCTGATATCTCTCCACATCTCTTTCTCCACTTACACGGCAAATCAATCAAACCCGATAACAAACGATATTGTTTCTCGCATCATTTTGTGTGTACTACAATATCAATAAGACTTCTGTTGACTTTGCTTAGAATTTTTAATGAAACTGATTCCATGAATGATTAATTAAACATTATATTTATTGATTTACAAGAGAGAGAACAAAATATAAAAGGGAAACTAATATTAAACAAAGGAACTTTTTTTTTTCGGTTAGCGCCTATTTACCTGTGAGCTTACACACACTCTGTGGTAAAAATTAATTACTATATATACAACAACTTCACCCCAGAATAACACTCCATATATTCAAAATTGATCAAGACTGTAAAATGGGTAGACGATGTTATGTGACAGGTCTGTTATAAGAACCAGAAATTATAGAGAAAGGACAACAAGATCTCCATAGATCAACTACTAGAAGACCTGAAAATGATTACCGAAAATGACAGCGGTGAAAGACAATCATCAAATATGTCAAATACTCTTTGGACTGACCTTATCAAATGAAAAAAAACTTAGTGATATGGTCAAATAAGGGGAAATGTCGAGTAAGTGGAACCCAGGGTCCCGACCTCAACTCCAAATAAACCGATTTATCAACGACCCGCGTCAACAGTCTTAGTTGCATATCTCACTTATGCAACTTGGGTGATGCAATCTCTTTCTGTAAAAACATTTTTTTCCATGAGGTAGATTATCTATACTTTTTTCACATGTGTTTCAAATAAATGATCTCTTTTTTAATATGGAGTTTATCTTTGCTACTTTTTATTTAATAAAATAAATAATTTAGCTCTATATATTTTAAAAGCTTAACTCACTTCCACGTTTGTCTGTCCACAAATCTTGTTATCAATGGTTAATATACTGTTGTGTCGTTGCTGTGTCAAGGATGAGCAGGTGGGATTGAGAAGGATTTCTGTTCGACTATTTTTTTACAGCCGCCCAAACAGCGTAAGCAGGTCTCAACAGGAACACAATGCCGACACGCGTGCTCTCCGTCTTTAAGCCTTTTTTTTTGGGGGGTTCCCACGGTTTCCTCCGCTAGGCCTGGATGTAGCCGTAATACTGTCCTCCACCTTATTAAGCCTGTTTGTCCCAAACAGCTGAACTATCTCCCAGTGATGGCTGTTTGGCTTTGTACTTTTTCAGACGAAGAAGCGAAGATGACGTGAAACAAATACATGGCTTACCTCTGAGTGGAATGTAAACGGCAGCGCTGACATATAACATGAGACGTCCTGATCGCAGATATTGTCGTCGGACTTTCCTGGAGCGACAAAATGCTCCGGTGTAATTTCGACCATCCATTCTTGTAGGACTTCCACGAAGCGTCCAGCTCCGTCACGCCAGTTGGATCTCCGCTGTAGTCCCAGACAGTCTGTCGCAGCAGCCCATCAGCTCACCATGATCGCCGAAGTTCTCGCGGAGATGTTGTGAAGGAATGCAGGTTGTCCTGAGTTTCCGCACGGCAAATCCACCGAGTTCTCTTCCTCCGTTGTCTCAGTCTGGTTCAGAGATTTCTCTCCGCTGACAGGTTCCAGCCGTTGGTTGATCTTCTCTTTCTGAAATGTATTTTGTTGACCGATCTTTCTCAAGATTACTTCTCTCGATTCCATTTTATTCCTAGGGGGGAATCCTCCCAGCAGTTTCGCCAGTTTAATTCAACTGGCTGCTGTAATATTATATTGGACTGTTCTCCCATATAACGGTGTCTTGAAATCGCAGTAAGGTCATAAGGAAGTTGCTTTAATTAGGAAAAAAAGAAAGGGGTGTTCTATTATCAGAGAGTTGCTAATTAGTAAAAATTATCTCTTTTTTTTTTAATCAATGAAAACTGTCCTTTGTAGAGAGGTGTCCCCGTTAGCGGGAGTGTCCGTTCATAGAGGTTCTACTGTATCTAGATTGAATTATAGTTGAACCTCACACTATAGCGAACCCTAATGGGACTGAACTATCTCCATGACAGCGGGGGGAAGCGGACTCCCGCGCCATGTAGGATCACTGGCGGTGGGTCAGCCAAGAGTTCTGAATTCTTGGGTCTGTGTGTGCGCGATTGGGAGCGTTCTTGCCGAACGCGTCATGAAATACAAAGATGTACACACAACAGTACAATCCCCCCGTGTCAACCTCAGAGGTCCCTGATTCATCGGCAGATTCAGGGAGTACTGAGAACTAAGGGTACGAGGGCCAAAGGAGGAGGGAGTCCTATTGGAACGTAGAACGGGTTTTTCCAAGTCCAAACGAGAGGACGGCAACCTGGCCATGAAACTCTCGAAGACACCTGTGGGATGATTGGTTGACTCCACTGAGCTAGACCATAAAGACAGGCGCGAGGGGCTATACAAATGGCCGAGTGACTCTTGACAGTGTGTGTCAAATTGACATTTGACTGGGTGACTGTAGGAGGTAGCAAGGACCACAGGAGTCTATATCATCCCTGGCTCTTCTTCGCAGGGCCGAATCTCTTCTCTGTCTCTATCTCCATGACATATCGTTATATTGAAGATTATTCGTTATACGGTTCGTTCTATCTTGGTTGGTCTTCGTGTGACTCCACGTCCTAATTGTTGCTATTGTCACTCAATAGTTACTGTAAAAGATACAAACAAGTTTCTCTGGAGATGAGTTTATTTTCATACAGGAGTAAATATAAGTCGAATAAACGGCGTACTCCTTTAGAAGGGCAGGGAAAGCTTGACATTAATAAACTCACATTCAGAAACCTGTTGTATTATTTAGATTTAGGAGATGTTTAAATCGAGTAAACTGATTCATTCTTTCGGGATTATGGATTTCGACTAATTCCATTTCAAAATAAAATTTAAAAACATAAGACGTGGTAATTCTTGTTGGGTATGTCACTACCTTACCATTCTGGTAGATGATCACTTGTAAAAGATTACCACGTTTTTATATTCCATATAGATTTTTTGTTAAAAAATTATTTTCAACTTAAAACTTTTTTTTTTTTTGGAATATTTGTCTTCTCTACCATGACACTATTTTTAACGGGATTTTTTAAATTGATATTTTATATTAAAAAAAAAAAATACTCTACTTTCTTACTGTCTTTTATGCGTTGAAAAAAATACTAGGAGGGCCTGGCTCATCAGTGGTGAACCCTCCCGGCGGTTTCGCCAGTTTATCCATACAGATCTCTCCAATTGGACTCTATTTTCTGTACATAGAGAAGTAACTGTACACTTTCAATCGGAAGAATCCACAAAAAAATATAATAATCGAAGCGTTTTCTCTTTTATATAAAAATGTCGCACTATTGTGTGTTGTGGATCTTTTAATTGAAAACAAATCCAGTAGAACTCACTCATGGGGACAAAACTTAAGGAAGTTGTACCTTTTACCATGTATATCGGGATTCAGACAATAACTCTGAAAGATATTACAGTGACCTTTATTGTAGACACACGAGATAACCAAGTATGAACAAAATTACCTTTGTCTCCTTAGAAAAAAAAAAAAAAAACGACCGGCGATATCAAAGACTTTCCACTTCCTCCAGTTTTGTCCATGAGGGTATCCCTCTCTCTGTAAAAGAGGACACCTATTTGCAGAGCCATAGTGTCTTTTAGGGTGAGTTGTCTTCTAAATAGAGAGCGGCTAACTGGTCAAAATGATCATTTTGGAGAAAAAAAACCTGTCCTTTGTAGAGAGATGGCGTGTCCTAGAGTTACTGATGTAAGTACAGTACCGGTCCATGTGGACTCTGGCTGGACAGAGCATTACCTTGAGACGGCGGTGGGCGGACTGAAGGGACTCGCGGATGTTTACAGCTAGGAGATAGCGCCTCTGCCGACCTTCGCTTTCCTACGCTCTCCAAGTAGAGGCGCCGTAAACTACTTCCTATTTGACCACGTGGAATCACGACACCAAGTCAGGCTGTAACACTAGTTAGCTTGGTTTTAGATGAAAGGGAAAGAATACGTGCGATATGGTGGACGGACTGTAGAGGCGACAAGATTTGTCTATTCAGTGGGTGAACCTTCCAAGCAATTTTGGCCAATTTAATCCACCAGATTGCTGCAGCTATTGTGTCTGTTGATTCTGCTTATATAATCTGTACTTTTGAAGGTTTAGTTCTTTTGGTGATGGGGTGGTTGTTCAACTCTTTTGTGGAAAGTGGCTTTGGTAATTGTAAGCGTTTGACGTGTTTTAACCTCGTGAGTACGGTTATATAATGTATTCTATAAATAAGTAGTAAGATCATCATCAATTGGTATGTGATTGCGTGTTTTGTTGTAAAAAGTAAACAATGTGATGTGCCCTGTAAAAGTTATGTAATAAATATAACTAATAAATTATATTTGGCTCTTTTATTAATAAAAGATTAATAACAAAAGGAAGATCAAAAATAATACATCTCTTTCACTTAAAGAACAAGACAATAAATACAGTCTGTGTTAAGACAATGTAACTAAACAATACACTCTTTGTGTGTGTTTTATGTCCCGAGAGTGGAATTACACTATATTGATTATTTTAGTTTACAATTTCTACAATTATAGAAGCATATTTCCGTTAAACACCATCTATCTCACCAAGAGTAAACCTCCAGATACTACTATGTATATAAGAATATATAACTCTGGGGAATCGTTTTTTTTTTCTTTTGCTTATCCCTAGTACACGTGGCCATGATAATCATGGTGGGTAGTAATTGACATCTGTTTTTTACTGTAAGCGCACCACATGTCTGCATGTGTGAAAAGCAGTTCGACTTTGCACTTACAAATGTGCCAGAGCCCCTGGTGGGGTTGGACCTTTGCAAGAATCGGGGGCCATTGGAGCATTTTTTTTTTATTTATAAAAAAGTTTCCAATGCGGGAATCGAACCCGGGTCGTAGCGGTCGAAAACCAACGGTTTAGACGATCTTTCCACCGACTCCCTGGGGGGGGGGGGGATCTAACCTTCTTGAACAACCTTGGTTGCGTGAAGCACCTTGGTACTTTGATATATGGATTGCAGCGTGTCTGATTGCTACATTATTTTTGGGCTCGAAAATCATACATTTTGACTAGTAGCCCGTGAAACCATATTCTCTCCACTCGTGTCCTATCGGAGATTCCTTGGTTTCTCCTGTAGAAGGACTTTCAGACCCAAACACCAGCGAGACATTTGTGAATGAAACATTTTGGAAAAGAAACCTATCTCTGGAAACGATATTTTGACCTTAATATTGACACAAGGGAGTCTTTTATTGTGAATTGCCATCAGCAACTTTCAGTTACACGATAAGGAGATGCCTTTTTCTTAATTTACGCACCTTATCCCAATACAATATCACATTTGTACTATTTTTTCATATTGTGTCGCGGTCTCACGCAATTCTGGCCTTAACTACCCGTTTCATGATTTTTCAGGATGCCTGAATGACCAGTTCTTTGGTCGTTGAGGTACAGCTTGCACCACGCTGATGAGGGCCAACAGCCCGAAACGCGTCCATGG
Source organism: Cordylochernes scorpioides (assembly GCA_030710605.1). NCBI lineage: Eukaryota > Metazoa > Arthropoda > Arachnida > Pseudoscorpiones > Chernetidae > Cordylochernes > Cordylochernes scorpioides. The sequence goes on along the minus strand of CP092868.1, from coordinate 3,526,748 downwards.
TTAGCTTTTCTTGATTAATCAAGAATGGGTATTTGGCCAATTCTGGAATATTTAAAAATCAACGAGAATAGTTGATATTTATTCCGATAGATGGCGCAAGCCATCAGCAACTTTCAGTTGCACGATAAGGAGATGCATTTTTATTAATTTACGCACCTTATCCTAGTACAATATCACATTTGTACTATTTTTTCAACAATAAAAAAGTTGTGTAGCTTAGATTTGCTAGATTATATTGGCGAAATGGCTGGGAGAGGGTTTACAATTGATGAGCCAAGCCTTCTCAATTCTTTTTAATCTTCAGTTCATTGATCGTAGAAATTCGTCTTATGGAGGTTTAAAAAAAAAGTGTTGAATAATGCCATCTTCTACATATAGAGTCCCAGCTATTGTTTACCTTCAAGTGTAAAAACCCTCAGCAAGTTGATAAATGGATTACCTTCTTAGGTTAGTCTAGATCACGTTAGGTTAGGTCACGTTAGGTTAGGTCACATTAGGTTAGGTTAGATCACGTTAGGTTAGGTTAGGCTAGATCACGTTAGGTTAGGTCACGTTAGGTTAGGTTAGGCTAGATCACGTTAGGTTACGTTAGGTCAGGTTAGCTCACGTTAGGTTAGCATAATTTAGGTTGAGACATTTTATGTTGGCTTGGGTTAGTTTATGTTGGTTGTGTGTTAGATATAATACAAGTTTTGATTAGTTTAACTTAGATATGCGTTCCTGGAACCTGTGGTTTATAAATATCTTTCTTAAGTTAAACAATCGAATATAAGATAATTGCGATATTTTTAAAATAAAAAGTTCAATAAACTTTTCGCTTTTTTTTTTTTTCAGATTATAGCAATTCTTATTTATTTTCCACGCAAGTGTGTCTGCTCTGTCTCTCCACCAAGAGACTGTACATATCGCCTATTCACATATTGATATTTGTTGTATTTTTTCCTTCTCCAGGACGAATCTGTGTACCACGACATGTCTTAAGGCTTTCTTTGTTGTTATATTTGGATATAAATGTTTAGTGGCAAATTTTCTCCTTTTTATAGCACCTTTTTTATATATATAATTTAAACACCAGGTAATAAGACCAAATAAATAAATAGTGTGTGACGGTAACAATGCTGCTACCGAAACGTCACACACTATTTATTTATTTGGATTTGGTCTTATTACCTTGTGTTTATAATCTATAATCCAAATTGTGCCTTATCAATATATAATTTATTTTTCTACGCTTGGATCAAGTGTCGCCTCTGTAAATGTAATACTCCAATAAAGAGACATTATATATTTCTTATTAAGATTTTTTTAAAAAGGCGAACTTTTGAGTAAAATTGTTTTCAAACGATTAATCCAAGTTGCGTGACTTCATCAACCTTTTTTTTAAATAAATGTTTATTCAGTTGCACGATGAGATGCTTTTTTTTTTTAATAATTTATGCACCTTATCCCAGTACAATGTCACATTTATACTATTTTTTCATAAAATGTTTTAGTTAGTTAAAGAAGGGTTTGCTTGAAAGCTTCCTTTAATCAAGCAAATAAATATAGTTGAAGAATCTTATGATTATATGTAATGGTGGTATACTTCACAACATTGTTGTGTGTGTGTATATACATATATATGAAAAAACAAAAGAAAAAAATAAAAGATAAAAAGATCAGGTGTTGAAATCAAAAATAAAAATGGCATATCCTGACCAGGAGCACATGTGCTTTACAGAAGGCAGAGCGCCATCTGGTGGAACAGAAATCAACTAAACATTGATTTAGCCTGTTCCCTGATAATTGGCCAACCCAATTTCCTGATTTTTGGTCGCAGTGATCCACGCTGATGAGCGCCAAAAAGCGCGAAACCCGTTCGTGGATGGTTTTTCTTGATTTATCAAGAAATTGGGTTGGCCAAATATAAGGGAACAGGCTAAATCAATGTTTAGTTGATTTCTGTTCCACCAGATGGCGCTCTGCCTTCTGTAAAGCACATGTGCTCCTGGTCAGGATATGCTATACATATATATGTGTATATATGTATATGTATGTGGTGACAGAGAGAAAAAACATCCAACAACAACAACAGTTTATTTTTGGCACACAACACAAATTCACTGAAAGAATTGTATATTGATATATCTCTTTTTGACTAGAAATAAATTTCAAATGATGCCTTTAAAATGAGAAAGTTAAAAATGTCAATCAAATGGGAGGAAACATGGTAAAGATTCTTCCTACATAAAAAGATATAAAGGATCTTTATAAATCCTTGGACAACAGTGATTATTCTGTATAACTTGCTTGCTACAAATCAATCGGATAAACTGTTTAAAATTAACAATCTTACTTCATCATATTTTCATTTATACACTCATGGACAAAACTTAAGGAAGTTGTACCTTTTAGCATGTATAACGGGATAATAACTCTGAAAGATATTACAGTGACCTTTAATGAAGATATGAGATAACCAAGTGTAAACAACCTCTGTTTCCTTAAAAAAAGAAAATAGATAACCGTCGGTAGGTTAGGCTAGATCACGTTAGGTTAGGTCACATTAGGTTAGGTTAGATCACGTTAGGTTAGGTCACATTAGGTTAGGTTAGATCACGTTAGGTCAGGTCACATTAGGTTAGGTTAGGCTAGATCACGTTTGGTTTGTAACGTAAGTTTTGTCCATGAGTATACATACCTAAACCTTGCTATAACATCATCATTCGGGACCAAGATTTACTAAGGTTGTTATAATCATGGTTAAAACACAGTGAGAAATTTTAAAATTTGGAACTATACAATGATGATGTTTAAAACACCACGTTGCCGGTATGACTGAGGCTGTTTAAAACAAGTTTTAAATTTAATCCAGTTAACTTGTGAGGGACTCAATAGGAAAATTTGTCTCGACTCTCGGTATCATTAAAGCTACCTTGAGCAAACACCTTTGTCAAAATCTCTCATCAGAGGTGTTTGCTCAAGGAAGTTTTAATTATATCGAGAACAGAGACAAAAGTTTTCCTATTGAGTGATATGTTGTAGTGGTCTCTCATGAGAGGTCCAGATCTCATGAAAACAGCTGCATCCACTTTCTGTGGGTGCCATGTTGGAATACCAGGAAACAACAAAAAAAGCAGATTTATCTTGTCAAATCAGCAGCTTCAACAAGTAATATTCAGTCAATAATATATAAACCACAGAACTTGATGACCTTGTAGCTTACAATGACAGGAATGTTTCATCTCAATGAACTGGTACAACAAGGGTAACAAAACATCCATCTGACTTTGATCCAAACACTTACAAATATATTATGATTCATTAACACGCCATTCTTTTAAAAATTAAATAATTTCTGCTGCCCTTACTGCAATTGAAAAATTAATGGGTTCCATTGCAGTAAGGGCAGCAGAAATTGTTTAATTTTTAAAAGAATCTTACACGTCTTTAATAGTTTCGAATTTTGTTACGAATATAGTTTCCAGGTTAGAAACAGGTCATACCAAAACCATCAACCCGTGTGTACCAAATGCTTCAGTGAACCACCACTGGTAAAACAAGGGTAACAAAACTAAAACATCCATCTGACTCTTACCAAAACATTGACAATATGGTTTCCAGGTTATAAATGGGCCATACCAAAACCATCAAGTTTGACAACAAAGAAAAATGCTTCCCCGTGTGCAGAAAATGCCTCAATGAACCCAGTAGCCTCACCTGCTCATTAACCATCAGTTGAACTCAGGATTTTTAAAGAGGTCTTTCTCCTCATCTAACAATACTGCTGTTGGTCCGTGACCGCTTCTTGGTCAGAGTTATTCTGCTTGTTTTACAGCTGGCCTTCATATCTCAGGGTTGTTCATCTATCCTGTGGAAGCGTTGTTTCCATCATCTGACAAAAGTACTGAATTTATTTTTACATTCAGTACTACAGTCTGATCTCTTCTTCTTCTTCTTTCTTATCTCCACACTGGGTGAAGTAGAATGCCTTTGTCATTAAGACTGGGAGCATTACTCAGTGGCAGGCCACTGACTTAGCTCCAAAATGAATGGCCGCCTCTGACATGAGGAACAGACGCCATGTGCAGCCGCTCCTAACATGGAGTACAAACGCAGCTTATCCTGTATCCCTGGAACAGGAGCCCTTACAGGGTACTATCAGCCGGGCCAGCTGAGCCCAGGTTTTTTAGTGAGCTTGTTACTGCTCCCCCTCCTCCTTTTTCATCCGGGCTTGGGAACAGCAAGGGCGGAGTTTTACAGTCTGATGATGATAGCAATGCTGTTATTGAAAGCCCAAACAGTATTTATTTATTTGGTCTTATTTCTATAATCAAATTTGTACCTTATCAGGTATACTGGAATTAGAGCATCTCACAAATTCATAAATAAAAAAAAAACAAAGAAATTTTTTTAGAAAAATTGGGACCAATTTTTGCTTTCCAAAATTTGATGAGAGTTAACTGACTGTATTTACATATCAATGGAATATTTAAAGAAGAGGAGAGTTATATGTAAATAAGTATTGAGAGGATGCAAATTCAATCATTGCACACATAAATATAACACAATCATTTTCCTGGCTATGGAATATATATATACACTGATAGCTTTTTTTACATCTCACAACCAAATTTTTCAGTGTTATGTTTATTATATACAAAGTTTTTTTTTTTTTCTATTGAGATGCTATAAAAAAATATTTAGATTGAAAAATAAAAAATAAACAGAGATATATGATAAAGCACAATTTGGATTATAGATTATAATAAAAGAAAATAAGACCTAATCCAAATAATTTATCAGTGTGTGATGTTTCGGCAACAACATTGTCACCATCATTAGACAAAATAAAAATGCTCATTTCACTTCAATCGCATTTATTCTTTTGTCTGATGATGGTGACAATGTTGTTGCTGAAACGTCACACACTAATAAATTATTTGGATTAGGTCTCATTTTCTTTTATTACAACAGAGATATAATTAAGACAATGATAATCTCCCTATTAGGTATAGAATAAAAAATACAGATGCTTATAAAGAAGCTCAACCTTGTGTTTCTTCTCTATAGAGATATATAGATGGCAAAAAGCCATCAACAACCTTTAGTTGCACCATCAGGAGGTTTCATTAAACTATATATATTTATAACAAATACATATTTATATATAATAATAAATCTTTCTTAACTATATTTATTTTAGCCAAGATGGAAAATATCAAAATTCAACGAAAAAAAATTCCTTTCAACTCATTTTAACTTTTTCTTATTTTTTTTTAAATATGCAAATATGTATTTTATATATATATATGATGTGTATGCAAATTAAAAGGATAAATTCCCAATCAATATCAATCTTTTAGCTAGGATAATAGAGGAATGTCAAGACAGGTTTTAGCAGCAATAATAAAGGAAAAAGATGATGATAATATTGATAATAATAATACTGAAACTTTTATATAAATAACAGTAAAATTTTAACCCATATTTACATAGAGAGTCTGACATCTACAGTTTACATTTTGATGGGGAAATATCTTGGCACAGGGTGATCAAATTCACACGTAGCCGAGCTCCTTGTCAAAGACCTTGGAGAGGAAGATCTCCAGAGGATTGAAATCTCCAACTTCAATTCCCTCTTTGGCATCCGTGGGAAGTTCAATGGTTCCATCCCGGATCTTATCCATGATGGCTCTCCTCGTCTCCAGAATCCGGGTCTTGTGGTCGTAGTTTACTGCCACAGTCCACTGTCAGGCTCTGAGAAGAATGGAGTAGTTGATAATGATATGGGGAGAGACAAAAAATTATTATTAAAAAAATGTGTTATAAAACTATAGTTACAGATTTTTTTGCTTATCCCTAGTATACGTAGTACAGGTCATGGTAATCATGGTGGGTAAAAGTAGGCGACTGCTTTTACTGTAAGTGCACCACATGTCTACACATGTGAAAAGCAGTTCGACTTTGCACTTACAAATGTGCCAGAGCCTCGTTTGGTTACTTGCACTCGCTGGTGGGGTTGGACTTTTGCAAGAATGGGGGCAATTGGAGCATTTTTTTTTTTTTAAATGCGGGAATTGAACCCGGGTCGTAGCAGTCGAAAACCAACGGTTTAGACCATCCTTCTACCGACCCCCTATATACAGATAAAAGCTAACAGCAACAAGTTACTTTATTGAAAAGGCATGAGCTTGGAGAGCTTTGGGACAATAACATCCTTCAACAAGCTGTAATACAAGAGCTCTTGTATTACAGCTTGTTGAAGAACATTATTATCCAAAAGCTCATGAAGCTCATGCCTTTTCAATAAAGTAACTTGTTGCTGTTAACTTTTATCCCTTCTTAGAAATAATATCTCATGTTGAAAAACTGTTAGTTAGCACAAGAAAGGCTGCAGCAGGTGAAACCAAATGTAATAGAAGACGTCTGAGAGATTTTACTGAAAATGTAATTATAAAAACAACTAATGTTAGGTGTTGAATATCCCACCCTCTCTACTTTGTTGATCTTATACCTCATCCAGTTCATATTCTAAAATATCATGTTCTTTTTTTTTTTCACACAAAAACAACTTTATTAAGACCACTGGTCTAATACAGATTTACCACAGGAATGAAGCATAGATGGGGTTCCTATACTCCAGGAACAGCCTCCAGATCCGACACATGTCCAGTGGCCACGCCATGCATATGTCAAGGCTAGCGTATCACTGACAAGTGTGGGATCAGCTGTGTTATCATATTCATGCACAAAATATTTTATTCCATTAAAACTAGAATCCACGCCGAAGCTTTTACAAATTGACACAATATAAATATAAATAATTAGGGTTTGAGACATGTGGTGGGCTTTGGAAGCTTAGCCGCAACTAATTACAGGTAGGAAGTTGGAATGTATTTTGCACAATTTTTTTTCTTTTCCAATAAAAAAAAACATCCTACTGACTCATCAGTGGGGAACCCTCCCAGCAGTTTCGCCAGTTTAATCATGAGCCAAGCCCTCCCAAATAAAATTATACATCGCAGAAAGGAAAGTAGAAGTTTGTTATATTTCAAAATAAGTATTTGTCCATAATGGTTTTATTTTTTTATGTTACAGAAATATCATAATAAACCACCTATTTAGTCGTCTCTCTCCCATTTAAATAGATGCTATAACTAAGCACACGGTCTATTGACCGTCTCTGCACACTAGCAAACTCAGGTCGGTGACAAAGCCACAACACCAGCTGCGGTGATGGTCAATAGATGGCACTTGGTTTTAACATCTATTTTGATGGGAGAGAGGACTTTTATTTTTATAGATCAATTTCCTCCCCTTGCAAAATATATTAATTAGTGTTGTTACCTTGTAACGCTTCTCTATCTATAATCCTAATTTTTTTTTTTTTCCCATTGTATAATTATACACGGTCATGGAGACTAAATTCATAGATCAAATTCACAATCTAAATCATAATCCCAATTGAGAACACCAGCTATCCAGATAGAAGAGAACAACTCTCCCAGAACTAACCGTGAAGACGGATCCTGTCTCCAGCCATCCTCTTGAGCAGCTTGTCACACTGGTGGAGAGGACTGTGCGCATTGAATGTCTTTGAGGCTATCTGAAACACCGCGCAGGGTTGGGAAGCTTGCGCATGGAGAAAGGAAAGTTAGCTGGGATGGAATTGTCAGCTAGGAGCAGTAACAACAAACAACAATCTTTGATTTCCAGACTTAAGTCTGGTCATCTACGGACAATGATTTTCCCATAATGGTTGCAAGGTTTTCCTACTATGTACTAAGTGCAATTCTCAGCCTGCAACCTCAAGACATATTATTGACTGTATTGACTCATCCATTGATGAGCTCTACTCTTTCCCGGCAGACACAATCAAAAGTCTCAAGCTTGATACCTTAGTGTGATTGAGTGGAGATAAGAAAGAAGTAACAACCAACTTACTGTTTACTCCTACTAGTCACACAGGTAAACAAAACAAAACCAAAACTCTACATCAGAGTGTGTGGATAAAACTCTAGCATGATAATATAAGAAAAACTTAAAACCTAGTGTAGAGATACTAGTCAAATGATGCGATTTCATCCTGGTTCTTCCCATATTAGTATTTCATTTATTTTTTCCCATGAAAATCCTCAATGAATGGATCCAGTTGGCAACATCTTACCACAATGGCTAGGTAGGGATCATCTAGGGAAGATCCAGAACACATTTTGGCTTGCATTAGATGCACTAAACAGGACCTTTGGGAGAGGCCACTGCTTATCATAAAACAGCTCGAGGAGCATGAACTCATGGAATTCGTGTAATCTTTACACAAGGGGATAAGAAACAACAACAACAATCTTGATGGATTAATTAATGGATCGCCTTTTGACTCAAACAATCTTGAAGGAGTTTGATTGAAGAGGCATAAGGGGGGACTGTTTCACCTGATATGAAAAGAATACAACAACAACAACAACAAAAAGTATTTTTTGTCATACAACAATAAAATAATACAGCAATTTTTTTTTCTCCCTTTCCCCATGTGCACGTGAGTCTTTGTTTGAAAAGGGATTTATTTACATATCTGTTCTAAAACTTTCCTCACTACCTCTTTTGTGTATGAATCTATTTACAATTGATCTGTAGAAATTATAGAGTTCTATTGCTATATTTTACTTTTCTGAAATAGTTCTCAGCATCTTCAGTGGGTTGCTAAGTCTCCAGAAGGTGTTTTTAAGAGTTTTTTTCTCTTTCTTCACCTAGATATTTGCATGAAAAGAATACATATATTTGGTTAATTGGGACAACTGTCCGCTACACAACAATCCAGTGAGACCAGAATATCTGTAGATCTACCCATCAATATATCACAGATACCTGCCTTTACCGGTCCCAAGCCGGATGAAAAAGGAGGAGGGGGAGCAGTAACAAGCTCACTTAAAAAACCTGGGCTCAGCTGGCCTGGCTGATAGTACCCTGTAAGGGTTCCTAATCCAGGGATACAGGATGAGCAGCATTTGTACTCCATGTTAGGAGTGGTTGCACATGGCGTCTGTTACTCATGTCAGAGGCGGCCATTTCTTTTGGAGCTAAGTCGGCCTGCTACTGAGTAGTGCTCCCAGTCTTAATGACAAAGGCAGACGCATTCTACTTCACCCACACCATCAACAAGCTCTACAAGCTTGATACCCTAATATGATTGAGTGGAGATAAGAAAGAAGAAGAAGACAGATACCGACCCTCAACTCTGAGTCATCCACTGGTGGCATCAGTGGCTCCTTGAGAGTTCTTTCTAAGGCTCTTCCAAACTCCTCTCTGTCAACAGTTAAAACACACTATTTAAAATGATAAGGTACAATTTGGATTATAGATTATAAACACAAGGTAATATGATCAAATAAATAAATAGTGTGTGACGTTTCGGTAACAATGCTGTTACCATCTTCAGACAAAAGTACTGAATCTAAAGTACTGAACTAAAAAAAAAAATTCAGCACTTTTGTCTGATGATGATAACAACGTTGTTACTCAAATGTCACACATCATTTATTTGGTCTTATTAACTTTATAGGCTTTTCTAAACATTTTTTGAAAATAAAGATACTTCGGCCAGTAAATCTTTTTATTACCTCGACGTTTCGACAAAAAGCTTTTGTTCTCGTCAGGAGCAAACAAAAATTAAAACATTTTGCAAGACATTAAAAATAATGGAAAAAAGAGAATGATTTTAAACGCCTTGCCAAATGTTTTAAATTTTTGTTTGCTCCTGACGAGGACAAAAGCTTTTTGTTGAAACGTGAGGTAATATAAAGATTTACTGGCCGAATTATCTTTATTTTCAAGAACTATGAATGCCTCTGGCCAGGCAGCCTTTATCTTTATGATATTCTAAACATATTCACTGAATAACAACCTACATCTGGCTACCCAGGGAGGTGAGGGAAGACAGAATGATGTGGTTGGGGAATTCCGGCGGCTCCATTCTCTGGTACATCTGACTGATGGTCTTCTTCCGGATGGGGCAGTCCCGGGACTTGTTCCTCTTCAGGGCCTCTTCTAGTGGGCAGTTCATTTGAACTTGGAGGTAGCCCATGCAGTCTTTTCCCCAGCCACAAACACTTTGTAAAATGATAGTGTAGAGAGCATTGGTACAATTTGGATTAGAGACAAGGTAATAAGACCCACTTTTTATTTTTTTTTAATTTTGAACAAGAAACTTAACCCTGGAAGCTTTATTTACTTTACACACAGTTGGCCAGATGGAAATCTGGTCACCTGCGCCCTCTAGTCTATAAAGAGGGAGCCAAAAGCTTCCCCATGTGCACTAGGTGCAAAACCGAAGAGGCCACTCCCCAACATTTACTAAATTGCATTGGAAAGGACAAAAGATCCCTGTACAGAGAACCAAGAAGAGTTCTTGAGCTTCTTTACGAGCACGACCTCCAAGATCTTGTCTAATTTAGACTAAAGGATAAGTAAAAAAAAAACAACATAACACTTTGTAGAACGTTGGCGGGTAGTTGGCGATTTACGCTCCAGGAGCCCGGGTTATTTTCTCTCTCTTAGATAGGGCACAATTTGGATTATAGATTAGAAACACAAGGTAATAACACCTAATCTAAATAAATAGTGTGACACTTTGGTAGCAACGCTGTTACCAAAATGTCACACACTATTTATTAGGATTTGGTCTCATTACCTTGTGTTTGTAGATAGCATTGAAATAGAAGAAATACAAACAACAACAACAACAAAAAAGCCTTTATTTAGGGTCACTGACCCTATACAGGATTCACCAGAGGTATGCATAAGAACAAAGCAGTGAGACAACGGAAATAGCGATATATACAGAGTAAAAAGAGAAAGAAAAAAAAAAAAAAACAAGAAAAGGAAAAAAAAAATAATAAGAAGAAAGAGGGAAGCAAGAAATCAACACAAAAAGAGTAGCAGTAAGAAAGTGAGGAGTGAGTATCACTTGGCCTTCTTCTGAGATATGGACTTGTGGAAACCATAAAATGCCGTAGCAATATACTTATTCTGGGTCATATTGTCAATTATTGATGGAAGTGAAGCACAGAGTTGCCCAGTTTTGAGCATAAGGGTTCTTCTTTCTTCTTTCAGAGCAGAGCAATCAAAAATATAGTGAGTGATTTCATTTTGTAGTTTTGAATTACAGAAGGTACAAGTCGGGTCCTCACCGCAGAGCATCTTGGTGTGGTTTTCTCTAAAAAAACTTGAAAGTATTCTAACTTGTGCGAGTAGTCTTACAACCGGGAAAGGAAAATCCCCTAAAAGGTATCCCTCCGTCATGAAAGATATGTGAATGTCTTTGTAGTGAGAGTATAGCTTAGATTTATCCATTCTTGTAAGGTCGTTTTGTATAGATTGGTCTGCCGCTGTTTTTAAGAGCCCTGTAATCGCGCTCCTCAGCGTTTCAGGGTCATCACAGGAAACAAGTGCAGGGGATCCATTATCGTTAAGCAGATTAGTGAGCTTTTTAATGAAACCGATGGGTGTGCCCGAAGCATTAGAAAGTTCCCGTGTTCTATTAAAACATATACGTGGCAATCTGTCACTGCTCATATTCAACACCCGCAGCCAATACTTCAGGGTTAATTTTAAGGCTGTTACACTCAATGAGATACGACCGGTTTCTAATCTGATTAGGTAACCTGGAGTGTATCTGGGCAGATTCAGGAACCTACGGATAAATATGTCTTGTATATTGTCCAGTAAGTCTTTATGCTCTGTTGCCCATAATGGAGCGGCATACATCAGGACAGCTCTCACTATTGTATCAAAGAGTTTGATTGATAAATTTATTGACTTTGCTTTTGATTTTATTAATATTGGGTGTGTGGCGTTAATTGCTGTAAGTGCTTTTCCTTTAAAGTAATTTGCCGGGTGAGTAGTTGTTATTGTTGGTGTCAGAGGGAATCCCAAGTATGTATATCTTGAAGTTATTGCTATGGGTTTATCATTCCAGAACCATCTATCCTTATTTGAGGGTTTACCTCCATTACGGAACACCATAATCTTTGACTTGGACTCATTTAGTGTCATTAAGTTCTCATCGAGATATTCTTTCAGTATTTTGATCTTCTTTTGGAGGTTTATCCTGGACTCACCTATAATTGCTATGTCGTCGGCGTACAGCAATAAATGGATATCTCCAAATTCTGGCAAATTTACACTCGGCAGGTCTGAGTTATTATAAATTTCGATTAAGTCCGTGATAAATAATATAAATAGCAGTGGGGAAAGTGGTTCTCCCTGGAGGACTCCCGAGTTTATCTTAATACTTTCCGTAAATGATCCCTTCCATCTGATAGCTATAGTTGCTTGTTCGTAGTAACTTTTGATCGTACTTATGAATTGGTAACTTATGCCTAGGTTGTAAAGTTTTTTCCAAAGTAGTGAGTGGGGTACAGTATCAAATGCCTTCCTTAGATCGACAAAAAAGACATATAGTTTTCCCCTCTTTTTTCTTAATGATAGTTGGATTAAAGTAGTTAGTGTAAATATGTGGTCAATACATGATCTTTCTTTTCTAAATCCCGCTTGGTTTTCGGGTATAACCCTTCTTCCTTCGACCCATTCCTCCAGTCGTGATCTTAGGATTGATGTGAAAAGCTTTGATACATTGCTAATCAGTGCAATACCTCGGTAGTTGGAGGGGCTGTTCTTATAACCGTTTTTAAAGATTGGGTGTATAGTGGAATTAGTCCAAATTGCTGGGTATTTTCCAGTCGTCATAACACTATTGTAGAGTTGTTTCAACAGCAGTATGTACGAATCAGGGAGTGTTTTTAATACTTCATTGGGGATGCCATCGGGCCCGCATGCCTTGTTACTCCTCAAACCAGCTATCTCCTTGTATATGTCTGCATTGGTTATCTCTGAGTCCAATATAGGATCGTTCTGAGAAATCACATTATGTAAATTACAAATTCTCAAATTTTTCTCTGTAGTCATTAGTTCGCGGTAAAAGTTCAGCCAGTCCTGTATAGATATTTCTCCTTGGATTATAGATGTGCTTTTGTAGAGCGCAATAGTTTTCCAGAAGGTCTTTGAGTCTTTAGCATTTCTGAGTATTTCCTGTTTTTCATTATCAAAGCCTTTCCTTTTTAGATCCAATAAAGCAAGATATTTCTTTCTGGAAGAAGCATAACATTCTCTGTCTTCCAATCTATTTGTTTTACGATATTTCTTCAGACTTTCTTTTGCCAGTTTTTTCATATCATAGCAGTCCTTATCGAACCACGGCTTAGATTTCCTGGGGCCGCCCTTAATTGAGTAGGTTATTTTTGCAGATGACATTGCTTCCAAAATTCGCTGATTGAAAGTGTATACAAGGTCATCGGAGGCTGGTATGTTTTTTTCCCGCAATTCTTCCAGTTTCATTTTAAACGTTGCGAGTCCATCGGCTGACCATCTATATCTCGTAATATTATAATCTTCCCGTTTGGTTTTTTTCTCATTGAAGTTTTGGCCTTTTATCGTTAAAACCAAAGGATGGTGGTCTGAGTACAGTTGGTCATCGACTTTGAAGTCCAGTAAAATTTGTAGTGAACCCTGTGAGAGTATGCAATAGTCAATAGTTGAAGAGCCTCTTTCGGATATGTATGTAAAATCTCCATCTTTATCACCTCTAGATCTTCCATTAACTATTGTCAAAGAATTATCTTCCAGGAAATCAAGAAGTTTATTAGATAGAGATGATATTATATGATCTTTAGCCCTTCTTTCCGATGTTAGGGGGAGCTGGAAATTAAGTGGATTGTGTAGTCCTCCCAACTTCCCAGTTCTGATGTTTAAATCTCCAAGTAAAATAATTTCTTTTCCATCTGCTATTTGCTTTTGAATGTATGTAAACAGCTTATCTAAGTTATGCAGCTGTATTTGGTTTGGAGGAAGGTATACAAATATTAAACAGATAACATGTTGGGGGGCTCTTGTGTTTGTTGATAAGAAAATAGATAACCAAGTGCCATCCTTTTCAGAACTCTCTACTCTATATTTCCCGCCTTCCCTAAAACCGACAATTATACCCCCTGACCCTCTTCCCCTTCCAGATTCTTTGGTGGCAGGTAATTCGATAATTTGATAATCTTTTAGTGTTATGTTAGTCCTGTTCAGGCACCATGTTTCAAGTAGAGCAAAAATTTCGTAGTTCTTTATGTGCTCGAGGAGTGGAAATATCGAAAGAATCCTATAGAAACCATTTATATTCCAACATATTATTTTTTCGGCGATGTCTCGCGAATTTTCAGAAAAATTTGCATTGTCATCGTCTTGAGAATCATATTTACATGTATTTATGTCGTAGTAACTTTCCGTTATTTGATTATGGGGCGGAGAATTAATTTGTGATTTTGATGTCGTATTTCTTCTATTTACACAATTGTTTCTACAAGGTTTTTGCTATATAGCAACTCCTGTGCTATCAACAACTTGGCCATTCATCACTTTACAGACTTTATCATTTACCAAAAGCTTGTTATCTCTCAACTTCGATTTTATTCCCCTTTCACCCAATTCTTTCCTTTTTGCAATTAGGATGCGCCGTTGCTCTCTAACATTTTTACTATAATCTTTACTTATCGAAATTTTAGTATCTCTGAGTTTGTAGGCATTTTTAAATATTTTTGCTCTATCAGCATAATCAGGCACCACAACAAGAACTGGTGCATTGAATCCGCGTGAAAGTCGGTGACATTTTGTTATTTTTAAATCATCTCCGATTTCCATTTTATCTCTAATTATGTTTTGAATCTTTAAGTTGCAATCTGCCTGATTTTCGTCACCCTCCCTCTCAATACCATAGAACACTAGATTGGGCTCACGCAGTCTCGTCTCAAAAAAAATAGAAGAAATACAATTCAGGGAGCTTCTTTTACAATAGGACGTCCTCTTGTATAAAGTAGCTTCTATCCCCTACTGTGTCTATAGTGAATATGAAAATTATCTTTGTCAGAAATGGAGGAACAACCTCCAATGAGAGGACAACACTCTTGCTAGAGGACACCTCTCTATAAAGGATACAGTAGAACAACCTCCATGAGAGGACAACACTCTTGCTAAAGGACACCTCTCTACAAAGGATACAGTTTTGGAGAGGCCGCTGCTTATCATAAAACAGTTCGAGGAGCATAACTCATGGAATTCATGTAATCTTTACACAAACGGATAAGAAACAATAATAGGATACAGTATAACAACCTCCATTAGAGGATACTCTTGCTAGAGGACACCTTTCTACAAAGGATACAGTTTGGGAGAGGCCGCTGCTTATCATAAAAGAGCTCAAGGAGCATAACTCATGGAATTCATGTAATCTTTACACAAACAGATAAGAAACAATAATAGGATACAGTATAACAACCTCCATTAGAGGATACTCTTGCTAGAGGACACCTTTCTACAAAGGATACAGTTTGGGAGAGGCCGCTGCTTATCATAAAACAGCTCAAGGAGCATAACTCATGGAATTCATGTAATCTTTACACAGAGGGATAAGAAACAATAATAGGATACAGTAAGAACAACCTCCATTAGAGGACGGACACTCTTGCTGGTATTTTCTCTTAAATGCAGTATTAGAGGTGTTAGAGCAGTATATCAGTGCAGTATTAGAGGTGTTAGAGCAGTATTTCAGTGCAGTATTAGAGGTGTTAGAGCAGTATATCAGTGCAGTATTATAGCAGTATGCAGTACCTCCAGTCTGGGAAGAACTTACATTTGGTAGCCAAATGACGCCACTCCTGCCTCATGCTGCGGTAGTAGAAGTTATCGTCGACGATGAAGACATAATTGTTGCTCAGGTCTGTCTTCTCTCTGTGCAGGGATGACTCGATGAAGTTGTGGAAGGGGACCAGATCCTTGTCCAGGGTGCTGAGGTCCAGCTTCTTGATGGAACAGAGGTGCAGGATGAGGAGCTCCAGGGAGGTCCTCATGTTTGCCCGGAGCTGCTTCATCTCCCCGGAGGCCTTGGAACAAAGGCAGTAAGTTTACTTAAGTAAAAGATTTGAAGCGTACGAGGATACTTTTCTTTTAATCTTTAATAAAGATTCGAGCTTTCGGGCGAAAACAGCCCTTCTACAGGAACATTGGAAAAACAATTTCAAAAAGTAACGTTTGTAAACAAATAAATGGTATCTCTATTTGGTCTTGTATTGCGTGAGTGAATCTCACACCCACGCGACCCAGACTATGATACATTGATTAAATCAGCTAAGTTGAAACTTTCCAAAGTAAAACAAACTGGCAAAGGGCAACTATGGTACACAATTTATGGAAATATTGCTTTATATGCGTCAAGGATCTCTATGTGTCGGTTAATACTATTATGTTTCAAAGAGAGCAACGCCTCGACGACCAATCTTTTGAATTTGCTGTTGATATTAGAGTAATATGCATGTGGGTGGGATGTGTTAAAAGAATATCCTGTTTGTCTAATATGTTGTACGATAAGGGACTTGGGTTCATTATTTCTAATGTTTCTGTGATGTTCGTCCATCCTGTCCTTGATTACTTGTATTACACTGTAGCAGTATTTATTTTTGACATATGGAAATACATTCCCTTCAAGTGGGAGTTGCGAGATTACACCCGGTCTCTTATTAGACATTTGTTTGGGTTGAAAGACAACTCATGCCTGACATGATAAGTCTCCGATAAAAGAACACCTCCAGGGGAGAAAGCCATGTTTTTAGGCCGTATGTTCTCTCATGGGAGACTTTACTGTAAAACAACATTTTAAAACTATTCCGCATATGTTTCTTTTCAACGAAAAATCAAAATTTATTTCAAGGGGGGAGAAATAACGATTATTTATAACCTTTGGGATGAGGAATGAAAGGGTGAATTATGAAGAGTAATGATAAACGGAAAAAATAAAAGTGTCCAGGGATGGGAATCGAACCCACACTGTTCCGCTTACCGGGCAGAAGCCATGTCCACTAGGCTACCCTGGACATATTTTTCCGTTCGTAAATAATACATAAAGTAATTTATAATACAATATAATATAATGCGGCTTGTGATTGTAAAACGACATTTTAAAACTATTCCGCATGTGTTTCTTTTCAATGAAAAATCAAAATTTATTTCAAGGAGAAATAACGATTATTTCTAACCTTTGGAATGAGGAATGAAAGGGTGTATTTACAGAAAATTTAATGAATATCCTAAACTCAACTGGATTCATGTGGTTAAAGAATTGTTCAGACCCCAATATTCTACAGAAAGCAATACCTCAAATTATCAGAATCACTATAGAACAGTCTATCCAAACCGATCAATCAAGAATAACCAATTCGAAGCTACACACACACTACAAATATTTACATAAAACATTCGCAGCAGAGAACTATCTACTAAGTGAACTCCCACTGCCGGCTAAACGTCTCATTGCGCAATTGAGAATTCTATTTGTTTTATATCGAGAAGACCATATAAAATATCTAAGGACAGAAGACTTGTATTGCCAACTATGCAAAAATAGAACCGAAAATGAATTAGAACATTATA
Organism: Cordylochernes scorpioides; assembly: GCA_030710605.1. NCBI lineage: Eukaryota > Metazoa > Arthropoda > Arachnida > Pseudoscorpiones > Chernetidae > Cordylochernes > Cordylochernes scorpioides. The sequence goes on along the minus strand of CP092868.1, from coordinate 3,509,246 downwards.
TATTTGAATGCATGCCTCTTGACACGGAAAGAAAAATACTCTTCTCTAAGATAGGCCATACACACTTCACATTATATTCTTTATTATCCAACTTTATAGACAATAGTTCAGTAGCTCTAAATCTATATAACTTCCATAAAAATGCTGTAAAAAAGAAAGACTTAACCGAACATTCAAACATACCAAAAATTTCTGTTCGATGAGAAAGACAGAACCAACATCCAATTATTTGTTTAGGCAGATACGATAAGTTAACAATGATAAAACGGTGTTTACCTTACAACCCTGAACACGAGGATTTCCTGGGAAATCTCTTAAAGATTTCTTAAAAAATACATGGCCCACCTGTGCTGTGTGAGAGCTTAAATGGTCTTGCTCCATATGTAAATACCTGTTTTCTTTCCTCTTTTCGCTCTCCACTTCTCCCATCCATATTTCCAAAAATTTTTTTTTTTCTCTTTTTTTGATTTTTTTTATTCTTCTTATTTTTTATTCTTTCTTATAATCTGTATATATTTACCAAATGTATATAATCTTTCTCCATTTTTTATTTCCCACTTTCATAGGTTTCTCCGTTTTGTAACCCCAAGGAGAATCCTCTGTAAGACCTGTGTGTCTTAATAAAGGCTTTTGTGTGTGTGTGTGTGTGTGTGTGTGTGGAATGAAAGGGTGTATTGCTGACTTAATAGCTGTTATAGGTGTCAATAAGGAGTGATTTTGAACAAGATGGTCCTACCAGTTCATGTTGAACAGCCACTGGGATGCAGTTGTCGAACTGTGCCAGGTAGATCGTTGTGTTGGGGATTGGCTGTTGCTGGCAGAGAGCCTTGCTCAGGGTGGACTTGCCGCTAGCCGGGATGCCAATCATCAGAACCAGGGCCATGTTGGGCAGAGTAGCATCAGTGGACGGCACACAGGGGTTCCGCAGATTGGTCGGCAAAATATCTGGAAGTACCCGTTCAGAGGTAACCAGATCCGGGAACACCATTTTCCGATGATCCACGTTGAGAGGATGCCGTCTCAGACGACCCAGGTCCGATTTCATGAAGTCCATTGGTATCAGGTCTAAATGCAACCGGCGTTGGTTATGTTCATGGTGGGGGCGATAGAGATGGATCATGAGAGTATGGGGAGAGAAAGGAGGTGCCATGGGTTGGCAACGCTCGTCCATGTCAGAATCCTCTCTCTCAGAGTACTCACTCTCTGGGTTGTCCATGTCTGGATCCTCCATATCAGAATCCTCTGACTCCCAATCATAGAGGTTCTCCTCCATATTGAGTTGGGCCATATTGGGGAGCTCAAGACCTGCAGCAGGGGCCACATTGGATGATACCCCTTCAGGAGATTCCACCTTAGTTGAATCTACTTTAGCCAGGTCTGGAGGGTCCCCGTTGGCCTCGGCCATCTTGTCCTCTCCTGAAATAATCACATCAGCTGTTGTCGCACATCAACACCACAGAAAGTTAGGGAGGTACAATCCAATTAATTCAACTGTTAATTGATATTCTGGCGCGTTGTTACCTTCTTTTAGAAACACCAATATTGTATTGGGTTGTTCTGTTTATATATCCGCTGCTGTAAATTAAATATTGGGCACTCTTTTTTTTTTCTAATTAAAAAAATTCTCCAATGGCCCCTTATTCTAGCAAAAATTCCAACCCCACCAGTGAGTGCAAGTAACTAAATGGGACTCTGGCACATTTGAAAGGGCAAAAGTCAAACTGCTTTTCACATACAGTATAGCCTCGTTATTTCGACACTCGGCGATAATTCGACCATATTCTGATGTCCCGACCTCCGGCCTATCAAATAACAAACTGTAATTCGACAGTATCGCTAATACGACAGTTCCCGATAGTTCGACCATTTTAAAATTCAAATTTCGACATTTGAATGTTTTTTTACATACAACTTTACCGCTAAAAAGGTATTATGGCGGCGGCAAGAAGTGACGATCGGAGGGCGCCGATAAGATCGCGCCTGCGCACTTTTGGTTTCTGTTTAAGTTTCACTTTGCAGTGCTGTTGCGCAATGTCGCGAGTGTTGTTTTTTTTTTTAAGCTGGAATTTAGGAATCTCACGCTAATTAATAAAATTATTTTCTTTTTAATTTTCAGCATTGAAATATTTTAGTTATTTTAAAATTTACAAGTAATTTCTTTTTAAATAAATAAATCTTCATAAAATGTGTCCACAATGATTATGAAAAACATTTTATTTCAATATTCCATTTCCATGTTATTATAAAAGATTTAAACACAAAATCAATAACACCTGCAGCAGCAGTGGATGTCTTTAATACAATAAAAACTGTTATTTAAAAGACATTTCAGAGGAGGAAAGACATGCATGTTTTTTTTTAAATAGACCATCTGGAATACATCCTGAATAGGATTTCAGTGCAAAAACAGGAATATAAAGGAATTTTTAAAAAGATCTTCATGATTATTTTTAAATTTTATTTTTATTTTCCATATTTATTTCCTTTCAACTGATATATTCTTCAATTAGATTGAAATATTATTTGTAATTATTTATGCTTTAAAAATATTTATTATTGCCATTTTGTCCCTGATACTAAAGTTAATCATGAAAATAAAAAATAATACAAAAAAGTACACTTACAATGGTTTTAAATAATATGATCAATTTATATTACAAAGCAATTTTTAAAAAAATATTTTTTTAGCCAGTTAGATGATTAGCTAATCATCTGAATAACTTTAATTCAACCGAAAGCTCTGATCCCTTGGGGTGTTGAATTAAAGAGGTTCGACTGTATGTAGATATGTGGTGCATTTACAGTAAAAGCAGTCGCAAAATTCTGCCCACCATGATTATCACGGCCTGTGTACCACATGTATTAGGGATAAAATTAACAAAAAGGGGTAACATTTTTGTAAAATTAAATAATAAAAAATAACTTTTTTTTTAAACCCAAACTCTATATAACTGGATTAATTGATCTGAAAATAACCTCTTCTTCTTCTTCTTTCTTATCTCCACTCAATCATATTAGGGTATCAAGTTTGTAAAGCTTGAGACTTTTGATGGTGTCTGTTTGACAACCATCATGACTGGGTAAAGTAGAATGCATCTGCCTTTGTCATTAAGACTGGGAGCACTACTCAGTGGTAGGCTGACTTAGCTCCAAAAGAAATGGCCGCCTCTGACACGAGTAACAGACGCCATGTGTAGCCGCTCCTAACATGGAGTACAAACGCTGCTCTTCCTGTATCCCTGGATTAGGAGCCCTTACAAGGAACTATCAGCCGGGCCAGCTGAGCCCAGGTTTTTTAGTGAGCTTGTTACTGCTCCCCCTCCTCCTTTTTCATCCGGGCTTGGGACTGGCAAAGGCGGAGTTTGAAAATAACCTAAACTATGATAAGGCACAATTTGGATTATAGAGTACAACTATTTATTTATTTAGGTCATATTACCTTGTACTTTTACCTTTTTTTTAATTATCCCTAGTACACATGGTACAGGCCATGATAATCATGGTGGGTAGTTAGCGACTGCTTTTACTGTAAGTGCACCACATGTCTACACATGTGAAAAGCAGTTTGACTTTGCACTTACAAATGTGCCAGAGCCTCATTTGGTTACACCCACTCGCTGGTGGGGTTGGACTTTTGCAAGAATCAGGGGCCATTGGAGCATTTTTTTTTTTTTAAACAGAAAAAAAGTGTCCAATGCGGGAATCGAACCTGGGTCCTAGTGGTCGAAAACCAAACGGTTTAACCAGCCTTCCACCGACCCCCAAACCTTATATGGCATCTTTCTTTTCTATTTTTTTTTATATTTAAAAGTTTTCCAGGATGTTCCAAAGTTAAATAAATCATATGGAATATTTGTAAAATTGACATATAGACATAAAGCTTGTATATTACAAAATTATTATAATCCAAATTGTGGATACAATAAATTATAAATTATTAGGTCTTATATATTTTCTTGTATCTATATTGTGCTTTATCATATTATATACATATTGATGATATTTTTGGATTATTAATATATATAGTCACGACCGTCTTTCCTCATTTCCTCATCGGCCGGCCGCCTCTGTCACGGATGCGCGCGCATCATCATTATGATCATTATCTAATGATAATTATTATTATTATTATATATATATATATACTAGCCGATTGATTTTATTCAACTTATCGAGTATTTTTCAAGGGACCGGGAAAAAATGTTCACTAGATAAAACGATGATTTTGTAATGTAGAAAATTAGGAAAGACAAAATTCAGGATAACACGGCACACAGGGACTGGGAAAAAATGTTCACTTTATCGAGAGATTCAAATTTACGAGTTTCACAAATTATCAAAATATATCTTTTTTTTTAATAAGTTTATAGAGAATTGTTTTAACAAATGTTCGTTAGACAAACCTTTACTCGGGTAAAACCTCGGGCGAAGCCGGGTATGGATTATAAACACAAGGTAATAAGACCAAATCTAAATAAATAAATAGTGTGTGATGTTTTGGTAACAGCGTTGTTACCATCTTCAGACAAACTTCATTCAGTAATTTTGTCTGAAGATAGTAACAATGCTGTTACTGAAACGTCACACACTATTTATTTATTTGTATTTGGTCTTATTACCTTGTGTTTACATACATATTAGTTATATTAAACACAAGTGTCAACATTAAACTATATATATATATTTTTTTGAAATTGTATTATTTAAAACACAAGTTAATAATCTCCAAATAAATAGTCAGCGAGATAACAATGTTATCATCAGACAAAAGTACCGAGATGTATTATTTTATGTTTTGTGTAAAAGCTGGGTTCCAATATCAATATAGATTATTTAATGCAACAAGGATATCACACCAAATAAATAAAATGTGTGTAGATAGGCACAATTTGGATTATAGATTATAAACACAAGGTAATAAGACCAAATAAATAAATAGTGTGTGACGTTTCGGTAACAGCGTTGTTACCATCTTCAGACAAAAGTACTGGATGATGAACACACTATTTATTTATTTGGATTTGGTCTTATTTTACCTTGTGTTTAAAATGTGTGTAATGTTCCCTTAACAGTGATTTTGCCAAAACACTAATTATTGATTTAGTCTTATAAATTCTTGTGTTTCTTTATCTATAATCCAAATTAATACCTCTCATCATGGTATTATTCAACTTTTAATATATTTTTATTTGTAAAACGACATTTTAAATACTATCTCGCATGTGTTTCTTTTCAACGAAAATTCAAAATTTATTTCAAGGAGAAATATCGAAATTTTCTAACCTTTTGGATGAGGTATGAAAGGGTGAATTGTGAAGAGTAATGATAAACGGAAAAATTCACAATTCACCCTTTCATACCTCATCCAAAAGGTTAGAAATAATCGTTATTTCTCCTTGAAATAAATTTTTAATTTTCGTTGAAAAGAAACACATGCGGGATAGTATTTCAAATGTCGTTTTACAATCACAAGCCGCATTAAATTATATTTTTATTTCATAAAGTTTATAAAAAGTGGTGTGAATTATACATGATGGTGTACTTTGTTTATATTTGACCAAAAATATTCCTCTTTGACTGACATAACTACCGTGTTACCATCATCAGACTGTTGTCCCAATGCTTTTTGACTATGGAAGGCTGGGAGAAGGAAATATGCCATGTCATAACTGACAAATCAGCCAATCACGGAAGATGATAAAACATGGCGTAACTCTGCCCTTGACGGTCCCAAGCTCGGATGAAAAAGGAGGAGGGGGAGCAGTAACAAGCTCACTAAAAAAACCTGGGTTCAGCTGGCCTGGCTGATATTACCCTGTAAGGGCTCCTAATCCAGGGATACAGGATGAGAAGTGTTTGTACTCCTTGTTAGGAGTGGCTGCACATGGCGTCTGGTCCTTCATGTCAGAGGCGGCCATTTCTTTTGGAGCTAAGTCAGTGGCCTGCCACTGAGTAGTGCTCCCAGTCTTAATGACAAAGGCAGACGCATTCTACTTCACCCAGTCATGATGGTTATCAAGTCGATTGAGTGGAGATAAGAAAGAAGAAGACTTTTATTATGCTGGAACACTATCTTTATAATGAGAACGTTTAAATTTTTTTTTCCAAATTCCATTCATAGATGGGCAACTTTTTGAGCTTAATTTTTTTTTTATAAGCATTTTATTGGAAAAACTTAATTGATAAAAAATAAGATATATATAGGTTTGATTGAAAGAGAGAAAAGTATAGACTTGTAAATTTGTATCCCTCTATTTACATATTTAAATTTTAAAAATCGATTAATATTTATATTCTATTTAAATTTTGACAAGTGATTGGCTGTGAATGTTTTTTTTTTTTTTAATTCCATTTCGATTTATTAGAATATGTAACAATATTGTTTAAGTCATAAAAATATTTATTTCCTTATCTATTTTTCTCCAAATAGTTAGCGACTGGTTAAAAAATTATTTTGGCCAAAAAAGTATATGGTTGATATAATTTGTTTAATTCTTTTAAAACAATATATTCACAACTCGACATTAAGCCATTTTCTAAGTAAATTTTTCATTATTTAAAAATTTACACACCACTTTATTTTAGGAAGGAAGTGACTATAATGGCTGATGTTGAAAAACTCGAGCACTATTTAGTTATTTAAACCCCCAACAACAGCATAGAGTAGGAAAAGTGTAATTTTGTTTATAACTCTCAATGGTGTCAGATTAATTTGTCATTTATATTTTGTATTTCACTGAATTAATTTTTTTTAAGAAATGTTATTCAACCATAAAGTGTACAGGGTAGTTGGTGGTCTATGAATACCCTCTAGGAGCCTGGGAGTTACCTAAATGTTATAACATAGAATTTTTGAAAATATCTCTCTCCAAATTATAAATAGTTTTTAATTATATTAATTACAATCTTGTATATTAGATTGCCTTCACTGAATAATATACATTTGCTGATAATCACAAAAGACAATATTGTAATCAATTACAACTTAGGATATTATTAGGATATTAATTATTAATTATGAACATTTAAGCAATAATCTCGAATTTAAAATAAATATATCATATTTCTGATAAATATAATTCAACATTCAAGGCTGGTTGCAGATATTAGGTTATCATTGGAATCAGATTTTAAAAGAGATTAGAAAGAATTTATTAAATCTATTACTTAAATTTCTAAAAAAGTATTTCATTTTATGAGTGATTAAATATATTTGAGTCAAAATGAGGTATAGAAGCTAGGCCTACAAAGAAGACTCCTTAGTGGAAGTTTACTATATAATGACTGTGTGATGCTTGGATAGAAGTGTTGATTTTATTATTATTGGAGTGAATTGAAGGTTACACCTAATGACTGTGATTTAAAAAATGACTTTTCAATTTAATATTCTATTAGACATTTTTGGAATTTTATTTTGGGAAGAAGAAGTTTATTTAACACCCCAGTATAGAAACAAAAGTGGTGACAAAGAATGTGCCCTATAACTAATTTTGCCAAATTCACACAAAAGCGAACCTTTTTACCACCATTTCAGGCTACGAGCCTTCATCAAGGAGAGGTTTGATATTTTCAACATCTTAAAATAGATGTTATTATATCGATTGAATTTGATAGACTGGTGAAGCGTTAAGGCGAATATAAAGCCCAGAATGAAAAGCAAAATTTCAAGAGGGTGGTGATAATGTGCCTAAAATAAATAATGGTTACAAATAAAATAATGGTAACAAAAGGCTTTTTAAATGCAATTTAATTTTTTCTATTCTTTGCTTATTATTTTAATCCTCATTCCCTGTGAGGAGGGATAGGTGGTATTAAAGAATGTGTCACAAGGAGTCAATAAACGAAATGCATTGTTTTAATGCAATTTTATAGAAATGCATTAAAACAATGTATTTTGTTTATTGTCTCCTTATAATGCATTATTTAACATCTTCCTTGTGTTCTGCACTGGTAGAAATAGAATAATAGGCAATAAATAAATAAAACGAAATTTAGTTACAATTATTTTTATTTATATTTAACGCCTTGCCAAATGCTTTATTTTTATTTACTTCTCCTGACAAAGCCAAAAGATTTTTGTCGAAACGTTGTGAAAATAAAAAACTCCAACCGGCCGAAGTGTCTATTTTTCATATAAATATGAATGCCGGCCAGGCAGCCTCTATCTTTACGATATTATTTTTTAATTTAGGTAAAAATTGAACTAGAAAATAATATCACACTTGAAAATATAAAATTTTCAAAATGGTTGTAAATATTTCCCTCTCACAATAAATATGTTTACACAATCCATTTTAGACCAGTAGAAAGAATTTCATTCACATTTATCATGTTAAATTTATCATTCCTATTTTAAATAAATCTGGTTAACCAAATAAATAATAATTTTCGATTTATTAAATTATATATAATTTTATTTTCAACATTTTATTTTCTCAGAATAAACACCTTGAAAAATACATCAATAAATATCCTTTTAAACGTTTTACCAAAACATTAGAAGTCGATATCTACACATTTTGTTAAATTATAAATTATATGAATACCTTTAAATTATGGCTACAGTAAATTCTTTATTGCTAAGATTAAAACAACTATCTCTACAACGAATATTATTAAATTCATATAAATATAGACCTCTTTCGTCTATAACATGTGTTGAAAATAGGAAAATTATTGTTTCTAACAAATTAAGACATTTTAAAATTCAACAACAAATTCATAGGCATAAATGTAGTAAACCCACCTCAACAGATTGTTTCATTCCTCTAGAAATTGATGCGCCAGAGGAAGAAATTGAAGCTTCAGGTTGGGTGATTGAAATCAAGAGAGGTATGTAATCTTGTTTATGTCAAATACAATACTAACTAATAATGTAAACGCCACACTTTATATTAAACGGTCTTATTAATCTTTAAATTTTTAATTATTATTTGCCATTGTTGCCAATAATTGTGTGATTGAGTGGAGATAAGAAAGAAGAAGAAGATCAATTAAATCTTCCACAAATTACTTTCATCACCCTTTCTCTCCATTTCATCTTGAAGATAGATCTCTATTACTGCAGATGTCAATTGAATTTTAAAATTTTAATCATTGTACAAGCTTCACAATTCTATAAAAATACTGACCACTTAGGCAAAGTGCTGAAAAGCAAAGAGATATAAATTTATATTTAATTTTTAATTAAAAAGGCATATATTGGATCAAAAATAATTTATTTTACCAATATTTCAGCTGGCTGAACGCCAACCTTTATCAAGGTGTTATAACATTTTAAAGTGTGTCAACAACAAACTCAGCGCCACATAATGTCAACAGCGCTAAATATTGGTAAAATAAATGATTTTTTGATCCAATATATGCCTTTTTAATTAAAGATTTATCTATGGATTGCTCTATTTTCAAAAAAATAAATTTATATATCAGTACTATAGATTTTCCAGATATAAATTTGAAAAATGCAACCGGTTCCTTTGGAGAAATCCCTCAATAATATTGTGGCAAGTACTTCATTAAATGGTACTAAAGAATGCAGAAGTATATCAAACGCCTGAGAAGATAATTCGAAAAGTTGTAAATAAATTTTTAAAATGTTCTTTCACATTGTTTTGTTTCTATCTATAAAAAAAAAAAGGCACAATTTGGATTATTCTATATACAGTTACGAGCGTCATGCGTGGCCTCTGTCACGGTTTGCTTTTTTTTTGGAATGGTGCCCTCCTATTGGTCGGCTATGATCACGCCACCTTTGCCCCCTCCCCCCATCATGCCCCCCCCCCCCCCATTTCTGTAACTATTGTGTTGGAGCGGGTCGCTCCTTAAATAAATGCATATATTAGTTAATAACCAAATGGAATCCTCTCTTTCTTTTTCCCAGTAAGAGACGCCTACGGAAGCCAACAGTACATAGACAGATAAAGCACATAGGCTATAGTTATTTAACATATGCAATTATTTAAGGCGCCAATTTATAATTGTAACAAATAGTATTTGAATCAAAACATTCAATCGGGTAAAACACGGGCGTTGCCCGGGTCATTCGGCTAGTAGATTATAAACACAAGGTTAATAAGACCAAATATTTATTTATTTGTATTTGGTCTTATTACCTTGTGTTTATTATCTATAAAAAGAAAAAAAAAACTTTATGAATCACCTACATATATATGCATACCCAACAAATGATTTGCATAGTTATATAAAAGAATGTGTGTTGGCAGAGGATAAATTGAAGATGCTCACAAACCTCTTTGAACTTCCCTTGTTAAAAGAAGTTGCCAGAGAAAATGGCCTCGATGGTAAGTCTTTTGGTCAAAATTTTTAAAATAATTTTCATAGAATGGGGTGATATATTTATGTTAGAGTATATTCTTAAGGAAACAAAAAAAAAAAAGATTAAATCTATCTTGGCCATATGAAATTTCCTGCTCCACTAATGCCTATGTTTGTACCGACTACCTGTCTCACTGTGTAGCCTTCAACTCACCCCCAAACTCAACACATTACATAGAAAATGAAATAATTTAAGCAATATATATATACAGTATAACCTCGTTAATTCGACACACACAAATTCGACACTCTTACCTTAAAGCAATACTTAAAGTTTTACCGCATAAGTTTCTTTTATTTGTGAAAAATCAATTTTTATTTAAAGAGAAATCTAATATTTCTAACTTTTGGATGACGTATTCAACGTCATCCAAAAGTTAGAAATATTAGATTTCTCTTTAAATAAAAATTGATTTTTCACAAATAAAAGAAACTTATGCGGTAAAACTTTAAGTATTGCTTTATAATCATACGCCGCAGTCATTTATAATGTATTATAAGTTACTTTAAGTATTAGTTACGAACGGAGAAATACGTCCAGGGTAGCCTAGTGGACATGGCACCTGCCCGGTAAGCAGAAGGTTGTGGGTTCGATTCCCGCCCCTGGACACTTTTATTTTTCCGTTCGCCATTACTCTTCATATTTTCACCCTTCCATACGTCATCCAATCATATATAGACCATCACTCTTCATATATTCAACCTTTTCATACGTCATCCAAAAGTTAGAAATATTAGATTTCTCTTTAAATAAAAATAGATTTTTCACAAATAAAAGAAACTTATGCGGTAAAACTTTAAGTATTGCTTTATAATCATACGCCGCAGTCATTTATAATGTACTCTTACCTTAATTCGACGATATTCTGATGTCCCGACCTCCGGCCTAACAAATAACAAACCGTAATTCGACAGTATCGATAATACGACAGTTCCGATAGTTCGACCATTTTAAAATTCCAATTTCGACGATTGAATGTTTTTTTACATACAACTTTACCGCTAAAAAAGGAATTATGGCGGTGGCAAGCGGCGACGACAGCGGGCGCCGATAGGATCGCGCCTGCGCACTTTTGGTTTCTGTTAGTTTAAGTTTCACTTTGCAGTGCCATTGCGCAATGTCGCGAGTGTTATTGTTTTTTTTTTACGCGGGAATTTAGGAAATCCTGCGCTAATTAATAATATTATTTTCTTTTTAAATTTTGGCACTTAAATATTTAAGTTATTTTAAAATTTACAAATAATTTCCTTTCAAATAAATAAATCTTCATAAAATGTAGTCACAATGATTATGATAAGATTTTATTTCAATATTCCATTTCCATATTATTATAAAAGATTTAAACACAAAATCAATAACACCTGCAGCAGCAGTGGATGTCTTTAATACAATAAAAACTTTGTAATTTAAAACACATTCCTAGGAAGAAAGACATGCATTTTTTTTTTAAATAGACCATCTGGAATACATCCTGAATAGGATTTCAGTGCAAAAACAGACATCTATAAAGGAATTTTTAAAAAGATCTTCATGATTATTTTTAAATATTATTTTTAAATTTTCTTTTTATTTTCCATATTTATTTCCTTTCAACTGCTATATTCTTCAATTAGAGTAAAATATTATTTGTAATTATTTTCTGTTTCAAAAATATGTAGTATTGCCATTTTGTCCCTGATACTAAAAGTTATTAATGAAAATAAAAAATACAAAAAAGGACACACACATTGGTTTTAATTAATATGATCAATTTATATTACAAAGCAATTTAAAAAAAAACATTATTTTAGAGAGTTAGATGATTAGCTAATCATCTAACCTTAATTCAACACTTCCTTTAATTCAACCGAAAGCTCTGATCCCTTGGGGTGTTGAATTAAAGAGGTTCGACTGTGTATTTATTTTATAAATAAAACAAACTTATAATGTCCTTACTGCAATAAAAAAAAATATATATATATATGTAATATGATCCAAAGTTATTACACTGCAATATTTGATGTATTACACTGTTGTAGAATCCTGTCGACTTTAGGAATAGCTGTGGTATTCTACTATGTTGGGAAACCTTACTCTTGGTGTTGAAGGTTGTTGAAGTGGTGACGCAGTCGTGGTGAATGATGCAGTCGTGGTGGATGATGCAGTCGTGGTGGCTGAGTGAAAGGATTACACACAGGGGAAATAAGCCGGGACACTTGATGGTTGAAAATATAAGGCAACGGGTTGGAGGAAAGAAAGCTTTTGAGAAAGGCAGAGCGGTTTTTGATGATTAATTAGTTGATCACATGGCGATGATTGGATTTAGATGAAATGAGCGGCGAGAGAGGTCTCGAGAGTAGATGTTACCTTGTTGGAAGCGAAGGAGCAACTGACAATTCTTGCTTTTCGATTTAACACCAAGACTCAGTTTCTTTCTGATTGGTCGAGAGATGATCACATGATCTTTTCCTATTGGTCGACCTATTTAGATGCTGTCTCCTGATTGGCCGGCGGTTTCCTTTGGTGTTGCTTTTGCCGGAAGATATATCCGATTTCGTTAGGAAGTGTTGGGTAGCTCGACGCTTATAACTTCGGCGGATATTAGATACGTCCTGTCTTTGCCGGAAATATTGGGTGTTAGCTTAACATTTATAACTTCTGCGGTCACTAGATACGTCCTGTTTTGCCAGGAAGTGTTGGTTTAAACTTAGCTCGCAGGGTTCCCGGGGTCAGAAGGTTAACTGCGACGTTATTAATAAATATGTTCTCCTCTAGATCTACTTCCTATGTCTTTTGTTACTTTCTTTCCTCCAGTTACCTTATTCTTTTATTAAATCTTTGAAAATCATACATGGTACATACATAGTGGGTCGGGGAGCATACAATTATATACAAATTATGACATATATATATATATGAAAAAACAATAGAAAAAAAAAAGATAAGTGGGTCAGGTGTTGATATTAAAAATAAAGAAGGCATTTCCTGACCACGAGCACATGTGCTTTTTAGATGGCAGAGCGCCATCTAGTGGAGCAAGAATAAACTAAACGTTTATTTAGCTTGCTCTGTGATATTTGGCCAACCCAATTTCTTGATAAATCAAGAAAAGTCATCCACGAACGTGTTTCGCGCTGTTGGCGCTCATCAGCGTAGAGTAGACTGTAACCACTGCGATCAAAAACAGTCTACTCCACGCTGACGAGCGCCAACAGCGCAAAACGCGTTCGTGGATGACTTTTCTTGATTTATCAAGAAATTGGGTTGGCCAAATATCACGGAGCAAGCTAAATAAACATTTAGTTTATTCTTGCAAGCTAAATAAACATTTAGTTTATTCTTGCTCCACTAGATGGCGCTTTGCCATCTAAAAAGCACATGTGCTCGTGGTCAGGAGATGCCTTCTTTATTTTTAATATATACATATATATGGGAGGGCTTGGCTCATCAGTGGTGAACCCTCCCAGCGGTTTTGCCAATTTAATCTACCAGACTGCTTCTTAGAGCTCTACTAATACTGTATTGAAGGATTCTACTTATATATGTTATACTGAAGGGTGGAATCTCAGAAATGGTATTTAAGAAAAACTATGGACCCCTGCCTATTATACAGTTTTTTTTTTTATCCCTAGTACACGTGGTCATGATAATCATGGTTGGTAGTAGTGCCGACTGTAAGTACTCCACAGCATGTGAAAAGTAGTTTGACACAGGGAATATCTCCCAGCCTCAACTTCATCCATCCTCCATAGTTACTTTGAGATGAAGGGAGTTTTGTCCAAGAGTAGTCACAACAAAAAGAGAATATTTGATAATAACCTGTGCTGTGTGAGCAGAAGAGCTTAAATTGACTTGTTCCATTATATGTTGTTGTTGTTGTTTCTTATTCCCTTGTGTAAAGATTACACGAATTCCATGAGTTCATGCTCCTCGAGCTGTTTTATGATGAGCAGCGGCCTCTCCCAAAGGTCCTGTTTAGTGCATCTAATGCAAGCCAAAATGTGTTCAAAATGTCAAAATGTGTCCATTATATGTATGTTCCATATGTAAATACCTGTTTTTTTCCTCTTTTCGCTCTCCACTTCTTCCATCCATATTTCCAATTTTTTTTTCTTTTTTTTTTTTCTTCCAAATCCATATTCTTATTTTCCATAGGATCTTTCAAATAATAATCTGTATATATTTATCATGTGTATATAATCTTTCTCCATTTTTACCCCTTTGTATATTTCCCACTTTCATAGGTTTCTCCGTCTTGTAACCCCAAGGAGAATCCTCTGTAAGACCAGTGTGTCTTAATAAAGGTTTTTGTGTGTGTGTGTGTGTGTTTTAGTAACAGAATTATTACCATCAACGGACCTAAGTGCTAAGATGTAAATTTAAAAATTGTTTCAGTACTTTTGTCTGACAAATAACAATGCCGTTACTTCGGGCACTATTTATTAATTTGGTCTTCTTTTTTATCTCCGCTCAACAATCATATCAAGGTATCAATGAGTCTGTAGCACTTGTGCTTGCTGGGGATGAATCAATGAATTAGCCAATACACTCAATAACATAGGTTGCAGGTTGAGAATTGCACTTAGTGGGGGAAAAACCTTGCAATCATTTGGTCTTATCACCTTATGTTTATACCAATGTTGTTACCAAAATTTTAGAGTTTATCTATATGGTCTTATGTCTCCAAACTCTAATCCAAATTATATCATTTTTTGTTAAAAACGGTGTAAACATATTTCCCATGGATTA
>CP092868.1:3469520-3493864 GCA_030710605.1 Cordylochernes scorpioides | reverse complement strand
AAAATGAAGAAGAAGAATTGGGGACTATTTGGGAATTTATGAGGAAATAAAGAGCTAAAGATAAAGAAGTATTGCATCATTGGAGAACGGAACCTGCTCAAGGCTAGAGAAGCAGAATATAGTGTAAATATGCAAGTGTTGTTGCTTATTCCTCAAGTCATTTAAACAATCTCCATTAGGTCCCATTATCTCAGCTTTTCTATTATAGTCCTGGGGTTTTCCCAAAGGTCTTTTTTTGGAGAATTTGATACAATAGATGTTCAGGACTGGCAAGCTGGGAATCGCAATCGCTTGGGTAATTTCGGGAATGTTTTGATTTTTTCATTAAATTTGAGCATTCTAAGATGTCCTGTTCGTAATCTTGAAATCGCCGTTTGTTCTTCCCTAAAATATGCAAGTAAGTTTATATACAGTCGAACCTCTTTAATTCAACACCCCAAGGGATCAGAGCTTTCGGTTGAATTAAAGGAAGTGTTGAATTAAGGTTATATATGATTAGGTAATCATCTAACTCGCTAAAATAATATTTTTTTTAAATAGCTTTGTAATATAAATTAATGATATTAATTGAAACCATTGTGTGTTTTTATATTATTTTCATGATTAACTTTTAGTATCAGTGACAAAATGGCATTAATACATATTTTAGAAACATAAATAATTGTAACAAATAAATTTATTGGCAATGTGTTTCTTTTCAGTAATATAATCAAATATTAACTCTACAGACATTAAAATATTAAATATAATATATTAAATAATATTTTATTCTAATTGAAAAATATAGCAGTTGAAAGGAAATAAATATGGTAAATATATAAAAAGAAAATTTTAAAATATTATATTTAAATAATCATGAAGAGATCTTTTAAAAAATTTCTTTATAGATATCTGTTTTTGCACTGAAATCCTATTCAGGATGTATTCCAGATGGCATTTTGAAAAAACATGCATGCCTTTCTTCCTCTGAAATGTCTTTTAATAAATAAATTTTAATGTATTTAAGGCATCCACTGCTGCTGCAGGTGTTATTGATTTTGTGTTTAAATCTTTTATAATGACACAGAAATGGAATATTGAAATAAAATGTTGTCATAATCATTGTTGGATCATTTTATAAAGATTTATTTATTTAAAAAGAAATTATTTATAAATTTAAAAATAGCTAAAATATTTCAATGTTAAAAATAAAAAAATAAAAATTATTATTAGTTAGCGCATGATGCCGAAATTCCAGCGTAAAAAAAACAACATTAACATCCGCGAAATTGTGCAACGGCACTGCAAAGTGAAAAGTTAAAAGTGCGCGATCGTATCGGCGCCCGCCGATGCCGATCGTCGCCGCCGTAATACCGTTTAGCGGTAAAGTTGCATGTAAAATAACATTCAACTGTCGAAATTCGAATTTTAAAATGGTCGAACTATCGGAACTGTCGTATTATCGATACTGTCGAATTATGGTTTGTTAGTTGATAGGCCGGAGGTCGGGACATCAGAACATGGTCGAATTATCGCCGAGTGTCGAATTGGGGTGTGTCGAATTAACGAGGTTATACTGTATAAGGTAAAGTGTGGGTTGATACTAGGTCGCCTTCTAAAAAGTTAGATATTTGGCTGGAATTTTCTATTAAAAAGGTTTATGAATTTCTGAAGACACTTCAAAATGAATTTTATCGGTTTCATAAAAATGAAAATGTGAATTCTTTACCATAAAAAATACCTAATAATATCAAATTAAAGTAAGTAACAGGCATTCTTATAGTCCTTATATTATTATTATTATTGCGTATGATATTGTTTTTTACAGCACAATACAACAATGTTGGCAAGTTTCTCTAGAGTGGAATGTCGAGGTGACGAATCCACTCCAGGGCCTCCTCTGTGCACCGGTGGATATCCCCAAGTGTTCCCTGGAAGAATCTTCGAGGACAGTCCCTTAGGATATGGTGCATTGTTTGTATTTGTCCACAGTCGCAGTTCTGGTCTGGACTCATGTTCCACTTATTTAGTAGGTAGTTGCATCTACCAGTAGAGGTCCTGATTCTATTGAGGGTTGACCAGGTCCTCCTAGGTAGGTTGTAGCCGGGAGGTTTGGTGTTAGGGTCCTCCACCAGGTCTTTGTTGGCGATGGCAAGATTGCTCCATCGGTTTCTCCACTCTTCTTTAAGATCTACATTTTCATCGGCCACCCATGCAGGATTCCTTGATATTAGTCGAGTTGGGGGAGGAATTTCGAGAACAGTGTTGATTGGAAGCTTAGTGTTAGCTTTAATTTTACTGAGAAGGTTGGAGGTAGATTTCTTTCTTCTGAGGTCAGGAGGTGCTATGTTAGAGAGATATGGGAGCCAGTCTATAGGGGTAGGTCTCATGTTTCCCGTTATTAATCTCATAGTTTGGTTAAGTTGAGCATCTATGCTGTCTGTATGGGAGCTTCTTTCCCACACAGGGGCGCAGTACTCCGCAACTGAGTATACTAAGGCGAGGGCAGTCGTGCGTAGAGTGTCAGCACCACAGCCCCACGTGGTGCCTGCCAACCTAGTCATGATATTATTCCTTGTTTTTAATTTATCTCTCGTTTTTTCAAGGTGTTGGCGAAAAGTGAGAGATCTATCAAGGGTTACTCCCAGATATTTGGGGCATGGATCATGGCTGAGTGGTTTGTTGCAGAATGTGAGTTTCAAGGGTCTATTGGCTTTATGGTTATTCAGATGGAATACTGATGAGACTGTCTTGGAAGGGTTGGGAATCAGGTGCCATTTTGAGAAGAAATTCTCCAATTTCTTTAGGTCTTCATTGAGTATCTGTTCCAGAGTTGAGAAAGATTGTTCTTGGTGAAGAAGAGCTATATCATCAGCATACAGAAATTTTTGAGAATTAGTAGCTGGGATATCAGCAGTGTAGACATTAAATAGTAAGGGAGCAAGAACTGACCCCTGTGGCAGTCCGTTATTTAGGGTGCGAGGTCTGCTTTTTTTGTTGTTGAGGTGTACTGTTATTTTCCTGTTGGTGAGAAAATTATTTATTAGTTTGATGATATTTTTACAGTTGATTATTTTGGATAGTTTGTATAATAATCCCTCTCTCCAAACTGTATCGTATGCGGCGGTTAGGTCCACAAAAACTGCTCCAGTTTTTAATTTTTTCTGGAATCCATCTTCAATTGTGGTTGTTAGTGCCAGGGTTTGCTCTGCACAGTTTCTCCCTGGTCTAAAGCCTGCTTGTTCTATGGGTAAGTACTCTTCTATGATAGGTGATATTCTGTTGAGAATGATTCTTTCCAAGATTTTATAAGGAATGCAGAGGAGTGATATTGGCCGGTAATTGTTAGGGTCATCTGAGGTCTTTCCTGGTTTCAATATTGCCAGGACCTTGGCTTGTTTCCACACTGATGGAATGGAACCTGTTGATAGGATGTTGGTGAACAGTTTTGCCATCCATTTTATGGCCTTTTGGCCTAGGTGTTTCATAAATTCTGGCATGATACCATCTGGTCCCGGGGCGCGATTGTTGTGTGTTACTTTAATCGCATCTTCTACTTCATTAAGATCTATATTGGTTGATAACTGTGGGTGAGTTGAAGATTTACTCAAATTGG
Organism: Cordylochernes scorpioides; assembly: GCA_030710605.1. Taxonomy (NCBI): domain Eukaryota; kingdom Metazoa; phylum Arthropoda; class Arachnida; order Pseudoscorpiones; family Chernetidae; genus Cordylochernes; species Cordylochernes scorpioides. Next base: position 3,490,269 of record CP092868.1, on the reverse strand, counting down.
TCCCAATGACTTTTTTAAGCCTGCTTTTTTCTGAGGGGTTCGGATGTATCCTGGATTTACTTGAGATACAAGTTGCTATTTTATTTGGGTTGGTTAGTTGGTTGTGTTTATGAGGGGGGTCAGCACCACCAAGTTTTCTCAAGAGGGACCAGCTTTTCCTACTTGATTTGCTGAAATCCATTTGTTCAAGCATGGTGTGCCATCTGTGTTTTCTTGAATCGTCTAAGGATCTGATGAGGTTTTCAGCTGTTTCTGTATTTCCTGAGAGGTTATATTCCTGATAAAGTCTTTCAGATTCTGGTGACCAGCATGGTATATAGATTTTTCTATGTCCCCGGGGGATAAATTTTTTGGCACATGATATTATTAGATTTGAAGCTCTAGAGTAATTTTTAGGGGTTGGAGGGATTAGGTTGATATTATCCTCAATATACTTGGTGAAGGCTTCCCAATTAGCCTTTCCAAGATTCCACCGTGGGATTGGAGCGCTATCAATTTGTGGGATCTGTATGCCCATTTCGTATATTGATGGGCAATGTTGGCTTTTGGGAAATTTGGTTAGAATTTTATGAGCAATTTGGATGGATATAAAAACATAATATAAAACACATATATAGTTTTCACATATACTTCATCCCCTAGCTTTATTAATGTTAAACTTAAACTCCACACTTGTTTTTCACAGGGGCATTATTTTATTAACAATAATAAATTTTAAATTTCGAAACTATTATAGACGTTTTAATTTTTAAAAAATTAATGGGAGGGCCCCCCCCCCCCTGGCTCATCAGTAGTAAACCCTCCTTAAACTGGCGAAACCGTTGGGAGGCTTCACCACTGATGAGCCAGGCCCTCCCATTAATTTTTCATTGCAATAAGGGCAGTATAAATAGTTTAATTTTTAAAAAGAATCATAAGCATTTATAATTGTTTCGAATTTTCATAAAAGATGGCACCGCTAATGCATCATAATAATAAATTTGATATATATTCATTTCAGGTGAAAATCACACCTAAAACTAGGTTTTCTCCTCAAATAGGTGATTAATCTATAGCAATATATAGTGTGGTAGTAAACTGTTTAGGTCCAGTGAGTTGATTTGTTGAGGAAAAATTTGAGAAAATTATAATATATGGTTTACCTCTTGCGCGCGCGCTTTCCCCATCTATTTGCAGTTTTTTTTTTTTCAATTTATCCCAAGTACACATTTTACAAGCCATGATAATCATAGTTGGGTAGTTAGCGACTGCTTTTACTGTAAGTGCACCACATGTGAAAAGCAGTTTGACTTTATAGTTGACCTAAGAGAGTAAGTATATAGTAAATATAATATAATAGGAGCTAAATATATATATATATATCACATCTAATGGCCCTTTAAAGATTTTCAAAACAGTCTTGTAGAATTTATATTAAAAAAAAACTAGTTTTATTAGACATGGAAGAATTAAGGAATTTTTAGTTCTCTTAGTTTTCTCTGCCTGGAAGATGTGATGTAATAACCGTTCTCTCTTCTTATAGCAAGATAGGATGAATAGATGGGGACCTCTTAAGGGAAAAGAGAGTGTATGGGCTTTTAAGTGAAATAATCAAACAGAAACACAAGATAATAAAACCAAATCCAAATAATAGATAAGATGGATAATAATAGATAAGATGGTAACAATGCAGTTACCAAAACGTCACACACAATTTATTTGGTCTTATTATCTTGTGTTTATAATCTATAACCCCAATTGTGCCTTATCATAACCAAACAGAAAAAAAAGCTTTCAGGGCATTCACTCCAAGGATCATCTGGAGATCGTCTATTGACCACATTAGAGGGATGCACCTTAAAGACTGAAAAGGAGAGTTAGTCCAAGGGAAGATTGCTAAACTATTAGAATGGATTGTAATTTTTCTTTGTGTATGGAGAGATTAGCCCAATTCTATCTCTCAGAGCAGGGTGAAATAGCGCTCCATAATGACATATCAGAGATGGCACTGTGCACTGAATATAATATTCAGGCAGATAGAGATTTATCGACCAATTAGGCTTTAAGCATATAATATTGTCGCGGCTTGACCCTCTGGTTCTTGCGCGACGACGACGCTTCTTCCGCCGTGGATCACCTACCCGGGCTCCCGCTGCTCTCCCTCTGCAGCTGGACCCTGCAGAGCACCCATGGACGTCCGAGAACCACCGCTCAAGTGGAACTCCCTTCCTCTGGCAGTATCTCTCGGCCTTACCACTGGCGGGGGGACACGAGAGACTTACCAGAAGAGTAGCAGCAGGAATGTGGCGATGGCGAGAGGAACAACAGCAGGCGGCATGGAGACTTGAAACACTACTCCTTATTGTCATTTACTACTGAACATTACATATAACTTGAATAATAAACAACGGGTATTTACATTACGGCACCCCCTGGGGCCAATATGAATATCTATTTACATACATTTTCCCCAGGAAACAGGATCACAGCAGTTGGCGATTCCCACACCAGTTTCAGATGGAAAAAGGCGAAAGCGCCATCTATTGGCGGAGGTTGTAGTCATTTTGAGGCCTTATACGCGTCGTGATATGTAAATAAGGAGTATATAAATTTTGGCCATTATAAAAGAATAGGAAAATTTTCAACATCGCTTTTTTAAGGTTGAATTATTTTTGGCATTTCTTTGGAGATACAATAAAGTTTTTGTTCTCTGAGACTTTGAGTCACCTATCATTTCCTATTTTACAATACTTACATTCAAGCACATACATGTAATGATATACTTCAAACCTTGTAGAAGAGCTTAAGCTTGAAAGTTAATCTATAGGTTATCATATATGTTGTGCAGAGTATTAGGCTCATAGATTGTTGAGCTCTGGAAACCAAAAGGAATAATACTCTGCTAGTGATCTCTTTTGACTTGTATATAATATATATATTATAATAGGAAATAAACTAATGCTTAGTTAATCTTGCCTCGTCTTGGATAACAACACATGGTGGCAGCGGTAAACTGAATTCATAAAGAAGGTCGTTGTTCGAAGAAAATTTGAAATTCGACATCAAGCAAGCTTAGAGCAGTAAACTGAATTCACAAAGAAGGTCGTTGTTCGAAGAAAATCTGAAATTCTACATCAAGCAAGCTTAGAAGCAGTAAACTGAATTCACAAAGAAGGTCGTTGTTCGAAGAAAATTTGAAATTCGACATCAAGCAAGCTTAGAAGCAGTAAACTGAATTCACAAAGAAGTTTGTTGTTCGAAGAAAAGTTGAAACTTGACATCACAAGCAAACCTTTTGGAAAGTTATATTATATTATAAGTAAATCTTTATAATGTCCCAAAATTATAATTGTGTAGCCCCAGAACCTTTTAATTTTTCAAATCCAGGTGATTGGCCAAAATGGATTAGGAGATTTGAACGTTTTAGGCAGGCAAGCGGGTTAATTAATAACCCAGAAAATGAGCAAGTTAATATGCTCGTGTACTGCATGGGTGATAATGCAGATGACATTTTGTTGTCATGTAAAATAGCAAGTGACCAACTAGAAAATTATGGTAAAGTTATTGAATGCTTTGAAAGTCACTTTATTCCAAGACGTAATATAATTTATGAAAGGGCAAGATTTAATCAAAGATGTCAGCAGGAAGGGGAAAAGGTGAATGAATTTATCACAGCACTCCATAGCCTAGCTGAGCACTGCAATTTTGGGATGTTACATGATGAGTTGATTAGGGATAGGATAGTTGTTGGAGTAAGGGATAGAGCATTATCTGAAAGAATGCAACTTGATACAGACTTGACCTTAGTAAAAGCCACACTAATGGCAAAGCAATTAGAAAGTGTCAAAGAACAGCAGTCTAGCCTTTACCAACAAGATTCTGTAGATCAAATAAAGAAAATGCCTAATCATATAAAAGAAGCAAAAAGGCACGAACCAAAAATAAGACAATTCAAGTCAAACCAGTTGGGAGGGTCATCACATGGATGCACCAGGTGTGGCAATTCAAATAATCATGATTGGAAAAATTGTCCAGCTATGAACTTGTATTGTAGTAAATGCAAGAAAAAGGGCCATTATGCCAAAGTATGTAGATCAGAAGCCATAAATGAAATAAAATCAGAGATAGCTTTTTTGGGATCTGTAGAGGATAATTCCAAGAAATGGATAGTACCAATTAAGGTAAATAATAGACAAATTAATTTTAAAATTGACACTGGAGCTGATGTCAACGTGCTCCCCCTACAATATTATTATCAAAGTTTCCAAAGAATAAAACTGGAAAAATCTGATAAAATATTACAAGGTCCAAATGGAATACCCTTGGAAACAGTTGGAATGATCCACGTAAAACTTCAAAATAAAGGCCAGCACTTAAACTCGAAAATATACATTGTTGATAAACTAAAGCAGCCACTCCTCTCTGGGGAGACAAGTGAAAAATTAAACATTGTGAGAATGATTCAGCAATTTTCATCAGGAGGCCGCGGCGGACAGCGTGGTAGACTCGGAAGTGGAGATAACAGAGGCTGCTACAACTGCGGGGAAGAAGGCCACCGCAAGTTTGAATGTACCAAACCTGCCCGTGGTGGTGGCCGTGGACAGAGCCGTGATGGAGGCAGCAACAACACCTGCTACAACTGCGGAGAAGTTCGCCACCGTAAATATGAGTGTACCAACAACACGGCTGAAGATGGAGGACAGGAGGAGAACCAGCGCAAGTCCAAGAAGGCTTGCTACACCTGTGGGGAGTTTGGCCATAAGAAGGACGACTGCCCCAAATCTGGAACTCAAGAGTCCAGAGATGAGGAGGAGTCCTCTGACAATGAGGAGGAAGACAAGTCCAAGAAGAAAGAAAAAGATTGCTATCTGACTCTTCAAGCACATAGGACGATGCCCCTGGAAAGCGCCAGGAGCAGAGAAATGAGGAGACCCCCACTTCGACATCAACCTGGCTCTCAAGGAGATGCAAGGATGACTAGGAGCAAGAGACCGAGGAGGATTGCCCTACACCAACGGCCTCATCTACAAGAGATGGAAGGATGCAGAGGGACAACCAAGACCAGGATCCAGAGAAGAGCCTCCCTTCAATGCCAGCCGTGCATACAAGATGGAAGGGCAGTCAAGATACCTCGAAGGTCCCTGTAAAGTTAAGGGAGGAGATGTGCAGAGTATTAGGCTCATAGATTGTTGAGCTCTGGAAACCAAAAGGAATAATACTCTGCTAGTGATCTCTTTTGACTTGTATATAATATATATATTATAATAGGAAATAAACTAATGCTTAGTTAATCTTGCCTCGTCTTGGATAACAACACATATGTGTTAGTAGAATGAACTGTATGGAATGAATTTTTATATTTTCACAAACATTATTCTTGAAAATGCAAAAGTTTAAATGTTTTTCACATGTTTACGCATGTGGTACACTTACAGTAAAAGCATCAACTTCTGCCCACCATGATCATCATGGCTTATACCACATGTACTAGGAATATAATAATAATAATTTTTACAAATCTAAAATATATATGTCGTAAAATCCGGTAAGCCAACAAGTGACTTGGAAGCAGTCGGGGTTGAGCGGCAAGGCGTGCAGAGTGGGAAGTCCGCACGGGACAGTAAGGACAAAGTTTGGGATCAAAGACGCTCTCCTAGTACATCTCACGTGGCACCAGGACCAGGCAAAAGTGTAGGATTAACTGAGGAAAGCTCGGCGTCCAGCCTGAAGCCGCGGAGGTAGGGAGGAACCAAAACGGCGGCCATGAGGGCCGCCGTGAGGTCTAGCACTGCAGCGGGCCTCTCCGAAAATATCCACTGTAACCTAACTAACTGTCAACATCCGGACCAACGCCCCTTCTTTGTCCCTCTCTGGATCCCCGTGCCCAGTGGCAAGCTGGTGTCACTTTGAGACGACTAGAAAAGACGTCATACTTTATTACTTACATATCACATTATTTAAATTACGATATATATTATCCAATTTTATAGAAAATGTCTATGAACTTTTTAAAGATATTTCCAATAAAAATTAAATGATGTATTAGCTATATTGGAATATATTGTAAGGGAAAGCATATCCTGTAATCTATTTTTATAGTGTGCTTATTTATAAGAGTCTCATGTTCTACTGGCTGAGCTAGCCGGTCTCATTTATAATGCTTTTGAGGTTAAAGACATGAAAACTTCATATACTAAAAGATTTTAGCTTGAAAGCTTAAAAAAAAAGAGATAAGAAGAATTTTCAAGATTGAAACTTAAAGGCGATCTCGCACTAACACTTTTAATTGGGGAATTTTTTATTTAGATACCATATACTTTATAAGGCAAATCCCACAGCCTATAATTGACTTTTTTTATCCATAAAAAAAAAAATAAAAAAAAAATATATAGTACACATTTGAAATTTGGCAAATCAAAAATTTTTTCGAAAAATTAAATCAATTTGCAGTGGGTTAAATAACTAATTATAAAACAATCAAGAATAATTTTTAAAAACATTTCAAATGAATATTTCAAACTTTTTTTATAAACTAAATTTCAATTTAATTTTAGATGTACTCAAAAATGATATTTTAAAAATGCTATAAATACAGATATATATTTTTAAAATATTTTTCAATAAGTTATTTTTTTATTTGTTGGCATTTCATTGATTTATCACTTTGTTTACGTCTGGATTTTGTTTTTCTCTATTTGATTCAAATTTTTAAATAAGGTTTGTTCTTAAAATATTTTGCAATTTTAAAAATACTATATTTTCCAGTATATTTAAACAATTCGAAATATATATATAGAGAGAACGATATATTATTTTAAAATTAAAAAATACATTACCGCATAATTGATTTATATATTCGCATCCTAAAAAAATAATTTTTAATTTTCTCTTTACCAAAATACTAATTAAAAAATTATTATTATTTTATTTTAAAATATATTTTTAGGTCGTAAATTTTAAATATACATTTATTCAAAAACTAAAACTAAATATTTTGCGAAAAGCAAATACTTTGAAAACACATGTCATTATTTTTTCGAGCATATATATTTCATTTTTGTAAATTAATCTTCCATTTTTAATCTGAAAGTCAGTTATCAAAAAGCCCATTTTATTGTCTATTTACTTGGAAAATTTTATTATTTAAATAACAATTTTTTTTTAAATGTCATACTTTACATTTAAAAAAAAAAAACTTTATTTGAAAAGAATTGATCAAATGAAAATGCTAGTTTTTTTTTTATTTTATCAGATACAATCAGATGTATAAAATGCTTGGTAAATAAGATATTCTTTTATAAATTAAAATACACTCCTATATGACTTAATTTTTTTTTCTTATTACAAATATTATTTAAAGTTGAATTTAGATAAGTGTTAATAGTGTGTTTTTGTTTTGTTTTAATATTATATATGATTTTTATTGAGCTTCAAAACTGGTATGAAAATAATTATATACTGAATTATTTTATAAACTCATTTCATTTAAATTCTCTCTAAATTACCTATTTAAAAAAATTAAATAAAACATTATAAATATATTTTAACAAAAATATAAATTTATAATAATTATATATATATAATTTTTAATTTAAATATATATTTTTTTATGACAGAAACACTAGGCAATAAGTCCTTTGGTATCTTGTGTCAATTTACAATCCAAATTCTAGCTTATCATATAAAGTAGGAAGTAAGTCCGAGTATGATTTTATAGCAAATTTCAAATTTGGGAAGTATTAAGAATTTTTCAAAGGTTGCTTGATATATATTTTTTCACAAAGTTTTCACAATGAGTATATATAAACTCATGGACAAAACTTAAAGAAATGGAGCCTTTGATATTGCCGGCCATCTATATACAGTATAACCTCGTTAATTCGACACACCCCAATTCGACACTCGGCGATAATTCGACCATGTTCCGATGTCCCGACCTCCGGCCTATCAAATAACAAACCGTAATTCGACAGTATCGATAATACGACTGTTCGTGGCATGAATGTTCAGTAAAAGATACTAAGAAGCACTTTGCCACTTGTCTTGAATTGTTTTATTTTCTTTGGGTTTTAGAGTTATGAGTAGCTACCACATGAATTTAGATTACATGAATTTGACTTAGATTTTGATACTAGTGGTAGAGAGAGAGAAAACAAAAAAGCTATTAATTAACCAAACTAGAAATTTGCATACATGTTGATTGCTTTAAAATTTACATATTAAAGATTTATATTGTACAATTGAATTTAGAATATTTTGGCTTAATTTTCATATATAAAATTGAATTTAAGGAAATTATTAACTATAGGATCCAACATACTCCCCCGGCTGGGAAGAGATGACCAGAAAATAAAAAATAAAAAAAATAAATAAAAATAAAAAAGAGTTCCAATAGTATAGATGCTGGACTAATTGATTCCGACTATGTAGCTAAGATTACAATTCTCATTGTTTGAAAGGTAATGGAATCAGCTTCCATCTTTGAGTATCCGATTGAGGTGAATCTTGGATGAGATTTTCAGATTCGTTGGCCAGTTCTCTTTCGGGAACTGCTGGATTATCAGACTCTGCGGCTGCTAAGTCGGATTCAATAGGATCTTCCCAAGGTTTTGATTCAGCCTTTATGCATGAGCCTTGTTCGGTCGATTCCTCTAAATGTTCTTTGGAGAGTTGTCGACTTTCTGCCGCCTTCTCAAAATCTTCCAGATTGACTGCCTTTTCTAAAGCTTCGGGTCTTAAGACTTCTTTCTTCAAGATTTCTGGCCATTCTATATATGCCGATGAACTGTAATTTTCATCGTCGTCTTCAGATTCCTTGACGTCTTCTAAGCATAGAGAATCGATGGGCTTCCAGCGGGATAATTTAGCCTTTTCACCGCTCTGTAGATAATCCTTTGTTGATGTATCCACAATTTCAACAGGTACAACTTTCTGTTTGCCTGACGATTCATTAGCTTCTGTATAAACATTGATTATGCCACTGGTAGCCTCTTTAGGTCGATTAAGATCAGCTTCAACTACATTGAGGTGAGCTGAGTCATCATGGCACAGTTCTTTCTTATCCAGAGCTTCTACACTGACCACTGGTTCTTTCGAATATTTACCTTCCGATTTATCAATAACCGAAACTTCGGAGATTTCAATCTTTGGAGTCCCGATATCTTTGTTAGACTCTTCGTCTTCAATGACAAAAGTGGTTTCTAAAATTGAAGAATCTTCTTGATTCTCATCAATAGCCTCAGGAATGTCGGCATTCTCAGTTAAGAGATTTTTGATAAGTGATTCCTGGCGTGGGGATTTTGGTTGTAAGAGAGGGAATTTTTGATTTTCATTTAAATAGGAATACTTGAGTCTACCTCCAACTCTTAGAAGTCCTTGAGTGTCTAAGAAGGGATTTAGAGAAGTTAGCTTGTTGGACAGAGGTAGTTGCTTGTTTGACTTCAGTAATTTTATTTCCGTGCAGAATTCAACTTGCTGAATTGATTTGACTAAGACTTGAATTGCCTTTGTTAATTCTCTTGTTGTCAAAGGTCCTTTCTGACGAATTGGATCAAAGAGGAGGCAATTGTAGTAGAATCTCCAACACCAAGCTGTTATTCGGATCAATTTGGTCATTGTGGAATACCTTTCAATGAATTCTAGATTTAACATAGTTTCTGAATTTTGAATTAAGGTTGTTTGATCCAACACTTGACCCTCACCGACTTCTTCTTGAATGATATTGAGATTTACTTGGGTTGGTGAAGAAGGAATATATCGAACATTATTTTCTTGAAGCCAAATAGGACCCCGCCACCAAATTCTATGATTGACCAAGTCTTGAGGCATGATTCCTCTTGATGCGCAATCAGCTGGATTATCTTGACTGGATACATGGAACCAATCAGTGATTTGAGTCAAATTTTGAATTGACGACACTCTGTTCGAAACAAAGGCTTTCCATCTGCTGGCATCTGATCTTATCCAATCTATGCAGATTTGTGAATCAGTCCATAAAAAGGTTTTGTCAGGTTGAAAAGGAAATGATTCAAGAATGACTTGATTCAGTTGAGCCAAAAGCAATGCTGCACTTAGTTCAAGTCTTGGAATTGTAATGGTCTTTAATGGTGCAACCTTAGTTTTTGAGGTTATCAGATTGATTTTGATCTTTTGAATTTTGAATCTAGTTTTCAAGTAAAAAACTGCTGAATAAGCATTAAGGGATGCATCACAAAATCCATGTAGTTGTAATTCTTCTATTTCAGAAGATGAACTGTTCAGGTATCTTGGTATTTTGATTTCCTTTAGGCACGATAGTTGAGTTTGGAATTTATTCCAATTTGACTTTATATCTGATTCAATTGGTTCATCCCATGAAGTTTTCTCAGCAGGAAGTTGACATTTTCGCCTATAATAGGGTGGTGGCTTTATCTTAGGAATAATTGAAGTTTCTTTCTTAGATGAGAGTGGTTCACTTGACTGAGAAGCGAGAGGTTGTTCTGGAGTGGATGGTTGACTTGATTCAGAAGGAAGTAATTGGTTTTGTTTAGAAGTAATTTGTGGAGTTAACTTGGAGATACGTGACTTTTTAGATTTACTTGGAATTTCTTCAGATTTACTTGGATTATCTTCGGATCTACTTAGATTTTCTTCAGATTTACTTGAATTATCTTCAGATTCTTCTATAGAGGAGCATGAAAAATTGGAGTTCTGAGACATCTGTGGCTCTGTATAATCCCCAGAACATCGGCAACTCTCTGAACCTCTGGTGGGAGATGTAGGGGACTTGGGCCCACTTTGGGCCTTGAAATCTTCAACAGAAGCCGATGAGAGAGTGTAACTCTGCTCTGGGCTCATCGGGTAGGATGGCAGATTATCAACTCGGTTCTGGCTCTCTATAGTCTTCTTCTATAGGAATTGGAATCTGCTTGGAGCACCCAGGGCTTGATGGCATTTCGACCAAAGGGGACATGGCCTCTTTCAGGCTGTGAACTGATACTTGTAAGGGGATTGGAGAGTTGTGTTTGGAGCTCTGTAGGCTCAAAGTTAGAGACGGTGACCCTTGAACAGAGTCTGGTAGACTTGGAGAGGTCTGAATGGACTCTTGTAGACTTGGAGATGGGGCATTCTTTATACCCAACTGGGCCTTAGAAATTGGGACATCTTCAAGTTCCCAGAATTTTCTTATGCTGGAATCAAGTTCAGTGGTACAGTGATTGATTACCGAAGTATTCGACTTAATAGTTGAATGGATTCTCCCAGAAACAAGCCAACCTAACTTGGTATTAAGTGCTATAGGATGGTGCTTTAAATCTGTTTTATGACCTAGAATTATTTCTACAAAGGTATCTGCACCCAAAATTAGGTCTATGGGCTTGGTGACATAGAATTCTGGGTCTGCCAAGAGCAAATTTTCTAAATGAGGAAAGTCTGCTGACTGAATTTGGAAGTTTGGAAGGTCTGCAGTTACCCTTCCAACCACAAATGCTCTGGCAGAAAATAATTGATCATTATGATGTGGGGTGAACTCTATTTCAACCTGCGATGTTGTCCTGTTGACAACAATGTCACCTACACCTTTTAGTGTTTTAAGAATTTTTCCTTTTTTCAAGTCCCAACTTGTGGCAACATTGTTCTGAAATTAGGCTTATTTGGGACCCATTGTCCACTAATGCTCTACATAGCACAAATGAGCCATCCTTCGCCTTGACTTTAATAAGGGCTGTTGACAGTAGAATATTTGTTTCCGTTTCCAAAGGCATCACATTACAGATGGTATTTGTTGAAATCAACATCTCTTGAGAGGTTGTTGGTTGTGAAATGGATGGTTCAGAGTTGTATTGATGCAGAAGAGTATGATGGTTCTGCTTGCAGTTTTTACATCTTGATGTGATGAGACATTTGGATATCTCATGATTTGCTCTAAGGCAATTTTGACAAAGTTTATGTTTTTTAACTAATTCCCATTTTTTAAGCAAGGGAAGATTTATGAATCTCTGGCAGTCATTTAGTTTATGAATTTGATGACATAAAATACAATTTTGACCTTTGTTGACATAAAGGCCATGAGCCATCATATTTTTGCTAGAAGTTTTTTGTTCCTGGAACAAAGGAATTCTCATACCTTGCAGGCTTCTAGCATGTTTTTCTAAAAAATTCACAAAGTTTTCAAATGTTGGATATTCTTCATTTTGAAGGGTTAATTCCCATTCTTTCCTGAGGGCTTCACCAATTCTTTTTTCAAAAAAATTGATCAGGATTAGATCTGTTAATGTGTTTTTCTCAAGTCCTAGCACTGAGAGATTTCTAATGCCTTCATTGCAAACATCAAGGATTTCATAGAGAGAACCAGCCGAAATAGATTTTAATGGCCTTATGGAGAATATTTTGTTGATTTGTGAAAAAGCCAATTCTCTTCTGTTATTAAATCTATTGCATAAGGTATCCCATGCTTGCTGGTAGTTTTTGTCAGAAATGGGAAAACCCCGAATCAACTTTTCCGCAGGACCCTTAACAGATGCATTTAGATATTGAAATTTTTGTATTTCCGTTAGTGTTTGATTTGAATTAATGGTGGAGTTAAATATTTCTCTAAAACTAAGCCAATTGGCTGAATCACCATTGAAAATGGGTAAATTTATCTTAGGTAGATTAACATTGGATTCGGGCAGTTGTTTATCACTATGAATATTTTCTTTGGTTTCAATCAAAGATAAAGCTTCCTCAATAGACACCAACATATTAAAAATATCCTCTTTGGCTTTTGAATAATCATCATATTGTTTATCATCTAACTCTGATTCTAATAATGTGTTGATAACTTGATTTAGGCTAATTTCACTTTCATTAACTTTTTGTTGGAATAGCTTTAATCTATGTATGTTTTTGGATTCTACAATAGCTTTATTCTTTGATTCCAGATCCTTTATTTCCTGAATAATAAAGTTGAATTTGTGCCGAATTTTAACTTCAGATTTGGGCATGACTTTATTTTAAGAATTTTAAGTTTTCAAATGGCTTACCTTAATTTTTTAAAGTATCCGGCTCGATGAGGGACCATAATGTTCGTGGCATGAATGTTCAGTAAAAGATACTAAGAAGCACTTTGCCACTTGTCTTGAATTGTTTTATTTTCTTTGGGTTTTAGAGTTATGAGTAGCTACCACATGAATTTAGATTACATGAATTTGACTTAGATTTTGATACTAGTGGTAGAGAGAGAGAAAGCAAAAAAGCTATTAATTAACCAAACTAGAAATTTGCATACATGTTGATTGCTTTAAAATTTACATATTAAAGATTTATATTGTACAATTGAATTTAGAATATTTTGGCTTAATTTTCATATATAAAATTGAATTTAAGGAAATTATTAACTATAGGATCCAACAACGACAGTTCCGATAGTTCGACCATTTTAAAATTCGAATTTCGACAGTTGAATGTTATTTTACATGCAACTTTACCGCTAAACGGTATTACGGCGGGCGCCGATCGGATCGCGCCTGCGCACTTTTGGTTTCTGGTTAGTTTAAGTTTCACTTTGCAGTGCCGTTGCGCAATTTCGCGGATGTTATTGTTGTTTTTTTACGCGGGAATTTCGGCATCATGAGCATTGAAGGCAACATTCGGCATTTAGAAACATAAATAATTATAACAAATAAATTTGCTGGCAATGTGTTTCTTTTCAGTAATATAATCAAATATTAACTCTACAGACATTAAAATATTAAATATAATATATTAAATAATTATTTATTCTAATTGAAAAATATAGCAGTTGAAAGGAAATAAATATGGTAAATATTAAAAAAAAATTAAAAATTATTTAAAAATTATCATGAAGAGATCTTTTAAAAAATTCCTTTATAGATGTCTGTTTTTGCACTGAAATCCTATTCAGGATGTATTCCAGACGGTCATTTTGAAAAAACATGCATGTCTTTCTTCTTCTGAAATGTCTTTTAATATATAAATTTTAATGTATTAAAGTCATCCACTGCTGCTGCAGATATTATTGATTTTGTGTTTAAATCTTTTATAATAACACAAATGGAATATTGAAATAAAATGTTATCATAATCATTGTGGCTACATTTTATAAAGATTTATTTATTTAAAAGGAAATTATTTGTAAATTTTAAAATAACTAAAATATTTTAATGCTGAAATTTAAAAATAAAATATTATTGTTAATTAGGGCACGAAGCCTAAATCCCAGCGTAAAAAAAAAAAAAAAAAAAAAAACACTCACGACATTGCGCAATGGCACTGAAAAGTGAAACTTAAACTAACAGAAACTAAAAGTGTGCGCGCGCGATGCTATCGGCGCCCGCCGAACGCCGCCGTAATAGCTTTTTAGCGGAAAGTTGTAAGTAAAAAACATTCAACTGTCGAAATCCGAATTTTAAAATGGTCGAATTATCGGAAGTGTCATATTATCGATATGTCGAATTACGGTTTTTTATTTGATAGGCTGGAGGTCGGGACATCAGAACATGGTCGAATTATCGCCGAGTGTCGAATTGGGGTGTGTCGAATTAACGAGGTTATACTGTATATATTTTTAAGAATGCAGAATCAATTTTGTTCACACTTTGTTATCTTGTGTCTTCACAATAAAGGTCACTGTAATATCTTTCAGAGTTATTGTCTGAATCCCAATATACATGGTAAAAGGTACAACTTAAGTTTTTGTCCATGAGTGTAATTTCAGACCCATACATATATGTAGTTCTTAATTGGAATAGAGGCCAGGTTCTCTGTTTATTAAATTTTTTACTATGTGTTATTGCGACTTGATAAATTCATCAGAAAATTTATTTTTTTAACCTCTTATAGTTCATCTCCATTTTTTTACCTCCCCTGAAAATATAAAATTTGTTACCAATGCTTGAAAGAATTTGTGTTCTAAATCTATCTCTAATGTATTGATTGAATGGTACATAAGAACTATCCAGCTGAAAAAATTTCTTGTTCAGTTTGTGAAAGTTCTTGTGAGTTTTTTTGTGAGTAACCTGGGTGTCAGAGAGAAAGCTTCACTACTCGTGAGGAAGAGTTTTTTACAAATATGGAGGTAAAGTATCTTTTGTTACCCCTTTCTCTCTATCTCACTCTTCTCTTCTTCTGACCTTTCTTCTTCATCTACTTCTAACTTCCAGCTACATTATGTTTTGTTCTGTTTCTTCAATTTCTTGTCTCTTCTGTTACATTTAATTCTTTAGTTTCTTCTATTTCTTTGTTTCTTCAATTTCTTGTTTTTTCTATTTCTTTGTTTCTTCTATTTCTTGTTTCTTCTATTTCATCTATTTCTTCTGATGAAGCACACTTTGGATTATAGATTATAGCTACAAGAAAATAAAACCTAATCCAAATAAATTAATAGTTTGTGACATTTCGGAAACAGCATTACAATCATCAGACAAAAGAATAAAATTGATTTCATGAATCTTTTTAATTCTTTTGTCTGTTGAAGGTAACAACGCTGTTGCCGAAACGTCACACACTATTAATTTATTTGTATTTGGTCTTATTTTCTTGCATCTATTTCTTATGTTTCATCTAATTCTTTAATTTCTTCCTTTTCATCTATTTCTTCTGTTTCTTTACTTTCATCTATTTCTTCTTTATCTTCTTCCATTTCAAATTTCATCTTTAATGCATTTATTGTCCTTTTCTATTTATATGTTTCATGGTATTGTTTTTTTTTTCTATTATCTTCTATGCTCATCACATTTTAAAAGATTCCTGTATGTAATAAATGTCCTCTCTCAAGTATTTAATCATTAAATTAATACATTTTGTGACCTTTTTTTTTATATCTTTATGCAAATAAAGTTCCAGTAATTCACTTACATATATGTTCAAAATGAAAAATGATTATGATATTTGTAAACATACTTTTTTTTTTTTCTAAAAGAATTAAAATATTTATTTCTACAGCCCTTATATGCATAATGCCATTCAATACATCTTTAGATGAACATTTCTACAGTCCTAGATGTCCACAGTTTGCTCCAAACACCAATTTATTGTATAGTTTCATGCGCAATTATCCAGATCGGATATAGCTTGTCTTATTTGCAACACTGGTAATAAATAAATTTACTGTATCCAATAGTAAGCACACAGTATATAAGAAACTCGGTCCAGTACAATAGTGAAGCCATCTGGATATTAAAATGGCGAAACTGTTGGGTTTTCAATTCATTGCAGGATAAGATCTGTAGAAGAAATAAACTTTAATTATATGTATTTTTTAGAAAGTAACATTTAAAAATATGAAAAAATAGTACAAATGGGACATTGTACTGGGATAAGGTTCATAAATTATAAAAAAAGGCATCTCCTTATCGTGCAACTGAAAGTTAATTGGTCAATTCTGGAATATAATTAGAAATCAATGAGAATAGTTGATATTTATTCCGATAGATGGCGCAACTTTCAGTTGCATGATAAGGAGATGCCTTTTTCATAATTAAAAAAAATATGTTTATAATTTTCAGCGATAGAGGGCACTAAGTTATTAACAATAAATCATTTTTCACTTGGATATTTCTGGCAAGAAATTGTAATAAACCTTATCTATTCTCTCATTGCCTGGTTAATAAAATCCTGTGTTTTTGTCCAATATATAGGAAATAACACAGAACACATTCTACTTGTATAAAGGGATCATCTCTACATGGACAGAGAATCCCCCGGAATAAATCATGGTGAGTTTTTTTTATATATTCTCTTTTTATCACATACATACATTGCTTTTTTTAAATTTTCCTGGCACATGTATTATATTATTATATTATAACAAATAAATTGGAATTATATATATTTTTTACTGTCTTTGAATATTTATTCTAGTAGAAAATGATAAGGCACAATTTGGATTATAGATTATAAACACAAGGTAATAAGACCAAATCCAAATAAATAAATAGTGTGACGTTTCGGTAGCAGTGTTGTTACCATCTTCAGACAAAAGTACTGAATTTTAGTACTTTTTAAAATTTTTCAGTACTTTTGTCTGAAGATGGTAACAACGCTGTTACCGAAATGTCACACCTATTTATTTATTTGGATTTGGTCTTATTACCTTGTCTCTAGTAGCAAATGTTATTTTTTTTAGAAAAATGAATGAAATGTGACTTTAATAAAAAAGGTTATCTATACATTTTAATCTACAAGGTGCGTTCATTAATTTCCAGGACTGCTCTGTATCTTTGAAAAAATAAAACAAATAAAAAAACTAATTTAATATTTTTCAAATTATGCCCCTCCTGCCTCAATACACTCGTTCCATCTTTTTTTCCAATTGTCGAAGCAGGAGATAAAATCACTTTTTGAGAGGTTCCTCAAGGTTGCCTTCGATTCAGCTTGTATCATACCAACGTTGTCAAATTTCCGTCCTTTCAAGTTCATTTTCAATTTAGGATAGAGGAAAAAGTCATTGGGGGCTAAGTCGGGGGAATAGGGTGGATGAGGGATCTGTATGGTTGAATGTTTGGCCAAGAACTGCAAAACAACATGGGCTGTGTGCGGCCGCGCATTACCGACGTGAAGTATCCAGTCATTGTTTTGCCATCTTTCAGGTCTTTTAAGGCGCACTGCCTCCCTTAAGCACCTCATTATCCCCAAATAAACAGATAGTCCAGTCTCTGAAGATAATTCTTCTGTTAGATTTAATTAACTCCTTTATTTTGAGCTTGTTTTCCTCGCAACGAAATGATCTTGGACGCCCAGTATGCTGATCATCGTTTACCTATTCCCGACCTTTTTGGAAGGGTGAAAATCATTCAAAAGTTCTTGAACGGGATAAAGCTGCATCGCCAAAAGCTTCTTTAATCAATTCATACGTCTCAGTAGCACTTTTTTTCCAATTTAAAACAAAACTTAATGCAGATTCTCTGCTCTTCGAAAATGGCCATTTTAAAATTAGAAATGCGAACCTTACAAGGAAGTTGTTTTGTTCTATTTTTAGATCGGCGCGTGCGCCACGAGACTCGTGCTTTCAGTCAGGTGTGGTCGAATGTCCAATATTTAACTCTGTAAAAAATTATTTTCTCTAGCTTTTTATTTATTTTATTTTTTAACCAGTCCTGGAAATTAATGAACGCACCTTGTATTTTTTCAGTTTAACATTTAAAAAAAATGTTTATAAGATTTTGAAACTATTTTAGACATGTATGATTCTTTTCAAAATTGAACTATTTTCTACTGCCCCTTACAGGCCTGGCTCATTATTGGTGTATTTATCTTTGCAGTAAGGGTGGTAGAAAATTGCTTAATTTTGAAAAGAATCATACATGTCTAAAATAGTTTCAAAACCTTATAACGGCACGCTAATGCATGATATTATAAATGTAGTCAAACTTTTCTATAACAGCATCACTTGGTATCACAATTTTATTTGGTTATAATACAATATTTCTTTACGTTTCGAGCCATCTTGCAACTTCTGCTTGGGACTGGCCTGCCTCTATTCTACCAATGGCCCTCCACCTCAATGAGTCTTCTAAACGTCTATGAGATTCCATGGATAGAGATAAAACAGAAGAAATGTTGTTTAAATAACATTTTATAGCTGGATAAAAAAAGTATGTAAAAGTAGACGCTTTAAAGAATTACCCTAATTAGTGTATTAGGTGAAGCATTAAAATTATTTTTATTGGCTAGCTAAACCGTGTGGCGTAATTTGCATATCATATAATGATTTTTAATATTTTTCATTATTATTATTTTTAACAAAGATTTAGTGTTTGTTGCCATAATTTTGGACACTAGTGTACACATTCTTACCTCATCAAACTTAAGGTAATAAGACCAAATCCAAATAAATAGTTTGTGATCTTTTAGTAACAATGCTGTTAACTTAAATACCTAATCAAGTAATCCACAAAAGGTTTCTTTTCTAATTTATCAGCAATGGCAAGCTCTCAAGTTAAAGAATACTTCCACAGGTGTTTCTTCCAAATTCCAAACACCTGTGGAAGAGTTCTTTAACTCAAAAGCTTGCCATTGCTGATAAATTAGAAAAGTAACTTTTTTTGCCCAGTACTTGATTATAGCTACAAGAAAATAAGACCTAACCCAAATAAATAAATAGTGTGTGACTATTTATTTATTTGGTCTTTTATTACCTTATACTTTATTAAGTATTTTTAAAAATATTTCCAGCAATTTCTCCAATGCAATGGAACATAATGCTGTTAACATCACACCCAATCTATTTCAATTTGATCAACCATATGTTTTATCATTTATAATCCAGATTGTACCTCATCAACTCAATATTTATTGTCTGCCTGGTGTTATTGCAGAGGAGAAACCACCAGAAAAATCTCCATCTAAGGCTAAGGTGAGAATTGTTTCTACCCCCTGGTCTTCAAATCTCTATTCACTTCACAGTTTCCAAACTCAACAACACTATAAGGTAATAAAACCAAATCTTTGGTGTCTTTGGTTTCTTCTATGATTTGATCTTATTTACCTTATGTTTATAATCTACTAAACGGGTGACCCGGGCTTCGCCCCGGGATTGACCCGTGTGCATATCTACCCGAGTGATATATATTTAGATAAGTTTTTTTTAATAATAATTGTTTGTTATTAGCATTATCTATTTGTTTGCATCAGCATAATTTACTCTAATCTTTGATAGAGGGCGCTGTTCGTGAGCTAAGTAGAATAATTTGAATATATAGTTTTAATAATTGACTTATATATTTTTTAAAATAGCCTATCGTCTTCCCCGTATTTTTTACCTATGTATGGAAATTTTGGTTTGAATTAGTGAACTACTGCGAATTTGTATACCGGACATACAAACAAACATACAAACATTGATTTTTATATATATAGATAATCCAAACTGTGCCTTATCAACCCTATAAGACTATAATGGTGTTGTAGATACAATATTAAATAAGACCAAATCACAGTAAATTTGAAAGACATTTATTTATCAGCATTTTTTGATGAGAGTGAAAAAATAAAATGTTAAACCCCATGTAAGCCACCACTTTTGTAAAATAAAGATGTTGACTTTTAACCTTACAAAGGAGTCCTTTACAGCCAAATATGTCTATTTACACTCATAGACAAAACTTAAGTATGTCGAAAGTGGGTCGTCTATTTTTTTTTAAAAGGACAGAGGCTGTTCACACTTGGTTATCTCGTGTGTTTTCAATAAAGATTACTGTAATATCTTTCAGAGTTATTGTCTGAATCCCGATATACATGCTAAAATGTACAACTTCCTTAAGTTTTGCCCATGAGTGTATACACACTTGGTTATCTCGTGTGTTTTCAATAAAGATTACTGTAATATCTTTCAGAGTTATTGTCTGATTCCCGATATACATGCTAAAATGTACAACTTCCTTAAGTTTTGTCCATGAGTATATATTTCACCAAATTTATTCTTCTCAATTTCAACAATTTCATTTATAATCTATAATCTAAATTGTGCCTTATCAATCGATGACAAAGTTATTCCTATAGATGGCGCAGGCCATCATCAACATTGAGATACATGATCAAGAGAGATCTGGCTCTTATTCTGTAAAGGTTGAAAAATACCATTTTTTCACATTTCTGTGCTCCAGGAGGTGTTCAGCCAGTCCTATCTCAACTACCTCATCCTGCTGGTGGAGGCCTTGGAATCCCTGGAAGAGGAGCTGGATGAAGGTAAGCCTTGTTGATCCTGGAGGAACACCTGTCTGTCCTTCCATCTCTTTTTTTTGTTTTAGAAAGGACAAATTTTGATAAACACAAGGTAATAAGGCCAAGTGAA
>CP092868.1:3448061-3462078 GCA_030710605.1 Cordylochernes scorpioides | reverse complement strand
AATGTCCACATTGTGATTTCCAAACGGACGACTTTGTTGCTTTTGCCCGTCACAATCAGAAACATTTCTCAGAGAAGCCGTTCTCCTGCCATCTATGCAGTTTCTCCACACAATACGCTTCTTCCCTAAAAAGGCACATGCTGAAACATACAGGGGAGAAGAGGTATCCCTGCTCTAAGTGTAGCTACAAGGCTGCTCATACCCAGCATCTCCTACGCCACATGCAGAGGCACGCAGAGAGACTCTACTCCTGCGTCAAGTGTGACTACCAAACCATGGTCAAGAAAGACTTCAAGGCCCACAAACTGGCCCATGCCATGGAGAAAGCCCATTCCTGCACCAAATGCGACTTCAAAACCAGATACCCTTCCGCTCTAAACAGGCATCAACTCATCCATACAGATGAGAAACCGTTTTGCTGCCCGTATTGCGATTACAAGTCTTCCCGGTGGTCCAATCTGGCTACCCACAAGCGCATCCACACCGGAGAAAAACCCTTCAAGTGTCCTTTTTGCTGCTATAGGACAGCAGATGTCTCTACCATTTCAAAACACAAACGTATCCACACAGGAGAGAAACCGTACAAATGTTCTCTTTGTAACTTTGCAGCCACCTTTTCCTCAACCCTAGCTAAACACAAAGCCAAACATTTGGCAGCTATGAATTCCAAGTGATTTATTTGTTTTTGTTGATAAATCACAATTTGGATTATAGATTATAATACAAGACCTAATCCAAATGATTTATTAGTGTGTGACGTTTCGGCAACAGCATTATCACCATCATCAGACAAAAGAATAAAATATATCTTATTGATGATGTGACAATGCTGTTGCCGAAATGTCACACGCTAATAAGTCATTTGGATTAGGTCTTATTTTCTTTTATTTGTTTTTTGTTGTGTTTTAGCATACAATTGTATATTGTTAACTAGGCAATATGAAAGGCCTTTCCCTCCCAATATAAAGAAAGCAATATAAACCCCTGTAAATATTGATCTTGGGATACAAAAAAAAAAAAAAGAGAGAATTCTGGTCAAAAAGAAAATTATTTATTTATTTTTAGAATCTAGTGATATATATACATCCTAAATTATATTTATTTTGATTATTTCTCAAAGCAAACAGTTTTACATACAAAGATAATCAATAACGTTATTATTATTTAAAAAAAAAAAGCAAATTAGGTTATATTCTTTTTGTTTGGCATTCCTTTACATTTTAAAAAAATAACTCTGTGTTTAGTTCTTATTTTTAATTTGATTATTTAAGTTATAATTTCAGTTATATTAGGAAAACAATTTTAATAAATATTATGGTTATGTAATTATTTTGTTCTAGAATTTTAATTATATTATGAATAATAAAAATCATATTTTTATTATGTCATATATGTACGTGATGTTTTGTACATATATGTTGTTGAAATATTTTTCTTCTTCTCTCTTTTTAGCGAAGTCTTCTCCTACTTTCTACTGTTCACAATTTCCCTTCATTTTTTACTCTCAAAAACTTTCTTCTTCCATTTCCTCCCTAATATATGTTCTAGGTCCAATAATAAACAAAGTAAAGTATTTTAAAAAGATTAGCGATATACAGTAGAACCTCCATAAGGTGATACTCTCGCTAGAAAACATCTCTCTACAAAGAACAGTTTTCTTTGCCAAAATTAATATTTTTTTTTACTGATAAGGTACAATGTGATTGTAGATTAAAAAAACACAAGGTAATAAGGCACAATTTGGATTATAGATTATAAACACAAGGTAATTAGACCAAATCCTGTGTTTATAATCTATAATCCAAATTATGCCTTATCATTTTTATAGACTTCAATGGACCTAAGAAGTTATTCTTCCTATGAGCTGAAGAAAATGAATTTCCAAAGTGAATATCAATGTTGATGCTAAGCCATCACATGGGATTTGGTCTTATTACCTTGTGTTTACAAGGTAATAAGATAAAATATAAATAAATAGGGAGCAAAAACTATTTCATTTGGATTTTTGTCTTATTACCTTGTGTTTCTAATCATTCAGTATATTTTTGCCTAATGATGGTAACAATGCTGTTAATGAAATGTCACACACTATTTATTTATTTATTTGGTCTTATTATCTTGTGTTTATAACTGTTAAAATAATAAACAAAACTTTCCATGATTTCCCCATTCCACTTTTTATCACCCTGATTTAAATCATTATTCTTATTTTCCCAATTCTCGAGATAAAATTTTGCAGAGAGGGGAAAAAAAATGATCTCGATAAGGAATAATTTGGATTATAGATTAGAACTACAAGGTTATAAGATCCAATCCACAAATAAATAAATAGTGTGTGATGTTTAGGTAAGAGCATTGTTCAGTCTTTTAGATTCAGTACTATTGTCTGATGATAGTAACAATGCTGTTATCAAAACGTTACACGCTATTTAGTTATTAAGATTTGGTCTTATAGATTATATATAGTCACGACCGTCTATCGTGGCCTCTGTCACGGATAATATACAGTTATGATCGTCATGCTTTCTTAATTCTGTCACCGTTTGCTTTTGGTTCAGTGGTAGAATGCTCGCCTGCCACGCGGGCGCCCCGGTTTCGATTCCCGGCCGATGCATTTTTTTTTTTTACAATTTTTAAAACTCATTTATATATTGTACAAGAATGACATCCACGGCGCCAATTTATAATTGTAACGAATAGTATTTGAATAAAAGCATTTAATCGGGTAAACCCCGGGCGTTGTAGATTATAAACACAAGGTAACAAGACCACATCCATGATAAGGTACAATTTGGATTATAGATTATAAACACAAGGTAATAAGACAACATCCATGATAAGGTACAGTTTGGATTATTACTATATATAGTCACGACCGTCTTTCCTCATCGGCCGCCTCTGTCACGGATAATATACAGTTATCATCGTCATGCGTTCTCAATTCTGTCACCGTTTGCTTTTGGTTCAGTGGTAGAATGCTCGCCTGCCACGCGGGCGCCCCGGGTTCGATTCCCGGCCGATGCATTTTTTTTTTTTTACAATTTTTAAAACTCATTTATATATTATACAAGAATGACATCCACGGCACCAATTTATAATTGTAACGAATAGTATTTGAATAAAAGCATTTATCCGGGTAAACCCCGGGCGTTGCCCGGGTCATTCGGCTAGTTACCTTATAAACACAAGGTAATAAGACCAAATCCAAATAGATAAATAGTGTGTGACGTTTCGGTGACAGTGTGGTAACAACGCTGTTACCGAAACGTTACACACTAATTATTTATTTGGATTTGGTCTTATTACCTTGTAGTTCTAATCTATAATCCAAATTGTGCCTTATCAGTCTTATTACCTTGTAAAATTTTATCTAAAAAAAAATATATATATATATTTCAGGTTATTGAATTGACTTGGACACTTTACCCATTGAACACCTTTTTGGAAAATTCAGAAATTGTTATGGAGGATACCTTGTGGATGATATCATAGAACCAAAGCCTGATTTGTACTGAAGGAAGTTTGATACCATATTCTCCAGATGGGTGTTCTGTATTGGCCAAAGCTGGTGTTGTGTTTGTTTCGCAGACTTTAGTGTGCAGCTAGATGGCGCCCAACTGTCATCCATGTTCTTCCAGCCCTAAATTCCTTGGATGACCATGTTGACCCCAATATATGCAAATTTTAATATTCCCTGTGGGAATGATGTAAATATGGATGTAAAATATTTTGTTTGTTGACAACAGTGATAATAAAAGATGGCAGATGAATTCTTTTTGTTGTTGTAAAAAATAAACACACACACACATAAAACATTAATATGGTTAGGTAGAAATATTTATTCCTTCTCAGAAATGATATCCAGCGATTCCTCCTCTTGTATTATTCTAAGTGACATGAGAAATGAAAAAGTAGGAAGATCTGACAGTAAAATGAGCTTATAGACATATCTTGATTATTCAAACAATTTAGATGGCAAAACATCATTTGTTTTTGTTAGTGCCCATCAAGTTCGACTTTTAGGTAGCTATATGGTCATATATTCTTTATTTGTTCTGTTGGTGAACATCACAACCAGCTGCTCTAGTGACCTGGTAGCTTTCTTGACCTCTTCTAGCCAGCTCATTACAAGTCTTTCTCTCCTTCTTCAATTTCCTCCACATCTGCTCCCCCGTTTGCTTTCATTGTGTTCCCAAGGCAGGTCAGTCTTGTGATTGTTTCTTATCCTCTTGTGTAAAGATTACACAAATTCCATGAGTCCATGCTCCTCAAGCTGTTTCATCTTCTTCTTTCTTATCTCCACTCAATCACAATAAGGTATCAAGCTTGTAAAGCTTGAGATTTTTGATGGTGTCTGCCGGGGAAGAGTAGAGCTCATCAATGGATGAGTCAATACAGTCAATAATATGTCTTGGGATTGCAGGCTGAGAATTGCACTTAGTACATAGTGGGAAAACCTTGCAATCATTCTGGAAAGTCATTGTCCGTAGATGACCAGACTTAAGTCTGGAAATCAAAGACTGTTGTTCTCTTGGGAGGACAGAACCGGTGCTTCCCTCCTGCTCTGTACCAGTCATGTGCAGCATCAGATTTCCATTCCTGCAGGCATTGGGTTTTGATGGTACGGAGGAGGTCTCTTTTGTCTAGTTGGGTGGTAGATTTTCTGGCTTCAGGTAGGCCAAGAGCTCCAGCCTTTGCCAGAGAGTAGCTGTTTCATGATCAAGAGCAGTCTCTCCCAAAGGTCCTGTTTAGTACATCTAATACAAGCCAAGATGTATTCTGCAGATTATAAATCTTTCTGACTACTTTTATAAGTTTTGTAAACACCGTACACTTTTTATACAGGAAATATTTCAAGTGAAATCATAATGCAGTAGAACCTTCATGAGAGGATACTCTCACTACATACAAAGGACATCACTAAACTTACCATTTTTAGCTTCTCTAGAGGACACCTCTCTCTAAAGAACACTTTGACTCTGCAATTAGGTGTTGTTATTTTAAAAAGATGTTGTTCTACTGTATAGTTGTGTTGGAGGCCTCCCCTGTCACTACAGGGAAGATATAAGGAGACATAGACAAAATTATCTATTGAAACATTTTTTTTAATACCATAAATTATTTTTATTGCATTTGATTGACATTAGATATAGAAATGGTGTAGAATAAGAGAGAGATAAATAGAGGAATAAATTATAGTACAATAATTGTACCACATATATATATATAATTGTACCACATATATATATATAATTGTACCACACATATATATATAATTGTACCACATATATATATAATTGTACCACATATATATATATATAATTGTTTACATATATATATATAATTGTACCACATATATATATATAATTGTTTACATATATATATAATTGTACCACATATATATATAATTGTACCACATATATATATATAATTGTACCACACATATATATATAATTGTACCACATATATATATATAATTGTACCACATATATATATATATATAATTGTACCACATATATATATGTAATATACATTATTATTTTACATCTCTAACAAGTCTATATAGAACAAATAAACAAAACAAAATTCAATCAATAATAACAAATCGATACCCCCTAATTGAAAGACTGAATCAGTGGACCTGAATTTTCTTATCTTAAACTTTGGTTTAAGAGTTAAAAAAAAAACAAACAAAAAATCTGGAATTCTTATCATGTTATCCTAGCCACCAATTATTTTCTTTTCCTACACAGACTAGATGTATATTTTATTATATATTTACATACCTTTTTGTGTTTGAATTGTGACCTGTGCACACTTTCTTCTAATGTTCTCTAAAACCAAAAAAAAAAAGTTTATGTTAAATGTTATTTCTGCTATATAAGTAGAGTTATTATACAAAAACAAAAAATGCAGTAGTAAAAAAAAAAAGGTTTTGGTATTAACCTTTTCCAGATTGCAGTTCCAACAGGAGTTCCATAATTCTGCCAGGGTAGGTTGGAGAAACTGGTTAAATACCATGAATTTGAGGCAATAAAATTGAATTATAGGGGTGTTTTACAGGGGGTCCTTACATGAGATTTAGGATTTTTTAAATTGATGGTTCTTATATATCAGATAAAGTTGCCTCATTACTACTAGGTAGAACTGTATTTGGGGGGGGTCTGGACTTGTTATTTAACACAGATCGGTCTTAAAATGGAGAATGTAACTTAACCTGTGACTAGAAGATCTGTAGGGAGTTGGGGGGTGTGATGTTTTTTCTTGTGCTGAGCTAGCTGGGAGCTGGTGGTGGCCCTGTAGCTGCAGAAATCACAGCTGAAGGGTTTTTCTCCCGTGTGGAAACGTTTGTGTACAGCCAGATGGGACAGGTGGGGGGTTCTGTAGTTACAGTACTGGCATTCGTAGAGCTGCTTGGCAGTATGGGTCTGTTTGTGTAGAGTGAGGTAGGAGGCTCTGGTTGTCTTGTAGTCACAGAGTGGGCAGCAGAACGGCTGTTGGCCAGTGTGGGAGAGCATATGTATGGCCAGGTAGGAGGAGCCCACAGTCCTGTAGTTACAGTATGGACAGGCGTATTTCTTCTCCCCCGTGTGATTGATTAGATGTCTGGTCAGGATGGTAGGATCCTCAGTTTTGAACTGGCAGAACGAGCAGGTGTAGGAAGTCTCTCTGTTGTGGGTGTTCTGATGGAGGGTCAACACGGCTGTGTTGCTGGTCTGGAAGTCGCAGTGGGTGCAGCTCAGCAGCTGTTCCCCGTTCTCAGCGAGCATCTCCGAGCTCAGCTCCCCCAGGGATTCATACAGGGGCTTCTCGCCGGTGTGGAGGAGTTTATGTCTAGCTAGGTTACCTCTGTGACCAGCCTTGTAGTCACAGATGTTGCAATGGAAGGGTCTCTCTCCGGTGTGGGTGCGTTTATGGGAATTCAAGATGGTGGCATTCCTGGCTGTAAATTTGCAGTAGGGACACAGGTAGGGCTTTTCTCCCGTATGGATCCTTTTATGATTGATGAGACAGGACTTGACGGCGGTGCTGTAGTCGCAGTAGAGACAGTAGTACTTCTCCCCGGTGTGTCTCCTCTTGTGAACTGCCAGATAGGACATGTCGGTAGACCTGAAGTTACAGAAGGGACAGGAATACGGCTTCTCCCCAGTATGGGTGCGGCGATGCCTGACTAGATTGCCCTTCTGGGTGGTCTTGTACTCACACTGGGAGCAGGAGAAGGGTTTCTCCCCCGTGTGAGTGCGCAGGTGGTTGATGAGGTGGGTGAGGGAGGAGGTACTGTAGTCGCAGTAGGTACAGAACCTCTTCTCCCCGGACCCTGCCTGGATGGCCAGCAGCCGGGCCGTGGAGAGCTCCGGAGTCCCCTGGCTCGAGGAATCTTTCGAAGCTGTGGGCTTACATGTGGCTGCCTGTCTGATGGATTTCTCTTCTTCTAAAGGGGGGAACAAACCAACACACAAATTAGGAAAAGGTTTGTGGAAGCCAAGTAAATAATCATACTAATGATAAGGTACAATTTTGATTATAGATTATAAACACAAGGTAATAAGACCAAATCTCCAAATATTTATCCATTCATTTATTTAGATTTGGCCTTATTACCATGTGTTTATCAAAATTTGTCCTTTCTAAAACAAAAAAAGAGATGGAAGTAGAGACAGGGGTTCCTCCAGGATCAACAAGACTTACCTTCATCCAGCTCCTCTTCCAGGGATTCCAAGGCCTCCACCAGCAGGATAAGGTAGTTGAGATAGGACTGGCTGAACACCTCCTGGAGCACAGAAATGTGTGAAAATGATATTTTTCAACCATTTACAGAGTAAGAGCCAGATCTCTCCTGATCGTGTATCTCAATGTTGATGATGGCCTGCGCCATCTATAGGAATAACTTTGTCATCGATTATAAATGAAATTGTTGAAATTGAGAAGAATATATTTGGTGAAATTTATAAAATGGACAAAAGGGAGGAGTTTTTTGTGCCTTTTACCATGTATATCGGGATTCAGACAATAACTCTGAAAGATATTACAGTGACCTTTATTGAAGATACACGAGATAACCAAGGACATATACACTCATGGACAAAACTTTGGGAAATTGTACCTTTTAGCATGTATATTGGGACAATAACTCTGAAAGACATTAAAGTGATCTTTATTGAAGACACACGAGATAACCAAGTGTGTATTCACTCATGGACAACACTTAAGAAAGTTGTACCTTTTAACATGTATATCGGGATTCAGACAATAACTCTGAAAGATATTACAGTGACCTTTATTGAAGATACACGAGATAACCAAGGACATATACACTCATGGACAAAACTTTGGGAAATTGTACCTTTTAGCATGTATATTGGGACAATAACTCTGAAAGACATTAAAGTGATCTTTATTGAAGACACACAAGATGACCAAATGTGAACAGCCTGTGTCTATTTAAAAAAAATAGACGACCCACTTTCGACATACTTAAGTTTTATCCATGAGTGTAAATAGAAATGTTTGGCTGTAAAGGACTCCTTTGTGAGGTTAAAAGCCAACATCTTTATTTTACAAAAAGGCAGCTTACAATGGGTTTAACATTTTATTTTTTTCATTCTCATCAAAAAAAATGCTGATAAATAAATGTCTTTCGAATTCACTGTGATTTGGTCTTATTTAATATTGTATCTACAACACCATTATAGTCTTATAGGGTTGATAAGGCACAATTTGGATTATCTATATATATATAAATCAATGTTTGTATGTTTGTTTGTATGTCCGGTATACAAATTCGCATTAGTTCACTAATTCAAACCAAAATTTCCATACATAGGTAAAAAAATACGGGGAAGATGATAGGCTATTTTAAAAAATATATAAATCAATTATTAAAACTATATATTCAAATTATTCTACTTAGCTCACGAACAGCGCCCTCTATCAAAGATTAGATTAAATTATGCTGATGCAAACAAATAGATAATGCTAATAACAAACAATTATAAAAAAAAAAAAACTTATCTAAATATATATCACTCGGGTAGATATGCACACGGGTCAATCCCGGGGCGAGGCCCGGGTCACCCGTCTAGTAGATTATAAACACAAGGTAAATAAGACCAAATCATAGAAGAAACCAAAGACACCAAAGATTTGGTCTTATTACCTTGCACTTATAGGGTTGATGAGTTTGGAAACTGTGAAATGAATAGAGATTTGAAGACCAGGAGGTAGAAACAATTCTCACCTTAGTCTTAGATGGAGATTTTTCTGGTGGGTTCTCCTCTGCAATAACACCAGGCAGACAATAAATATTGAGTTGATGAGGTACAATCTGGATTATAAATGATAGAACATAAGATTAATAAGACCAAATTGAAATAGATTGGGTGTTATGTTAACAGCGTTATATTCCATCGCATTGTAGAAATTGCTGAAAATATTTTTAAAAAATACTTAATCAAGTACAAAGTAATAAAAGACATGTTTGATATTTCTGTAACAGCGTTGTTTCTATCATCTAGTTGTTACTTTGTTTTTTTGGATTTGGTCTTATTACCTTGTAGGTAACAGCATTGTTACCATCATCAGACAAAAAGATAAAATGAAAATTTAAAAAATATATAATTTTATTCTTTTGTTTGATGATGATAACAACGCTGTTACAGAAAAAGTCACACACTATTTATTTATTTGGATTTGGTTTTATATTCTTATAGCTATAGTCTATAATCCAAATTGTGCTTTATCAATCAAGTACTCTGCAAAAGAGTTTCTTTCATAATTTATCAGCATTGACAAGCTTTCAAGTTAAAGAACACTTCCACAGGTGTTTCTTCCAAATTCCAAACACCTGTGAAAGAGTTCTTCAACTTGAAAGCTTCCCAATTCTAATAAATTATAAAAGTAACTTTTTGTGGAGATTACTCAAGTTAAGGGCGATGTTGTTGCTAAAACGTCAAACACTATTTATTTATTTGGATTTGGTCTTATTACCTTGTTATAAAATAAATAAAGCTTCCAGTGTTAAGTTTCAAATTTTTATTTTCAAGCTTTCAGACTTGTCAGTCCTTCAACAGGATTATCACGATAATAGATGATAAATACTATTTTTATATATATATAAAATATATATTTGCTATATTCCTACATATCAAATAGTAAAATTTTATATACATGCGCCAATAATGAAAAAAGCAATGTTATAAGGCACAATTTGGATTATAGATTATAAACACCAGGTAAAAAGACCAAATAAATAAATAGTGTGTTATTAATTTGGATTTGGTCTTATTACTTTGTGTTTAAAATAGCAATCTTCTTCTTCTTCTCTTTTATCTCCACTCAATCATATTAGGGTGTCAAGCTTGTAAAGCTTGAGACTTTTGATGGTGTCTGTTGACAACCATCATGATTGGGTGAAGTACAATGCGTCTGCCTTTGTCATTAAGACTGGGAGCACTACTCAGTGGCAGGCCGACTTAGCTCCAAAATAAATAGCTGCCTCTGACATGAGGAACAGACGCCATGTACAGCCGCTCCTAACATGGAGTACAAAGGCTGTAATAAAAAAGCAATGTATGTGATAAAAAGAGAATTAAAAAAAAAATACTCACCATGATTTATTCCGGGGGATTCTCTGTCCATGTAGAGATGAACCTTTATACAAGTAGAATGTGTTCTGTGTTATTTCCTATATATTGGACAAAAACACAGGATTTTATTAACCAGGCAATGAGAGAATAGATAAAGTTTATTACAATTTCTTGCCAGAAAAATCCAAGTGAAAAATGATTTATTTTTAATAACTTAGTGCCCTCTATCGCTGAAAATTATAAACATATTTTTAATTATGAAAAAGGCATCTCCTTATCGTGCAACTGAAAGTTGCTGATGGCTTGCGCCATCTATCGGAATAAATATAAACTATTCTCATTGATTTCTAATTATTCCAGAATTGACCAATTAACTTTCAGTTGCACGATAAGGAGATGCCTTTTTTTATAATTTATGAACCTTATCCCAGTACAATGTCCCTTTTGTACTATTTTTTCATATTTTTAAATGTTACTTTCTAAAAAATATACAGTCGAACCTCTTTAATTCAACACCCCAAGGGATCAGAGCTTTCGGTTGAATTAAAGGAAGTGTTGAATTAAGGTGAGATGATAAGCTAATCATCTAACTAGCTAAAATAATATATATTTTTTATAAATAGCTTTGTAATATAAATTAATGATATTAATTGAAACCATTGTGTGTGTACTTTTTTATATTTATTTTTTTATTTTAATGATTAACTTTTAGTATCTGGGACAAAATGGCAATAATACATATTTTCAAAACGAATAATATTTTATTCCAATTGAATAATAGTTTAAAGAAAATAAATATGGAAAATAAAAAGAAAATTAAAAAATAATTTTTGAAAAGAATCAAGATTAAAAAAAAAATCTTTTATAGATGTCTGTTTTTTCTCTGAAATCCTATTCAGGATGTATTCCAGATAGTCTATTTTTAAAAGACATGCATGCCTTTCTTCCTCAGAAATGTCTTTTAAATAACAAAGAGTTTTTATTGTATTAAAGGCATCCACTGCTGCTGCAGGTGTTATTGATGTTTTGTTTAAATCTTTTTCTGTTGGCTCTACCTCTTCATCTTCTTCTTTTCCCATTACCTCCTTTACAATTTCTTCAATGGACTGTTCCCCAGCAACTTGCACATCTTTATCAACTTCCAAGAAGTCAATATAGTTGACATCAATGGCTTGATGTTTTTTTAATGCCTCAAAACATCTGTTCATTTCTTCTTCAACAACTTCTTCCATTGCTTCATCCATCACAAATCCTGAATGAGAAAAACAATTTTTTATTGTGGAAGAACTAACCCCAACCCATGCAGCCTCTAGCCAGCTAATTGCAAAGAGTAAATGAACTTGAGCATTTTTTTTTCTTCCATGCAAGTGAGAAGATACGTTATCATTCGTTTCCTATATTGGTCTTTTAGGGCTTTAATGATACCCATATCACAGGGTTGTAATGCACTTGTAGTTAGGGCGGGCAAAAATCTTATTTCAATGTTCTGTAACCCTTCAGGTATTTGGTGGGCTGGGCAATTATCTAAAATTAATAAAATTTTTCTTTCTCTTCTTTTGAATATTTGGTCCAATTTTTTCAGCCAATCCGTAAAAATTGCCCCAGTCATCCAGGCTTTTTTATTAAAATGATAATTTGAGGGAATATTCATGCCATGGAAGCATCGTGGTCTTCTATATTTCCCAATATAAAGTAAAGGCAGTTTTTCACTTCCATCCATATTACAGCATACCAACACTGTAATTCTCTCTTTAGACTTCTTACCCCCTTCACATTTCTCACCTCTGATAGTCATTGTTTGATTAGGCAAAAGTTTATAAAATAACCCTGTTTCATCAGCATTGAAAATGTCCTGTGGGCTGTATTTAGCTAAAAGTGAAGGAATAATCTCACCTTTCCAAGTGGCTACACTATTGGCATCCACACTTCCAGCTTCTCCATGAAGTCGTTTAAAAGCAATATTCCTTCTGGCCTTAAACTTTTCTAGCCAGCCATTGCTAGCTTCAAAATTATCTTGACCCATTTTCAAGGCCAAGAGTATAGCCTTTTCTTTCAAGATATTGCCATTTATGGCAAGTTTCATGGCATTTGCCTGCCTTATCCACCTAAACAGGGCTTCTTCAATCTCTGGGAATTCCCCGCCACGATCACGTTTCAAGGTAGAGCTAAAATTAGATTTTAAAAAGGCAGATTTTATGGCGAATTTATTTTTAAAAATTGTGCTAATGGTGGACCGTGGAATATTTCTCTCTCTGGAAACTTGACTATGTGGTTTTACTTGTTCTATTTCTTCAATAATTTTCATTTTTTCCACATAAGTGAGCTGGTGATACTGACTACGTTTCCAATTTTTTTTGGCAGAACCTGACATTCTTGCCCCACTCATTTATTCAAATTAACACAGAATATTGAATTAAAATGTTATCATAATCATTGTTGGATCATTTTATAAAGATTTATTTATTTTAAAAGAAATTATTTATAAATTTAAAAATAGCTAAAATATTTCAATGTTAAAAATAAAAAAAATATAAATTATTATTAGTTAGCGCATGATGCCGAAATTCCCGCGTAAAAAAACAACAATAACATCCGTGAAATTGCGCAACGGCACTGCAAAGTGAAACTTAAACTAACCAGAAACCAAAAGTGCGCAGGCGCGATCGTATCGGCGCCCGCCGATGGCGATCGGCGCCCGCCGTAATACCGTTTAGCGGTAAAGTTGCATGTAAAATAACATTCAACTGTCGAAATTCGAATTTTAAAATGGTCGAACTATCGGAACTGTCGTATTATCGATACTATCGAATTACGGTTTGTTATTTGATAGGCCGGAGGTCGGGACATCGGAACATGGTCGAATTATCGCCGAGTGTCGAATTGGGGTGTGTCGAATTAACGAGGTTATACTGTATATAACTAAAGTTTATTTCTTCTACCGATCTTATCCTGCAATGAATTGAAAACCCAACAGTTTCGCCATTTTAATATCCAGACCTCTTCACTATTGTAGTGGACCGAGTTTCTTATATACTGTGTGCTTGCTATTGGATACAGTAAATTTATTTATTACCAGTTGCAAATAAGACAAGCTATATCCGATCTGGATAATTGCGCGTTAAACTATACAGTTAATTGGTGTTTGGAACAAACTGTGGACATCTAGGACTGTAGAAATGTTCATCTAAAGATGTATTGAATGGGCATTATGCATATAAGAGATGTAGAAATAAAAATTTCAATTCTTTTAGAAAAAAAAGTAGTGTTAAAAAAAAATGTTTATAATTTTCTCAAGAATGATGTATATTTACATATTTTCCAATTTTATGTAATCGGCTCCTCTGTTCCTTCAACTAAAAGTTACTGAGATGACAGAGAATGCACCATTTATCAGAAAAAAAAGGCTTTTTTATTAAAATTTTTTTTTTAGT
>CP092868.1:3387617-3447961 GCA_030710605.1 Cordylochernes scorpioides | reverse complement strand
CTGGAAACTGGCAAATACACCTCCTTTTATTTTCATTTAACAAGAGAAAAAAAGAAACCAACAACTTGTTGAATTAGGAGAAAAAAATGGTCATGGTCAATTTACATAAATTTAAATTTAAAAAAACTCAATGTTCAGTTGAACTTGATTCTGATAGATGGCACTAAGTCATCAGCAACTTTTAGTTGCATAACCAGGTGGGGTTTTTTTATTTAAAATTTTCCACATTTTGTACTTTGAAATTCTTCTTACCTCAATGTCTGTGGTGAAGATTTCAAACAAGTTTATTCTTTTTATCCTTATCTAACACAAAGATATATAAAAAAAACTAAATTTAAAATCACCCTAGCCTTCCCATTTGAATCTGTTTCTTAAAATATTGGATTCATTTAGTATTGCTACACAGTAGAACTACCTCCCTGTAAAGGACAACACCTAATTGCAGAGCCAAAGTGTCTTTTAGGGAGAGTTGTCCTCTTACTAGAGAGCTACTAAATAGTAAAAATGGTCATTTTGATAATAAAAATAAAGCGTCCTCTAGC
Source organism: Cordylochernes scorpioides (assembly GCA_030710605.1). Taxonomy (NCBI): domain Eukaryota; kingdom Metazoa; phylum Arthropoda; class Arachnida; order Pseudoscorpiones; family Chernetidae; genus Cordylochernes; species Cordylochernes scorpioides. The sequence goes on along the minus strand of CP092868.1, from coordinate 3,447,419 downwards.
GAGAGTGTCCTCACATGGAGGTTGTTCTACTGTATTCCATTTTTTGATATTGCAGATATTAGTTTATTTGAGAAGCAGCAATAAAAATAAACTTGCTAATATCTAAATCATTTTTCATTTTTTTTGTGTGAACATATATGTAAGTGAATTACTGGAACTTTATTTGTAGAGATAAAAAAAAAAGGTCACAAAATGTATTAATTTAATAAAATTGAGGACATTTAATACATACCGGAATCTTTTAAAATGTGATGAGCATAGAAGACAATAAAGAAACAACATTAACATGAAACATATAAATAGAAAAGGACAATAAATGCATTAGAGATTAAAGTTGAAATGGAAGAAGATAAAGAAGAAATAGATGAAAGTGAAGAAGAAATAGAATAAACTGAAGAAATAATAGAAACAGAAGAAACTAAGGAAATAGAAGAAATGGAAAAAAATTGAAAAGACAGAAGAAATAGAAGAAACTAAAGAATTTGATTAAACAGAAGAAACAGAAAAAAAAGAAGAAACTAAAGTATTAGATGAAATAAGAAATAGATGAAACTGAAGAAACAAGAAATAGAAGAAACAGAAACACAAGATTTGGTTTGATTAAGCACAATTTGGATTATAGATTATAAACACAAGGTAATAAGACCAAATCCAAATAAATAAATAGTGTGTTAGGATTGGGTTTGGTGTTATTACCTTGTGTTTATAATCTATAATCCAAATTGTGCCTTATCATAGAAGAAACAGAAAAAAATAGAAGAAACTAAAGTATTAGAAGAAACAAGAAATAGATGAAACTGAAGAAACAAGAAATAGAAGAAATCAGATGAAACAGAAGAAGTAGAACAAAACATAATGAAGCTGGAAGTTAGAAGTAGATCAAGAAGAAAGGTCAGAAGAAGAAAAGAGTGAGATAGAGAGAGAGGGGTAACAAAATATACTTTACCTCCATATTTGTAAAAAACTCTTCCTCACGAGTAGTGAAGCTTTCTCTCTGACACCCAGGTTACTCACAAAAAAACTCACAAGAACTTTCACAAACTGAACAAGACAAATTTTCAGCTGGATAGTTCTTATGTACCATTCAATCAATACATTAGAGATAGATTTAGAACACATAATTCTTTCAAGCATTGGTAACAAATTTTATATTTTCAGGGGAGGTAAAAAAAATGGAGATGAACTATAAGAGGTTAAAAAAATAAAATTTCTGATGAATTTATCAAGTCGCAATAACACATAGTAAAAAATTTAATAAACAGAGAACCTGGCCTCTATTCCAATTAAGAACTACATATATGTATGGGTCTGAAATTACACTCATGGACAAAAACTTAAGGAAGTTGTACCTTTTACCAGGTATATCGGGATTCAGACAATAACTCTGAAAGATATTACAGTGACCTTTATTATGAAGACACACAAGATAACCAAGTGTGAACAAAATTGCTTCTGTCTCCTTAAAAAAAAATAGATGGCCGGCGATATCAAAGGCTCCATTTCCTTAAGTTTTGTCCATGAGTTTATATATACTCATTGTGAAAACTTTGTTTGAAAACATTGTGAAAAAATATATATCAAGCAACCTTTGAAAAATTCTTAATACTTCCCAAATTTGAAATTTGCTCTAAAATCATACTCGGACTTACTTCCTACTTTATATGATAAGCTACAATTTGGATTGTAAATTGACACAAGATACCAAGGACTTATTGCCTAGTGTTTCTGTCCTAAAAAAATATATGTTTAAATTAAAAATTATATATATATATAATTATTATAAATTTATATTTTTGTTAAAATATATTTATAATGCTTTTATTTAATTTTTTTAAATAAGTAATTTAGAGAGAATTTAAATGAAATGAGTTTATAAAATAATTCAGTATATAATTATTTTCATACCAGGTTTGAAGCTCAATAAAAATCATATAAAATATTAAAACAAAACAAAAACACACTATTAACACTTATCTAAATTCAACTTTAAATAATATTTGTAATAAGAAAAAAAAAATTAAGTCATATAGGAGTGTATTTTAATTTATAAAAGAATATCTTATTTACCAAGCATTTTATACATCTGATTGTATCTGATAAAATAAAAAAAAAACTAGCATTTTCATTTGAATCAATTCTTTTCAAATAATTTTTTTTTTTTAAATGTAAAGTATGACATTAAAAAAAAAAAAGTTATTTAAATAATAAAATTTTTCCAAGTAAATAGACAATAAAATGGGCTTTTTGATAACTGACTTTCAGATTAAAAATGGAAGATTAATTTACTAAAATGAAATATATATGCTCGAAAAAATAATGACATGTGTTTTCAAAGTATTTGCTTTTCGCAAAATATTTAGTTTTAGTTTTTAAATAAATGTATATTTAAAATTTACGACCTAAAAATATATTTTAAAATAAAATAATAATAATTTTTTAATTAGTATTTTGGTAAAGAGAAAATTAAAAATTATTTTTTTAGGATGCGAATATATAAATCAATTATGCGGTAATGTATTTTTTAATTTTAAAATAATATATCGTTCTCTCTATATATATATTTCGAATTGTTTAAATATACTGGAAAATATAGTATTTTTAAAATTGCAAAATATTTTAAGAACAAACCTTATTTAAAAATTTGAATCAAATAGAGAAAAACAAAATCCAGACGTAAACAAAGTGATAAATCAATGAAATGCCAACAAATAAAAAAATAACTTATTGAAAAAATATTTTAAATATATATATCTGTATTTATAGCATTTTTAAAATATCATTTTTGAGTACATCTAAAATTAAATTGAAATTTTTTTATAAAAAAAGTTTGAAATATTCATGTGAAATGTTTTTTAAAATTATTCTTGATTGTTTTATAATTAGTTATTTAACCCACTGCAAATTGATTTAATTTTTCGAAAAAAAATTTTGATTTGCCAAATTTCAAATGTGTACTATATATTTTTTGATTTTTTTTTATGGATAAAAAAGTCAATTATAGGCTGTGGGATTTGCCTTATAAAGTATATGGTATCTAAATAAAAAATTCCCCAATTAAAAGTGTTAGTGCGAGATCGCCTTTAAGTTTCAATCTTGAAAATTCTTCTTATCTCTTTTTTTTTTTAGCTTTCAAGCTAAAATATTTTAGTATATGAAGTTTTCATGTCTTTAACCTCAAAAGCATTATAAATGAGACTGGCTAGCTCAGTCAGTAGAACATGAGACTCGTATAAATAAGCACACTATAAAAATTGATTACAGGATGTGCTTTCCCTTACAATATATTCCAATATAGCTAATACATCATTTAATTTTTATTGGAAATATCTTTAATAAGTTCATAGACATCTTCTATAAATTTGGATAATATATATCGTAATTTAAATAATGTGATATGTAAGTAATAAAGTATGACGTTTTTTCTAGTCGTCTCAAAGTGACACCAGCTTGCCACTGGGCACGGGGATCCAGAGAGGGACAAAGAAGGGGCGTTGGTCCAGATGTTGACAGTTAGTTAGGTTACAGTGGATATTTTCGGAGAGGCCCGCTGCAGTGCCAGATCTCAAGGCGGCCCTCATGGCCGCCGTTTTGGTTCCTCCCTACCTCCGCGGCTTCAGGCTGGACGCCGAGCTTTCCTCAGTTAATCCTACACTTTTGGCTGGTCCGCACGGGACAGTAAGGACAAAGTTTGGGATCAAAAGTGATCCCAAACTTTGTCCTTACTGTCCCGTGCGGACTTCCCACTCTGCACGCCTTGCCACTCAACCCCGACTGCTTCCAACTCACTTGTTGGCTTACCCAGGTTTACGACATATAGTTTTTAGATTTGTAAAAATTATTATTATTATATTCCTAGTACATGTGGTATAGGCCATGATGATCAAGGTGGGCAGAAGTTGATGCTTTTACTGTAAGTGTACCACATGCGTAAACATGTGAAAAACATTTAAACTTTTGCATTCTCAAGAATAATGTTTGTGAAAATATAAAATTCATTCCATACAGTTCATTATACTAACATTTATGATAACCTATCTACATAACTATGAAAAATTGCCCATTAATTTTGATGGAAAAATAATTCAACCATCAGAAACTGTTAAAATTTTGGGAGTTATTTTTAAAAATCATAGGCAAAGGAATAAGATTAATTTTGGAACACATGTTGACAATATAATTATGAAAGCTACGAAACTTAAGAATATATTATTCTCATTATGTGCACGTACTTGGGGCATTGATACTCGGCGTAGATTGATCTTATATAAAGCTATGATACGCTCTACAATAAGCTATGCATCAAATATTTTGTTTCCTTTTATCACTGCAGCAAAAAGATCCAAGTTGAATTCTATACAATATCAAATTCTTATTAGATGCATTCATGCTTATAGGACTTCATCTTCTTACATCACACATATACTAGCGAAAACTCCTTTACTGTCCGATTATCTTGAATTATTACAAACAAAGTATAATATGACAAATTCTCTCACAGATCGAACACTCAAAAAACTGATGGGTTCCCCTGGTTTGGATAGTTGAAAAGGGAGGGTACACGATGTGACTTATTAAAGTCTCCTTACTTAAGTATATATATATATATATAGCAATTTAGGCCAACAACCCCATGTATATAACCCGCAGCAAGACCTTAATGTTGTATAATAGCAGCACAGCTGTCAGTGATGCACTATCGGCATATGCCTTTACATCATCACATGTAATACAATTTGTGCAAATAGGATAAATAAAATAAATAAAAAAAGAAAAAGGGAAAAAAAAACTCTGTAATTGATTAAGAGTTGAGCTAAAGCAAGGATTGAGCATATAATATTGTCAGTACAGTGGTCTAAAGATGGAAACAACCGCGACACTATTATACAACTTCATCTGACAACCCACGAAATCGTTATTAAATTGGGCAATCTATAAAACACTGAAACACAGACACTCGCGGCAATGTATGTGGCCGGTAATTTATGGGAGACTTGATTATTAGTAACATTCCCTTCAAATAGGTAATAAACATACAACATTTTATTTAAACAGTTGGAATAGCACCCTAAGACAAATTATGTATGAAATAGGTAACAGAGGAGACAAGAAAATTTCTCTAGATATTTATTTAAATATCTTAAAATTTGGGAACATGTCTATACTGACGAGATATGCTATTTACATAGTAAAATTTAGATAGAGGTGACCTGAAGTTACTTTATAGCCCTTTAAGGCCCATGCGAAATCTAGGTTGGCTACTACACAAAAAGGGGGGGAAACCTAGATCTCCATCTATTCTAGCGGGACAAAATATACGAACCCTAACACTCCTTTTAAGTCACTTAAAGCCCTTTAGGGCCCATTCAGAATCTAAATAGATTAGCTTCTGTTCGAAAAATAAAAAAAAAAAAGGGGGGGCTAAGCCATAATGGCAAGGGGCTTACCTTCTCTCGAAAGCGGCGGCAAGGTCTGGTCTCCTCTACGTCTCAGGCCCGTCTAAAAATCGTCCTTCTCACTGAGCGACTCCGATCGAAAAAATCCTGCCTTTTGGCAAAGAACCTTCTTTTATATCATCTCATTCTCCATTTTCATTCGCCGAAAGAAACACCAATCAAAATGGCCAACGGCTCCAGTATCAATTTCATAGACGCCCCAGGCCTCTCCCCTTCAAAATAGAACATATAGTATTACCAAAACAAGAAAAAATCTAAAGAGAGAAACAACCCCTGCGGTAGTGTAAGATTTCAGACTCCCTCCCCCCGTCCTTCCACATGGGTTGAAATACAATCCTCCCTTTTTCTCGGGATGGTATATATATCGCCCCCCCGTCTTGGCTAAAATTGACCCAGGCCCTTTTTACCTGGACTGTAATGTGATGCTTTCCTTTCTCTGGAAGGATATTTTATAAGTTTCAGTCTTTAGAGATCTCCCTTCTCCATTTTTCTCCTTTTTTTTTTTTTTCTGGTCACCTTTACCTAAATTTTTGGTGAGGGGAATATATGTACATATGAAACAACAGTTTCCAGCTCGGATGTCTCTGGATGTCTTCTTCTTTACCAGGCATCAGCTTTCGGCATGGAAGTCTGGTGTCACCAAGTGTCTAAGTTTCTGGGCAAAAAAATGGTCTGTAAGTCTATGTGGGAGGGAAGCCATGTATCCATTTGATTTGATTATACATACGCCTTCTGTTGGGGTATGGTTACAAAAACGTGCCCCAACAATCCTCCCCCTGCCAAGTAATGGACAAATGCGTTTGTGCTATTCATTATTCATCTGCCTTTCATCAGTTACTATGAAAGCAGGCCCATTTCTAGCAAAATGCATTTTCCATTACTAGGTGAAGTCAGGTGTACCGAAACCTATAGGGAAGATAAGGCTAATCAAAATGATGGTATGCTATTCTAGATGTTTATTATTCCGAACATTAGTGGGCATTGTGCATCCTGGCAAAGGGTTTTTTTTTTATGTGCTATTATTCTGTCAGAACACTGTTATCAAAATAGGTTATTGGGGACAGTCATATCATATGTATGGAAGTAAGCAAGGTCATCTGTCTTACCATTCATGGGTATATATACCACCCTTCCACTTTCTTCTTTGGTCTTGAGGAGTAGGCCTTCCTAGTGGTAAGTCCTCTCAACCCCATCCTTGCCTCTTGGGGTACTGGATTCATTGCTACCTTCTTTCTGCTAACAATACAGTTAGGACATTTCCCTATTACATATTATATATAAAAAAAATTGGGCGCCAAGAAGTCGTTTAGAAATAACTGACTAGTCCAACTCCTAAAACATGCCAGCATCTTTATTTTCGTACCAATCAAGACATTCGTGTGGTATAGTTATATATATATACAATCAAAGGAAAGGATAATTATAGTTAGCTGAAAGAAATATCTTGGTATATAATGATTAGCCTATGACATGATGACTTTTGCTAAATAAAAAAAAGTTTACAGAAAACAAATTGTGAAAGTAATTATTAAATAAGGCACGAATATGTAATGATAAAATGAATCCTTCCATGTTATATGATGAGTATAATATATATATTGAAGTAAAACATATCATGTAGATAGTGATTAAATATGTTAAGTTATAAGTGATAAAAATCATCCCATGATAGATGACAAAAGAAAACTACTACAAGATTATATATGGTGACAAAATATATATAATTAAATATTTAATATAAATATTAATATCATGAATGTCAAAATAAAATTGTTGAAATGAATAGTATATGACTATAATATAATATATATGATATAAAATAATAACATATTGAAAAAGAAAATGTAAACATAATATATATTTGTGCGCTGAAGGTTCAAGGTTTAGTATCTCAGTTAAGTTTCAATCTTATCCAGTCTGGAATCACGAGTTGGTCACTGGGTAATATTCGTCTATCCCGATCCTACTGGAGGGTGTGTTTTCTCTTATGTGTTAGATTCCTCTAATTACAATACTCTCTCAACCCAAATGGGAACGTCATTTAGAATCTTGGTCAAATGGAGCATAGCCCAGACCTCTATTAAACTACACAGTCCATTTAAATCTAGGGTGACCACCGTATGAAGAGAATTTTTCTGTTTTGGCAGAGCGACTAATCAATTTCTGCTATTTTGTTTGTGACTCCGTTTACCTTGTCTCTGGTGTATGTACAGTTCAGCTACCTCCCCCTTCCAAGAAATCCATATTACTTTCATCTACTAATATACCCTCTATTCATTGACCTGAATCCTACAAATCTACATCTTATAAATTTGAAATTTATCAATCTGAAATTTTGGTTCTTTTACAAATTCCTTCAGGATTCTACTTCCTGTATAACTGCTCTTAATTCTACTCTCCTCCATACAACACTTCTAAAACTTTGACTCATTGGCTCGTTCTGGCGTCTCGTTCGCGGTCCTTATAGTTAACTAATACTTTAAAATCTTATCCTAACATGGAACGAGTCTAAACTCGTTGAAGGTCCTAATAATTACTTATTCTGCCTCTCGAATCGGTCTTATGCTCGAATTCATTCCAACAAAACGTATGGCAGGGCGAATCCTTTATTAGAAGAAACTTCCGCTAGCTATGGGGGATCAAACTGGTACCAAAAAAAAAAATTCAATAGACGGAAACTACTTCGTCTAGAATAACTGGGCAATCTCTGCCTACATGCCAATCTTACAGGACCTCCCGTCTGGAATACCCTCGCTCCAGCCACGCTAAAAGCGTCGAAACTACGGTGTCAGATCGGTTACCCAAGGTCGCGCCGTTATACCCCAGGTTATACGGCATGGCTAAAACAAATCCCCCATCCTGCATAAAATTCAATCTATACCTCTTCGTTTCCTCTAATGAGGAGAAGTTTTGTGGGTTTTCTGGTCTGATCATAACCTCCCACAACCTTCCAGTCTGAGAATCGAGATATGATCATTATCTATGACTCTTAAAATTCAAGTTGATATAAATAACAAAGAGTACTTTATTACCCTAGTAATAGAAATTAAAAAAAAATGTATACTCCTCCAAAAGGAGACCTAACAAAAATGGAGCGAATATTTTCCTAACAATAGAGTTTTTACAGTCCTGTGAGGCTATCGTTCTTAACAAATAAAGAAATCAAAATTGAAAATTGAACCTATTAAATTCCCTAACACTACTCTAAAGTAATTTTGGTCTAACAATATAATTGACTGCAGCTTTCTCACATTCATTTCGCATTCCCATTCATACAATTCATTCATAGCGAGCAATCATACTAAAGCTAAATTCTATTATATAAGCCAAAATACTCCAATAATCAATGTCAACATTTCCTAACTATTCCTAAATTCCAGGACTAATGTGAAATCAAATAAAGTTTCTAATTAAAACAAAGTGGGAACTAAAGCCCTAGGTTACTCAAAGAAAATGCCTCTGTACAAGCTCTATATATACTAACACTTTATACTCGATAAATGATTGTTAACAATAATTGTTAACAATTCTAAATAATCTGGAAGCTAACCTACCAAAAAAAAAAAAAAGAATCAGTGTAACTTCAAAAACTGCCCTTGCCTTGACACTAAGCGACTTTTCACGACAATTCTATAAAGACACACACAAATTATAATGGTGAATAAAGGACCATTAAACGTGACACCTCATAAAAGCGGATTGAGTCACTCCCCTAGCCACCGTGGGTGAAGTCACTATCTTCTTACTTCCTCGTGCGTCTGTCCCCTTTGCAGTAGTCCGACCTCAACACTCTATTGAAAGATGGATTTATAGGGTTTATGATTCACTACCCAACACTAACATTCTCAAGTGCTTTCCAAGGATCGACTACGGTCTGGGCCTACTTAACTTCTACCCCTGGCTTAGGGTCCCTACACTTCACAACTTTACTCTGAAAGATTGACCTTTCATGTCCTCATTAGAAACCTATTTCAAAGCTACTACCTGAAGGCCAGGGATTATAGGGTTTCTGAATTACCCAACACAAGCCATAGGATGCCTATTAGGTTCGTTGTTTTAGACATAGCCCCCCTCTAAGTTGTGATTTCCTACACCTTCCTTCACCTATTACTCCTGATAATAACTAAAATTTCAGATTTACACTAAATAGTTAATTCACAATGGTATACATTATTCTCATTGGTCTTTGAAACTCGGGTTTTAACAAGAAATAGTTTGTATTAAAAAAAAAAAGGAATCCTAATGAAGCTCTACTTTAAAAAAAAAGGTTAAAAAAAAAAAAGGCTGAAATCTCTAAACTTCTCATTCTATCGAGCTGATTCTCCGTACACACTCCAAAATCCTAGTTAGAGGCGACAGTCTAAGCAGAATTTACACTGTGTGGGCCTTTTTACCCTTGTAGACCTGCGTAAAGTTAAACTGTTCACACTAACTCTGTCAATTTCCCCTCGTCTCATTACTTCTGAGTCCGCTCTGGTTGTCACCCCTTGTTGGATAAAATTGTAACATAACAATAAAAAGAAACTAAAATTTTCCTAAATCATATCCTGACAGGTTGTACAAGCTCTTCAAAACGGTGTGTCATATTAAAACAAGGTTGTGAGACAACTCTTAATTATATACTATACTAAAAATGAGGCTGAGCCAATTCTACACTAGGAGAACACGAAAACCCAAGATGTAGTCCTTGTAGCGAGCATGGAGCCCTATCACAAAACCCGAAGTGCAAGGAGGACAGAGTTTCCTGGTATTCCCTCTTATCTGGCACGACCGGTCGGGGTGAACAGTCGCGTCACGTGAAAGGAGGAAATATCTGAGTTCCCCCCTCTTGCTCTAACTGTTGGGTCGATTTGGCTCATGTAAATAGTAACTCTTATACTATATCTAAAATCTCTCATATAACTTATTAAATAAAACGGTGTAAAAACGGTGTTCTATACAAGGATAAGGTTGTGACAATTTTCTCAAAAATACACACTAATATTAAAACAAACTGTGAAGATCTTTAAAGATGGCAACAAACACTACAGTAAGGTTGTGAGACGGTATTCTGCACAAAGACAAGGTTGAGACAAATAACACACAAACCCTGAAACATGGTGTTAAAGCTCCTTTCAACACTTAGCACTAGAACACATGTTTTAAAAAAAAAAACTGCAAACTGTTTAAAGTTCACCATAACACTAAGACCTATTTGCTATTTAATATATAACCTAATATTGTAATTAATAAAGACCTATCTATATTAAATAGTGTATACAATCGCTGAAACTTATGTAAATCAGCTTACACAAACCCCTAGTGCATAATATGTCTTATTTTAAAAGAAATATTTCTATCGAGGCGGTATTGCGGCCGACAGCTACGCTTTACACATTAAGTGTACTTTCTTCTATCAACCTTTATCTACTATTTACAAAACTCTTTATCCAACTTTTTCAATTCTTTCTCCTTCAACATCTTTCTGCATCTTTCTATCTCTTTCTCATCAACATTCAACGCTTTCTCACTCTTTTCATCACTTTCAACACCTCTTTCATCCCCTCTCTCTCATCTCTCTTCCATCATTTTCTACACATTTCACTGCCTTTTCATCCCTCTGGTGTTTCCTCGAAACCCGTCATCGGGATCTGGATCCCGATCTATTATCACTCTTAATTTTGAACTACTCTATTCCAACAGCCTATGACCCTTAAGCTTTATAACTCCATATACACTCGGCGGGGTAGTTACCTTGTTAAGAAAACCTATAATGTCATAGATCATTTAGAGAGAGAACATAACAAAATTGTGCGAATAGTCTGTTTCAACTACTGATTGTAAGCATATTAAACTCGTTCTCTTTAGGTTGGCTCGCTCATTCATCTTCAATCTACTTTCAATAGTCATATTGAGTTCACATGGATGCTAGATGTAAACTGTATCAAAATAGTGTAGTTTTCTAGTTTCCGAATTATATGACAGTTTAGAGAAAGAAACAAACATTCTGGAAATATCTCGCACTGGCTACTATTAAAAAAAAAATTGAATGGGGTACAGCTCTGATCTTACAGGATACCTCATGGCTCATAGAATTGAATCGCTCATTTCTCACTAAAATACTCACACAGGGTATGGAGGTCTCCAGCGGTTCTATAGCTATTGGTCAACTAAATTAATTAATGGCAGGAATTGAAGCTAGTTTAAATGCTCATGTGCTGTTTTGTCATGCGTCTTTATGTCATCTGCACAGGAAAGTGTCGCCTCAAGGACCTAATTCTGGGACTAACATCCGCTGCACATTTCAGGAAGGAGTGGTCGTCCATACAATAGCAAGATATCATTTTGCTGCCAATGTACAATGTTGAGCATTTTCCATGTCGTCATTTTGTCGATCCCCAATCTTCTAGGGTGTTTCTTTAAGCATTTCACGATGTCATTTAATGCTTCATGCGATCCCGCCCGGCATTCAATAAGTAAGTATTTGATCGTACCACCTCCAGGAGACCATCCCATTGCGGCCGAATCATTTCCACCCAACTTATAACGCCGTCCATATCGCGTAATTGAAATTAGTGTAAAACTCAAAGAATAAGACCTTAATCTCTTAATTCTTTACTAATTTCAGTTGGCTCAACATAAATCTTCTCAATTATTAATTTAGTACAGTGGCGTGACATGTCACACTTCTTCTAGTTCTTTCGCAAGCTCGATTAATCCCAGTGGAAACCCGTCCAGGCGTCAATCCCGTGCTAACCCGTCATGCATGACTTCAAATTTGGAAATTATTAGACCTGAATATTTGCAGTGGCATCTGCTTCCACTGAAAGTATTTAAGACACAAGGCTGCCTCTTTAAATCACTGTCTTTACTCCCACATGCCTGTGTAAACTTTAACCATGACTTTATCAATTCTCAAAATTCTGCCTATCGAGTATCCTGAGAATCAATGTTCTTCTTGTCTACGGCGGATTATCACAGTAATTGTTCCCTAGAGTTATCTGCGTCGAGTGGTCAGTCTGTACTACTAATTCTCCACTCTAACTCTAGGACTCTTCTATCTACTCGGGCTGTTCAAAAATTTTCAAGACAGTTGTTCAAATCCCCAATGATAATCTGCTAAATTTCGATAATTATTGGAATTCTCATTAAACAGAATAACTACACCTTTCTGACACAGAAATATCCAGCATCAAGATATAGCGCACCGTCCAATTTCTTTATTTCAAGACGGTGTCAAATTACAACTGAAGGAACATACTAAGCATATAACTGGTTTAAATTTCATGTAATCTCATCATGCCTTCTGCTGGCAAATATTTACTGTAAAATTCAATACTATCAAGATGGTTTTATTTGTCTTCATCCAAAAAAAAATGTTTCAGAAATAGAATCTTGGAAATCTCTACTTGAGGCAAAAAAAAATGCACATTTATCAATTTAAGATAACCTTCCCTTGTCAGAGTGTATACAGCTGCCAAGCCAAAATACGCAGGGGAGACAGGAAGGAGAGTCAGCAATAGAATATATGAACATAGACGCAACGTTATTAATCAAGACAATAGGTCTCTAATTTTCCAATACTGCAAAGGAACAGGTCACACTTTCGCATTAGGAGAACCTAGAATACATTACAATAACATAAACAGCAAATATCAAAGGCTTATAATTGATTCTCTATTATTCAGAAAATACAATAGCATTAATGGAAATAGATTTGCCCGAAACATATAACACAATATATCCTAGTACCAGCTAATAATATCAACAATAATATAAGTAACTTATATGTAATAGTTATAACTATTATAAAACTACTTAAATAATAGAATTTCTAACCTATAAGATAATTCATAGAATATAGCAAACAATAGTAGAATATGTGTAATACCTTAATCAAAAAAAATATGTCTTAAGAAAAACAAATAATATGCAAAACTTTCTAATGTATATATATATATATGTGCATAGAATCATAATAGTTTTAGCATCAGGCGACGTTATATTTTCTTGATATATTGTATATGTTTCTCCTGTAGAAGGGCGGACAAGCTCGAAAGCTCGAGAAGACCAGAATAAAAGATACTCATCCCCATAGACGTTTTTACTTTGATGTCAGAAATCAATGATAATATTAAGGTTTTGCCACAAACAATGTGAATCGTAAAAGACAGCGGCGAGAGATGCGGTATACACCGCCTCAACATAACTTTCATTGCCTGATAAAATGCCCGTGAAACGGAAAGCATAAATTAAAATTCACGATTTATAATAGACTGTTAATCTCAGGATGCGTGGACTACTTCACCAATACTTAAAAATAGTATGGCTTTTCATTAGGTATATATTTCTAAAGTATAGGGGATGAAACATATACTAAATTCGAGCCCCGCGGCGGGCGACATTGATGGGTTCCCCTGGTTTGGATAGTTGAAAGTCTCCTTACTTAAGTATATATATATATAGCAATTTAGGCCAACAACCCCATGTATATAACCCGCAGCAAGACCTTAATGTTGTATAATAGCAGCACAGCTGTCAGTGATGCACTATCGGCATATGCCTTTACATCATCACATGTAATACAATTTGTGCAAATAGGATAAATAAAATAAATAAAAAAAGAAAAAGGGAAAAAAAAACTCTGTAATTGATTAAGAGTTGAGCTAAAGCAAGGATTGAGCATATAATATTGTCAGTACAGTGGTCTAAAGATGGAAACAACCGCGACACTATTATACAACTTCATCTGACAACCCACGAAATCGTTATTAAATTGGGCAATCTATAAAACACTGAAACACAGACACTCGCGGCAATGTATGTGGCCGGTAATTTATGGGAGACTTGATTATTAGTAACATTCCCTTCAAATAGGTAATAAACATACAACATTTTATTTAAACAGTTGGAATAGCACCCTAAGACAAATTATGTATGAAATAGGTAACAGAGGAGACAAGAAAATTTCTCTAGATATTTATTTAAATATCTTAAAATTTGGGAACATGTCTATACTGACGAGATATGCTATTTACATAGTAAAATTTAGATAGAGGTGACCTGAAGTTACTTTATAGCCCTTTAAGGCCCATGCGAAATCTAGGTTGGCTACTACACAAAAAGGGGGGGAAACCTAGATCTCCATCTATTCTAGCGGGACAAAATATACGAACCCTAACACTCCTTTTAAGTCACTTAAAGCCCTTTAGGGCCCATTCAGAATCTAAATAGATTAGCTTCTGTTCGAAAAATAAAAAAAAAAAAAGGGGGGGCTAAGCCATAATGGCAAGGGGCTTACCTTCTCTCGAAAGCGGCGGCAAGGTCTGGTCTCCTCTACGTCTCAGGCCCGTCTAAAAATCGTCCTTCTCACTGAGCGACTCCGATCGAAAAAATCCTGCCTTTTGGCAAAGAACCTTCTTTTATATCATCTCATTCTCCATTTTCATTCGCCGAAAGAAACACCAATCAAAATGGCCAACGGCTCCAGTATCAATTTCATAGACGCCCCAGGCCTCTCCCCTTCAAAATAGAACATATAGTATTACCAAAACAAGAAAAAATCTAAAGAGAGAAACAACCCCTGCGGTAGTGTAAGATTTCAGACTCCCTCCCCCCGTCCTTCCACATGGGTTGAAATACAATCCTCCCTTTTTCTCGGGATGGTATATATATCGCCCCCCCGTCTTGGCTAAAATTGACCCAGGCCCTTTTTACCTGGACTGTAATGTGATGCTTTCCTTTCTCTGGAAGGATATTTTATAAGTTTCAGTCTTTAGAGATCTCCCTTCTCCATTTTTCTCCTTTTTTTTTTTTTTCTGGTCACCTTTACCTAAATTTTTGGTGAGGGGAATATATGTACATATGAAACAACAGTTTCCAGCTCGGATGTCTCTGGATGTCTTCTTCTTTACCAGGCATCAGCTTTCGGCATGGAAGTCTGGTGTCACCAAGTGTCTAAGTTTCTGGGCAAAAAAAATGGTCTGTAAGTCTATGTGGGAGGGAAGCCATGTATCCATTTGATTTGATTATACATACGCCTTCTGTTGGGGTATGGTTACAAAAACGTGCCCCAACAAAACCCTTCAAAAAGAATTAAACAAACTATATCTGGATCTAAAATTTAAGTTTTATCTTTCTCAATCTAATGAACTGTTCAAGAAATTCTTTCCAAATGCTGTCCCAAATTTCATTTCTTCTGATAAATTCACCACTTTATTCTTAACTGGCAAAGGACCCTTCTTAAGTTTCCTATTCAAACTGAATGCTATCAATGATCCAACATGCGAATGCCGCTTAGATGTTGAATCACCAGAGCATCTTCTTTTAACTTGCCCTCTGACTAATCAAATTGTATGTAGATACTTTGAAACATTACCAAATTCTCTTTGTGTATATACTCTATCTTATGAGAACTTTGTTAAGTTTAGAACTATTTGTACAATAATTTACAAAACAATACTAATCCATCGTGTAAATAATTAATCATATATATGTAAATAATACTAGCACAGCACAATAGTCCTTTGGACTTCGTGCTTTTGTAACAATAAATAAATAAATAAATAAAATAAAATAAAAAAAATAACCTATAGATTAACTTTCAAGCTTAAGCTCTTCTACAAGGTTTGAAGTATATCATTACATTTGTACATATTGTAAAATAGGAAATGATAGGTGACTCAAAGTCTCAGAGAACAAAAACTTTATTGTATTTCCAAAGAAATGCCAAAAATAACTCAATCATAAAAGAGCGATGTTGCAAATTTTCCTATTCTTTTATAATGGCCATTATTTATATACTCCTTATTCACATATGTTAAAATCGGGATATTTTATACTTTTAACTATAATAAAAGAAGAAAATTATAAACATAATAGCCTCGCTTAGGGCGCCATTGTTAAAATCGTGAGGTTTTATACTTTTACGTTGTTGGGTCTTTAAATAAACTATTTCCAGATCTCTACATGTCTAAATATTAGGGCGCCAGTGGCTGCAGAAAAGCAGACCACAAATTTATTCATCTATGGCACATGTAGAGACCTAAAGCTGTGCCGGCTAGCAGTTAATGTTGAAGGGGAAATTAACCAATCATTTTTGGCTAAACAAAATTTTATTTAAACCAATAAAATAATCTTTCAATGTACATCAAATATATTTATTAAAAACAAAGAAAAATTACTTAATAGAATCACGCATATATCTACTTATATATTTGCCTTATTCTGTCTGTTTGTCTGTTTGAAGCTCACGGATGGGATTTTTCATAACCATCGGTGGTTCAGTGGTAGAATGCTCGCCTGCCACGCGGGCGGCCCGGGTTCGATTCCCGGCCGATGCATTTTTTTTTTTTTACAATTTTTAAAACTCATTTATATATTATACAAGAATGACATCCACGGCGCCAATTTATAATTGTAACGAATAGTATTTGAATAAAAGCATTTAATCGGGTAAAACCCGGGCGTTGCCCGTCGTATATAATAATTGTAATAATTGTATAAACGAATGCAAGACAAAATCACCGCGAATGTTTCTTTTTTTTAAGGCAATTTCTTTTTAAGGCAATTGTCGTTATTTATCGTTAATGATACACAGTTTGGAACGGGACGTTTCACAAGAGTGACATCCATTTCGCCAATTTATAATTGTAACGAATAATATTTGAATTAAAACGTTTTTAAAATATATGCGCACTCGGGTAAAAGGGCGTTGCCCGGCCATTCGTCTAGTATATATATAAGATTTTAAAAAAAGGTATTAAAGAAAAAAAACTATATATATGGTTAAAAGGGAGGTTTTAAATGTATATATATATATACTTTATACAAAAGGCCAATTATGCCAAAGTCCCAGATTATCCCCAACCTACCTCGACATCCAGCCACCCAAGTCCACGATTCGAAAAGGGGCGGCTAAGGCAGCAGCCAGCGGCCTGAGCCCTCCGCAACTCCAAGCCTTTAACTTTTCAGGAAGAAATCAACTCTTGCTAAGAAAAAAATGTAAATATCCCGCTTCCTTGCCCCAGTGTTGCTGGACTCACCCCCCCCCCCCCCCCCCCCCAAGGCTATCATCACTCTTCTCTCTATGAAAATAAAAAATAAAGAAGGCATCTTAAAAATAATAATAATAAATTAAATATAAAAATTATTAAAGAAATATTCACAAAAAAAAATAAAATAAAAAATACGAAATAATTGAATTAAAAAATAATTTTAAAATTTTAATTATTAATGTTGATTCTGGGCATCTTGGGGTCAGCTTGGGAAAGGTTCAGGGCTCGTGGTGGAGCTGGTGTTCTGCATGAAGATGGTGGAGTCAGGTCAAGCACCATAGGTCGGTGGCTTGACTACAGGGAAGGGGTGTCTGAGTCCATCTTGGACTAGCCTGGTAGGGCCAGGTCATCCACCACAGGTCAGGTGGCTTGACTACAGGGAAGGGGTGTCTGAGTCACTGGCTCGGTGCTGCCAAGGCTAAAGGTGGCTTCAGGCTCCATCTCGACATCTCGCAATCACCAGAGGTTTGTGGCTTAGATGGACAAAGGTGGGATATGGTTAGGTTAGGTAGAGTTCTGGGTTACTTTGGCATATTATGGTCACGAGGTGTCCCAACACATATCACAATATTGTCGCGTATAAGGCCTCGAAATTACTACAACCTCTGTCAATAGATGGCGCTTTCGCCTGTTTCCATCTGAAACTGGTGTGGGAATCGCCAACTGCTGTGATCCTGTTTCCTGGGGAAAGTGTATGTAAATAGATATTCATATTGGCCCCAGGGGGTGCCGTAATGTAAATACCCATTGTTTATTATTCAAGTTATATGTATAATGTTTAGTAATAAATGACAATAAGGAGTAGTGTTTGAAGTCTCCATACCGCCTGCTGTTGTTCCTCTCGCCATCGCCACATTGCTGCTGCTACTCTTCTGGTAAGTCTCTCGTGTCCTCCCACCAGTGGTAAGGCCGAGAGATACTGCCAGAGGAAGAAAGTTCCACTTGAGCGGTGGTTCTCTGACGACTTTGGGTGCTCTGCAGGGTACAGCTGCAGAGGGAGAGCAACCGAGCCCGGGTAGGTCATCCACGGCAGAAGAAGCGGCGTCGTCGCGCAAGAACCGGAGGGTCAAGCCGCGACAATATTATATGCTCAAAGCCTAATTGATCGCTAAACTTCTATCTGCATGAATATTATGTTCATGGAACAGTGCCATCTCTTATGGGTCATTATGGAGCGCTATTTCACCCTGCTCTGAGAGATAGAATTGGGCTAATCTCTCCATACATAAGGAAAAATTACAATCTATTCTATTAGTTTAGCAATCCATCCTTGGACTACCTCTCCCCATCAGTCCTTAAGATCAATTATGGTCAATAGACGATCCTTGGAATAAATGTCCTGAAAGCTATTTTTCTGTTTGATTATGGTATTAGGGATTATAAACACAAGGTATTAATACCAAATAAATAAATAGTGTGTGATGTTTCTCGGTAACAGCGTTGTTACCATTTTAAGAAAAAAATACTGTATTTATACAGTAAAAGTACACTGCTTATTTATTTGGATTTGGTTTTATTAACTTGAGTTTCTGTATGATTACTTCACTTAGAAGCCTTTTTTGTTCCCTTAAGAGGTGTCCATCTTTTACCCTCTCTTGCTATAAAAAAGAGAGAACGATTATTACATCTTCCACAGCAGAGAAAACTAAGAGAACTATAAATTCCTCAATTCTTCCTTGTCTTATATATATATTTTTTTAAATATAAATTCTACAAGACTGTTTTGAAAATCTTTAAAGGGCCATTAGATGTGATATATATATATATAGTTCCTATTATATTATATTTACTATATACTTACTCTCTTAGGTCAACTGTAAAGTCAAACTGCTTTTCACATGTGGTGCACTTACAGTAAAAGCAGTCGATAACTACCCAACTATGATTATCATGGCTTGTAAAATGTGTACTTGGGATAAATTGAAAAAAAAAAAAACTGCAAATAGATGGGGAAAACAAGAGGTAAACCATATATTATAATTTTCACGTGGTGTCGCTGGAGACCCACTGGCGATTCTCCACCAAACTCTGCAGAATTGGCAGAGGAGCCATATTCATTGTACATAGTGTATATAATGCATATTATATATTTTTTAAATAATGTAGACTGTGCACTTTGCATGTATAGACAAGATGTCAATAAAATTATTTTAATTGTCAAAAAAAAAAAAAAAAAATTATAATTTTCTCAAATTTTTCCTCAACAAATCAACTCACTGGACCTAAACAGTTTACTACCACACTATATATTGCTATAGATTAATCACCTATTTGAGGAGAAAACCTAGTTTTAGGTGTGATTTTCACCTGAAATGAATATATATCAAATTTATTATTATGATGCATTAGCGGTGCCATCTGTTATGAAAATTTGAAACTATTATAAATGCTTATGATTCTTTTTAAAAATTAAACAATTTATACTGCCCTTATTGTAATGAAAAATTAATGGGAGGTCCTGGCTCATCAGTGGAGAACCCTCCCAATGGTTATGCCAGTTAAATGAGGGTTCACCACTGATGAGCCACCATTAATTTTTCATTGCAGTAAGGGCAGTAGAAATTGTTTAATTTTTAAAAAGAATCATGAGCGTCTATAAAAGTTTCGAATTTTAAAATTTATTATTGTTAATAAAATAATGCCCCTGTGTGGAACACTTGTCTTAAGGCATTTTAAAGTTTAAGCTCAATAAAGCTAGGTGATGTCTTCTTCTTTCTTATCTTCACTCAATCATTCATAATTGGGTGATGTAGAATGCGTCTGCCTTTGTCACTAAGACTGGGAGCACTACTCAGTGGCAGGCCGACTTAGATCCAAAATAAATGGCCGCCTCTGACATGAGGAACAGACGCTTTGTGCAGCCGCTCCTAACATGGAGTACAAACGCTGCTCATCCTGTATCTCTGGAATAGGAGTCCTTACAGGGTACTATCAGCCGGGCCAGCTGAACCCAGGTTTTTTAGCGAGCTTGTTACTGCTCCCCTCCTCCCGGGCTTGGGACCGGCAAAGGCGGAGTTGCTAGGTGATGTGAAGTATATGTGTTTTATATTATGTTTTTATTCAAGGACTATAAGAATGCTTGTTACTTACTGTAATTTGATATTACTAGGTTTATTTATTGTAAGGGGAATTCACATTTTCATTTTTATAAAATCAATTAAATTCATTTTGAAGTGCCTTCAGAAATTCATATACCTTTTTAATAGAAAATTCCAGCCAAATATCTAACTTTTTAGAAGGCGACCTAGTATCAACCCACACTTTACCTTATATATAAACTTAATTGCATATTTTAGGGAAGAACAAACAGCGATTTCAAGATTACGAACAAGACATCTTAGAATGCTCAAATTTAATGGAAAAATCAAAACATTCCCGAAATGCCCCAAATGATTGCGATTCCCAGCCTGCCAATCCTGAACATCTATTGTATCAAATCCTTCAAAAAAGACCTTTGGGAAAACCACAGGACTATAATAGAAAAGCTGAGACAATAGGACCTAATGGAGATTGTTTAAATGACTTGAGGAATAAGCAACAACACTTGCATATTTACACTATATTCTGCTTCTCTAGTCTTGAGCAGGTTCCGTTCTCCAATGTGTGGTGCAATACTTCTTTATCTTTAGATCTTTATTTCCTCATTACTTATCATCCAGTCCCAAATTCTTCTTCTTCATTTTACCCATCAGAACTTTCTTCAACTTCAATCTTTCTCTCTCTTCAACAGACTTCATTCCTTTACCAATTGTTTCTGTGTCTCCTCAAAAAGAATATATGACTGGCGACATCAAAGACTCCAGTTTTGTACATGAGTGTATTATGAATGATCTATTTTTATATCTCTCTCTATATATCCGTCGTGGTCGAATGGAAGATTGCGACCGTTGTGCATGTAAGCTTCGAAAAAGAACTTTTTCCACACTCGTGAGCACGCGCGTGCACACGGCGGCGTGCCATAGCATTTGCTTGCACGCCCTGGATCCCACGTTTATTTAGTACAGATTTATAGATGGATTAATTTGTAGTTACATTTTAACATTCTAATTATGGCGAAAATAAATTATACATATTGGGCATTAGGCAAATTAGGACATATATATATAGATAAATAAATGATGATGATAACAAGGTGACCAATGATTCAACCACCAATTTATAACATGAAGAGGTTCTGAAAAGGGAGGCAGGAGAAGATCACATCTCGTGAGGAATTAGTTTATTGGAATTTATTCTCCATCAAAGACAATGAACTGCAAATCTGGCACTTAAAAGGTTAAAACTGGTTGCTAGCTGATATACACTCATGGACAAAATTTAAAGTGAAAAGTCTTTGATGTTGATAAGGCCCAATTTGGATTATATATTATTATAAACACAAGGTAATAAGACCAAATCCAGCTGTTACCGAAACGTCACACACTATTTATTTGGATTTGGTCTTATTACCTTGTCTTTGATGTTGCTAGTCATCTATTTTTTTTTTTTAAAAGAGACAGAGGCAATTTTGTTCACACTTGGTTATCAGGTGTGTCTTCAATAAAGGTCACTGTAATATCTTTCAGAGTTATTGTCTGAATTCCGATATATATAAAGCAAGAGGTAAAAGTTCCTTTTAAGTTTTGTCCATGAGTGTAGTTGTAACAACAATGTAATTTCCAAATGCTTACTATCAATGAAAATAATACAAACTTACTGAACACAACAACAACAACAATGAGTTTATTACAAGAGATGTTATTTACATATGTAAGTTGTTACATAGATGGAATATCTGCCAGCATTCCTTCTTTCTTCAACTTGGAGTTGATGCTGCCACACACCACATGACATTATGAACAACTACACCAAATAATTAAATGGATGCTACTCTGATTTATTAATGGCAAAATTGCTGCTGGGAAACCAACGCTGCATTCAAAACACAAGGTAATAACAACAAATTCAAATAAATAGTGTGTAACATATTGTAACACCATTGTTCAGACAAAAGTTTTGACTTGTTACCGAAATGTCACACACTATTTATTTATATGGTGTTATATACCTTCTAGTTTTAATCTATAATCCAAATGGTATCTACCCAACGCTGCTTTCATTTAACTTATAGTGGATTCATTGTATACATTACAAGAAAGCATAAGATGCAACAACTATTTCTATATACAGTTAAACCTGTCTATAGCGCCCCCTCTAAATAGTGCCTCCCTCTCTTTAGCGCCCGATTTTAAATACATAGTACGATGCGATTTACATTAAAAGTGACCTGTCTATAGCACCCCCTCTCTATAGTACCCTATTTTGGTGAGTCCCAAGAGGGGGCGCTATAGACAGGTTTAACTGTATATATAAAAGAATTGTGGCGGCTTATAATTGGTCAGAATCTGTAATCCTGTAATAATGAACATTTTTACACATTTATTACTTTTTTATTTTTCTCATGGAAGGGTGGCAAGGGTAGAATTTCCATTATAGATAGGAAAAGCAAAGAACAATTTGGATTATAGATTATAAATACAAGGTAATAAGACCAAATACAAATAAATAAATAGTTCCTCAATGTAAGAGTTTAAAATGTGTATAAATGTAAGATAACAACATTTATAAAAGTATATTATTAATATAAAAGAAGCAGATAATATGTGTTAAACGACTCATGTGTTGCATATTTCCCTTGCTAACAATTTTTAAACAAATTCTAGAAAGCCAGTTAGGTTCACAGTATATCGTGGGAAGTAAGAGATCATACATCAACCAAGGAGGGAATGATAAGGCACAATTTGGATTATAGATAAAGTGTACGTGAGGTAACCATTTCCCTGTTACTGAGATGCCACAAACTATTCATTAAATTGAATTTGGTGTCCTATTACCTTGTGTTAGTGAAATACACTCATGAACTGATAAGGCACAATTTGGATTATAGATTATAAACACAAGGTAATAAGACCAAATCCAAATAAATAAATAGTGTGTGACATTTCGGTAACAGCGTTGTTACCATCTTCAGACAAAAGTACTGAATGAGAAATTTATTATTCGGATTTGGTCTTATTACCTTGTGTACACTCATGAACAAAACTTAAGTGGAAAGTCTTTAATGTTGCCGGTCATCTATTTTTTTGAAGGAGACAGAAGCAATTTTCTTCACACTAGGTTATCTTGTGTGTCTACAATAAAGGCCACTGTAATATATTTCAGAGTTATTGTCCCAATATACATAAGGTACAACTTCCATAAGTTGTGTCCATGAGTGTATACCACATAGAGCAGTAGTTGTCCTCTTAGTTTTCCTGCTAAACCATTTCAGCGCCTGTTGTCTCGAGTACCAAGGGGGGAATATAGAAGCAGAACTGTTCTTCAGAGACTCACCCCTCACAGGACACGGAGTAGATGCCCCCAGTCAGGCCGTAGACGTGGGTACGTAGAGGTTTACACAGCAGATACTTGAGCAGGGTGGTAGTCTCTTCAAGTTTCTCTGGTTTCAGCTCTATCCCTACACATACACCTGGGTCAGTCACACCTGGGGGTCAGTACAAGGGTGATCTAAACCATTGATTTTCAACCGCTACGACCCAGGATTGAATCCTGCATTAGGGACACTTTATATCTAATTAAAAAAAAAAAAATTGCTCCTACAGTTCTCAATTCTTTCAAAAGTCCAACCCCACCAACGAGTGCAAGTAACCAAACAGGGCTATGGCACATTTGTAAGTGCAAAAGTCGAACTGCACACATGTGTAGACATGTGGTGTACTTACAGTAAAAGCAATCGTCAACTTCTACCCACCATGATTATCATGTGGCCTGTACCCCGTGTACTAGGGATTATTATAAATAATTATCATGGCCATGTGTACTAGGGATAATAATACTACACTGGGCATAGTGGTCTTAAATGACCTACAGTACACCCATCTACAGAACAAAGGTGCAGCTCCAGAACACATTTTGGCTTGCATTAGATGCACTAAACAGGACCTTTGGGAGAGGTCGCTGCTCATCATAAAACAGCTCGAGGAGCATGAACTCATGGAATTCGTGTAATCTTTACACAAGGGGATAAGAAACAACAACAGAACAAAGGTGGACAACCCACCATTGAACCTGACAGGGACAGCCTGGAAGGGCAGGCAGTTGACAAACTCCGGAGGGATCCGTCGGATGAGAGCGGGATCTGCCAGGATGAGGAAGGGGTAGTCCACCAGCATGCACTTGTAGAAGTCCCCCACCTCCAGGACCACAGCTCGATGCCAGCGGCTGTCTGGACACAAGATTTGTAGAGTTTAAACTACAGGGGGTATATAACACTTTCTCTCTCCATTCTATTTATAATTTCATCAACACCAAACCCAATCAAACAAAGAGAAAAACAAAAACAATGGTTGCCTGTAAAGTCGGTTTTACGGGCGAAGATTTTACGTGACAACGGTAGAATATTTATTGATATGAATATATTTAAATTGCACAATAGGAACAAGGAATTGAATGAAAATAAGAATTGCACAAATTTTAACTATAGAAATATATTTTGTTTACTAAAACATTGTACATGTAAACTTAAACTTAACTAATTCCTATTTGAGTGATTTTGTTGAGGATAGGACGATGATAGGAGAAATATGAAATGAAAGGAAGTGTTTCTGCTGTAATGTGTCTTGCGAAAGTCAAGTCGATAGTTGTTCCTTTTAACGTAGTTGACTTAGAAACGCTTGATACGCAATCAAGATTATACGTATTTTTCATGAATTTAAGAAACGAGTTGTCAGGCTTTACGTTTTTGTTAAAATCACCACACAGAAGAATCGGTATACTAGAATCAACTTGCACGAACGGTGGCACGTACTGGCTGTTGTGAATGTACGGACCGAGTCCTTGCCATAGTAACATTCCAATATCCTGCATACTAGCTCCTGGATGAATATATACAGCACCGAGTATAAACTTGAAGCTAGTATTAGCGGCGAAGCAAGTAACTTCAGTCATGCACATGTCACCCTTGGTTTTAATGACACGAGTTACGTCTGTAATCGCAACTTGGAACACTTCCGCCGTAGATGTCGATGATAATTTACGATAGATCGCCACTCCACCAGCCGCGTTGGTATTTGAAATTCAAAACACTTATTCAGATCGAAGGTTCAAATTTTTGCTAAATAAATTTGAAATTAAATTAAATTTGTAATTGTAAATGATGAAGTTGAAAATTAAAACATTTACTTAAATTAGATGTTAAAATTCTTGCTCAACACAGTTTAAATAAAGTTTTCTTATATCTGCCACTTTTTCTTAATATTTGTAATTTTAAAGAATCAATTCGAAAATCAAAACATTTATTCAGATCGAAGGTTCAAATTTTTGCTAAATAAATTTGAAACTATTTAAAATTTGTAAAATAATAATTAATTAATTATTTAATTTTAAACTAATAATTTACTTAACACTATCAACATTTATCAATAGTATGACATACCCTATAAACTCAGCAGCACTCTCGTTCGGTGACTCATCGTAACGTTACCGGGCGTTACACTTTTTCATAAGTGACTCCCAGCCGCAACCTAATTTAAGACGTTGTCACGTCAAAAATTATTTTTCATAGAAAATCTGTTTAAAAAGTTATATAAAAGTTTACAAATTTTTCTTTTTTAGAGAGTAAATAACAAATATAAGAGGGATAAATGCCTAGTTGACAAAATATAAATCTTGTTACACACACACAGTTTGTCTTTAATTCACAAAAAATGACTAATTCAACACTTACCATCATTCTACCATTTACTGAAACTCGATCAAAACCTTTACTTTAACCAGCTATAATTCAACACCCCCTTAAGTACTGACAATAATATCTTCTTGAAAAATGTCCACAAGCAGAGTGAAAGTTGCTAACAATTGATGATGATCATCTTAACTGACTAGAGTTAAACTTTTCATTTAAACATTGATAAATTCTCTGATATTCCTTGGGAGTTACAAGAAGTTAGAGGAGGAACGTATCTAGCAATTTTGACTAAAGATTCTCAAGATAATTGTAACAGTGTAAACACAATATTTCAATATCAGGACAATCACAATAAGTTTCTTTATGAAGATAATCAACACAAGGTAATAAGACCAAATCCAAATAAATAAATAGTGTGTGACGTTTCGGTAACAGCGTTGTTACCATCTACAGACAAAAGTACTGAATGAGAAATTTTACCACAGCATGGTTTAAATAGTTACTGTTATCAAATGTGTAAACAAGATAGCAGATAAGACTATATACTCAGAAAACTATTTTCTTCTTATAAGCAATGGCAAGCTTTCAAAGCATTATCTCATTATCAGGGACTGATGATGCGCTAATACATGAAAACCTGCCATTTTATATTGCACTTCTCTTGATTGGTATCCTGTGTATCTAACAATCGGAGTATAGCAAGATGGGGACAGGTGATCCGAGAGTCCACTTACCGGAATACTTGACCAGACAGATCTCCCCGTAGTCCGGATAGTGCTGGGTGTGGGTGAGGGACCTTCCATAGTCCGACATCTCCTGGATCAGTTCTTCCAACTGCTCTGAATCTATGACAATCACACCCTCAGTGTCTCCCTACAGCAGTACTTTCTTTTTTTTAAAATAGAAACCCTTTTTAATTGATTCATGTCACTGACGCGAGTTGAACACATATCAGAGGAGAAACATATACAGTACAAACACATTAGGTAATAAGACACCAAATCCAAATAAATAAAAATAGTGTGTGACGTTTCGGTAACAGCGTTGTTACCAGTACTTTTGTCTGAAGATGGTAACAACGCTGTTACCGAAACATCACACACTATTTATTTCGATTTGGTCTTATTACCTTATATTTAGATGGGGCGTTTTTTGTTATTGGTTTATAATTACCAAGTAAACAAACAACACCACAAGGACTTACCAGAGGTGGGCATACAGAAGAGAGAGCTGGCAGAGAGGATGTTGGGGAAGTAGAGGTAGGCGGTACTGCCCACACGGAGAGTTGCCCTCAGACAGGAGTCGTAGGTGAAGGTGGGGAAACTGGGCTGGTCCACTACCTACCACGGATAGCAATGAAAAGTTTTTGTAAAAATAATCATTTATTTCTGTGATGTTCCTTGGATTGAATAAATAAATATGCTTTACCAAATTAAGAAACAAATTTTAATTATATACCTTTCTAATGTTAAACATACACTTTTTAATATGAATAAGCGATAGAACTCTTCCTGTTTAGATAATCAAATAAAGCATGAAGCAAGAATAAAGTAAAGCATGAAGGAAGATGAGTTTCTTTTTTAATAAACGTCAGTTATTAAAAATAAACTCATCTTCCTTTGTGCTTTACTTTATTTGACTTTTTAATATATTCATAACAACAACAATTACAGTGCATCCAAACAATAAAAAATAAATTAATTAAACAGAGTAACATTATAATATTATTATAAGGTATATTACAATTCCATTAAGAAAAGTTCTAATTATGTAAATATTTACGTGTGTATATATATATATTGTCTTCCAGTTTCTTGGAAAGTTGCCTGTCGAAGGACGTCAAAGTCTGAAAGCTTGCCGAATTTACAGCATTAATAAAAGAAACTCGTTAACTTTTGTTCCTTCTTCAATATCAATGTTTTCTCCACAACTCAATCTAAATATATGTCCTTACAGCCAAGTGGGTACCAGACATTGCTGATTGATGACCAGAAATAACACTTATTTGTGAAACAAGAAGAACTAATCCCAAATAATTTAATAGTGTGTAACGTTTAGGCAACAGCGTTGTTACCATCATCAGACAAAAGAAATAAATGAGAAAAAAATATCACAGCCAGTCCTAGGACTATTTAATAACTTGCTGTGATATTTTTTCTTATTTATTCTTTTATCTGATGATATGGTAACAATTGCCGAAACGTTGAACACTTATTTGGATTAGGTCTTATTTTCTTGTATTATAATCTATAATCCAAATTGTGCTTTATCACTTATTTGTGAAAAAAACCAACACGTGTATATGCAAAATTTTTAATGACAGCACTAATTTCTGTTTATTATTTTTTATCAAATTGATGATAAAAACATTTATAATCACATGATATAAAATGCTTTTGTTAACTTGTGTTGATCTGTTAGGTGTGTGTGATGAAGAAAAAATAATTTAAAACTATGAACAAAAATAAACTTTTATCAAAACGGAAGAGATATTATGATAAGGTACAATTTGGATTATAGATTAGAAACATAAGGTAACAAGACCAAATCCAAATGTGAAAATAGAGTGTTACCTTTCAGTAACAGCGTTGTTACCATCATCAGGCAAAAAGTTATCGAGAAATGTCAGATACTATTTATTTATCTTATGTTTCGATGATTCAATATTTATGGAGGCAAATACCTTTTTTTTTTTTTTTGCTTATCCCTAGTACACGTGGTACAGGCCATGATAATCATGGTGGGTAGTTAGCGACTGGCAAATAACATAGTAGGGTCAATTAAACCATATACAAGTTTGGGATCAGAATGTTGTAGTACTTAACTTAAAAAGAAAGAGGAGAGAAAGAATTCCTACCTTTGCAGAGTCATCTTGCTCTGATGATTGAGGAGCCTCGCAGGTCTCTTCATCAATTGCCTGGATGTCTTCCTCAGCAAGCTGGACAGACAGACATCTTAGTGGCTAAAGACAGAAACCTCAGTGGCTAAAGACAGAAACCTCAGTGGCTAGAGACAGAAACCTCAGTGACTACAGACAGAAACCTCAGTGGCTACAGACAGAAACCTCAGTGGCTACAGACAGAAACCTCAGTGGTTACAGACAGAAGCCTCAGTGGCTACAGACAGAAACCTCAGTGGCTACAGACAGAAACCTCAGTGGCTACAGACAGAAACCTCAGTGGCTACAGACAGAAACCTCAGTGGCTGCAGACAGAAACCTCAGTGGCTACACACATGAACCACCTCAGTGGCTACAGACAGAAACCTCAGTGGCTACAGACAGAAACCTCAGTGGCTACAGACAGAAACCTCAGTGGCTACAGACAGAAACCTCAGTGGCTACAGACAGAAACCTCAGTGGCTACAGAAAGAAACCTCAGTGGCTACAGAAAGAAACCTCAGTGGCTACAGACAGAA
Organism: Cordylochernes scorpioides; assembly: GCA_030710605.1. Taxonomy (NCBI): domain Eukaryota; kingdom Metazoa; phylum Arthropoda; class Arachnida; order Pseudoscorpiones; family Chernetidae; genus Cordylochernes; species Cordylochernes scorpioides. The sequence continues at coordinate 3,417,789 of CP092868.1, read as the reverse complement.
ACCTCAGTGGCTACAGAGAGAAACCTCAGTGGCTACAGAGAGAAACCTCAGTGGCTACAGACAGAAACCTCAGTGGCTAGAGAGAGAAACCTCAGTGACTACAGACAGAAACCTCAGTGGCTACAGACAGACATCTCAGTGGCTAGAGACAGAAACCTCAGTGGCTAGAGACAGAAACCTCAGTGGCTACAGACAGAAACCTCAGTGGCTACAGACAGAAACCTCAGTGGCTAGAGACAGAAACCTCAGTGGCTAGAGACAGAAACCTCAGTGGCTACAGACAGAAACCTCAATGGCTAGAGACAGAAACCTCAGTGGCTACAGACAGAAACCTCAGTGGCTACAGACAGAAACCTCAGTGGCTACAGAGAGAAACCTCAGTGGCTACAGACAGAAACCTCAATGGCTACAGACAGAAACCTCAGTGGCTACAGACAGAAACCTCAGTGGCTAGAGACAGAAACCTCAGTGGCTACAGACAGAAACCTCAGTGGCTACAGACAGAAACCTCAATGGCTAGAGACAGAAACCTCAGTGGCTACAGACAGAAACCTCAGTGGCTACAGACAGAAACCTCAGCGGCTACAGAGAGAAACCTCAGTGGCTACAGACAGACATCTCAGTGGCTAGAGACAGAAACCTCAGCGGCTAGAGACAGAAACCTCAGTGGCTACAGACAGAAACCTCAGTGGCTACAGACAGAAACCTCAGTGGCTACAGAGAGAAACCTCAGTGGCTACAGAGAGAAACCTCAGTGGCTACAGACAGAAACCTCAGTGGCTACAGAGAGAAACCTCAGTGGCTACAGACAGAAACCTCAGTGGCTACAGACAGAAACCTCAGTGGCTACAGACAGAAACCTCAGTGGCTACAGACAGAAACCTCAGTGACTACAGACAGAAACCTCAGTGGCTACAGACAGACAATCTCTGAACACAGAATGAGTGAGACTGAACACTTACCTTCAATGTCTTGGGAAAGTTGCGGATAATCTCCGACACAATCTTCCTGGAACAATCACACACATGAAAAACATATTTTAAAATGAACACAGACAATAGAAATATGATACAGTAACATCTTTGATAAGCAATAATTAGGATGAGTGAAAATGTACAAAGGACCACCTATCTGAAATATCCAATCCCTCCAACTTCCAATGAGAGGCCGTGGCTGAGAGAGACCAGATGTAGGCTTTTTTTTAAGTTCTCTTATTATTTTAACAAGAACATTTAGTATTATATCCATAAGAATAGTTATTATAAAGTATAAATTAAATAGTATATAGGCCTTGAGGGACTCTCTTTGGAGCTCCTGTTGAATGAGGTGGTGAGAAACAGAGCTGGAGTGTTTGCGTTGTTCAAATTTTGGAAGACGGCTGAAGAGAAAAGAAAGCTATATACATAATCTAATTGATGTAAATAATCATATGTAAATAATCTTTGTCAGGATTAGAATGACGAATCCTGTATGGGACTTTGATTCCAGTAAAAGGCTTGTTGCTGTTGTTGTATATAGTCACAGTGTAGAAAATACTATACTATACCTACTACTTATATCTCTGTATTCTTAGTTCTCTTCTCTTCAATTACTCTGTAAACTGGCGAATCCCTTATTGGACGAGAGGTCCTCAATAAAGGCTTTTGTTGTTGTTGTTGCATTAAATAGTATATATGGTAGAACCTCTCTGTAAAGGACAACACCTAATTGTAGAGCTAAAGTGTCCTTTAGGGAGAGAGATGTCCTCTTACCGGAGAGTTGCTAAATTGTAAAAAAATGGTAATCTTGCAAATGAAAACTGTCCTTTGTGGAGAGGTGTCCGCTAAAGGGAGGTTCTACTGTAATAGTATACATTAAAATGGCAACAAGAGATTCATGGGTCAGTCAAAGGTAAAGTTAAAGGCTTATAGGTGAGATGGAAGTACTTGTTTTCCTGTGGAGAACTCTTAAAAACACCTTCTGGAGATTTAGCAACCCACTGAAGACGCTGAGAACTATTTCAGAAAAGAAAAATATAGCTATAGAACTCTATAATTTCTACAGATCAATTGTAAATAGATTCATACACAAAAGAGGTAGTGAGGAAAGTTTTGTTGTTGTTGTTGTTTCTTATTCCCTTGTGTAAAGATTACACGAATTCCATGAGTTCATGCTCCTCGAGCTGTTTTATGATGAGCAGCGGCCTCTCCCAAAGGTCCTGTTTAGTGCATCTAATGCAAGCCAAAATGTGTTCTGGAGCAGCAGGTTACAAGCTACATTTTGGGCAAGTGGGGTAGATTTTGTTATTATTTTCTATCTTCAATGGCTTGAGATGGCCTGTTCTAAATCTTGTTAGTGTTGTTTGGTGCTGTCTATTTCTGATGTTCAGAGCTCCTCCTGGGTTCACTCCACTGTACCAACTGTGCTTAGGTGGGAGAGAAAGGTTTTAGAACAGATGTGTAAATAAATCCCTTTTCAAACAAAGGCTCACATGCACATTCCCCATGTGAGAAAAAAATTACTGTATTATTTTGTTGTTGTATGGCGAATCCATACAGGGCGATGGGCCCTAATAAAAGCCTTTTTGTTGTTTGTTGTTGTGGAGAAGAGAGACTTGGGATTGAAATTTCAGTTATATATAATTTAACAAGGGATATATAATAAGATCAGATCCAAATAAAAAAAAAGTGTATGTGCCATTTCGGTAAACAGTGTTGTTAGCGAAACATCACATACAATTTATTTATTTGGATTGGATCTTATTATCTTGTGTTTATAATATATAATCCAAATTGTGCCTTATCAATTTTATTGACTTCAATGGACGACAGACTATTTATTTATTTGGATTTGGTCTTATTACCTTGTGTTGGTAAACAGTGTTGTTAGCGAAACACAAAATTTAATTATTTGGATCTTATTACTTTGTTTTTCTCTGACCTATAATTCATATTTTACCTAATCAAAGAAACTTGACAATGAAATCTGTGAAGAAATTGTAATCTCAAAGGCCACCACTCCTGTCAAAATAATAAGTGCACAAAACTGGGCGCTATTTATTGACCATCTCTGCAATCTCCTGGGGATGAAAAACCTCAATACCTTCTAATGATTTGAAAATGATAGAGGCAATCTTTCTCTTTTAATGGTCAATTTCCCGCCAGAAAAATTTCCATCACTACACTCATGGACAATACTTAAGGAAGTGAAGAGTTTTTGATATAGCCGGTGGTCTATTTTTTGAAGGAGACAGAGGTTGTTCACACTTGGTTATCTTGTGTGTCTTCACAATAAAGGTCACTATAATATATTTCAGAGTTATTGTCTGAATCCCGATATACATGGTAAAAGTTAAAACTTCCTTAAATCTTGTCACTCTCTCTATCAGTGTATTTCAGCCATAGATTTAGCCATTTTACCAGCAGAACAGATCTCTTTTGTTAATTTCTGAAGATTTCAGTATTAGGTCTCCCCAGTAGTAGATCACATGAAAGGATTATGTAATAAATTGTATTGTGTGGATGGTGAGGCCCACCACTACGATCCGGGTTCGATTCCCGCATTGGACACTTTTTTCTGTTTAAAAAAAAAAATGCTCCAATGGCCCTCAATTCTTGCAAAAGTCCAACCCCACCAGCAAGTGCAAGTAACCAAACGGGGCTCTGGCACATTTGTAAGTGCAAAGTCAAACTGCTTTTCACATAGGTAGACATGGGGTGCGCTTACAGTAAAAGCAGTCGCTAACTACCCACCATGATTATTATGGCCTGTACCACGTGTAATAGGGATAAGGTAAAAAAAAAACTATCCCAGGTATGCAGTGCTACCTACTTGCAAAACTGCACATGGTTCTCCCAGTCCTCAGCCTGACAAGGTCTGGAGCAGTACCAGGCTCCACAGTCCACGCAGCGCAGGAAAGCTGGAACTCACACACATTGTGACAATCAAGTTGTTATTGATTGTTATCCCCTTGTGCACAAAGATTACACATATTTCCAAGAGTCCATGTTCCTCAATCTGTTTAATGATATGCAGCGGCCTCTCCCAAAGTTCCTGTTTAGTACATCTAATACAAGCCCAAAATATGTTTTGGAGCTGCAGGTGCCAAGCTACATTTTGGAGTAAGCAAGGTAGATTTTGTAATTTTCTATCTTCACCCAAGAAGGGGATAATCATAATGGGTGGGAGTTTGCATATGCAGTAGATATATACAGCATCAATGAGGTCACAAGGACAGAGGGGTGTGTAGTGCTAGGTCTGGCAATATCTAAGAAGGGATCCAGCGCAATGGGGAAAGAAGAAAACAGTGTTTTAGACTTACCAGGATGGGAACACAACAGGCATGCACCGGTCTCCTTCTGCTGTGGCACAGAGACTGGGGTTTCTGTCACCCTGGCTCCACCCTTGAAGCAGATTATCTGGGTTTTGGCTGACCCTTTGAGGACCTTCATGTCTTTCAACACCTGGGACGACGAAACCATCAGCTCAGCTCTGTGAGGGTTGTGATTGGTTCATGGAGTGTGGAGGGAGGAAAGGCTTACAACATTTATACATCAAATAAAATAATCAAAATTCCTACTTTTAACTTTTTTTTTTCATCAATCAATAAAAAGGAGGAGCAATAAAAGTGAAAGAAATCTGAATAGAGAGGTGATCCTGAAGAAAAAAACTGGGAGGGGTCTGAATGGAGAGGTGTTTCTAAAGAAGAAAGTGGGAGGAGTCTGAATGGAGAGGTGTTCCTGTAGAAGAAAGTGGGAGGAGTCTGAATGGAGAGGTGTTCCTGTAGAAGAAAGTGGGAGGGGTCTGAATGGAGAGGTGTTCCTGAAGAAGAAAGTGGGAGGAGTCTGAATGGAGGTGTTGCTGAAGAAGAAAGTGGGAGGGGTCTGAATGGAGAGGTGTTCCTGTAGAAGAAAGTGGGAGGAGTCTGAATGGAGAGGTGTTCCTGTAGAAGAAAGTGGGAGGGGTCTAAATGGAGAGGTGTTGCTGAAGAAGAAAGTGTGAGGGGTCTGAATGGAGAGGTGTTTCTGAAGAAGAAAGTGGGAGGAGTCTGAATGGAGAGATGTTCCTGTAGAAGAAAGTGGGAGGAGTCTGAATGGAGAGGTGTTCCTGTAGAAGAAAGTGGGAGGAGTCTGAATGGAGAGGTGTTCCTGAAGAAGAAAGTGGGAGGAGTCTGAATGGAGAGGTGTTCCTGAGGAAGAAAGATGGGGAGGAGCAATTAAAGGAAAGTGGGAGGATCTCAAAATCTAGAGGAAGAGGTATTCCTTCGGGATGAAGGTAGATCAATGGAAGTGAAATGAAAGTAGACTAAAGATTTTCCTGAGGAAAAAAGAAAGAGGGAGGAGCAAAGAACCTGTTTAAAGAGTTGTTATAAGGAGACAATGAAGCTGGCAGTGTAATTACCTCTTTGACAAAATAGTGGAGAACTTCCAACTTGGAGATTGTCGGATCTTCCTCTCCTGGAACAAAATGCACAGTCAATATCATTTAACAAAAGTTTCAAATCAAGGGGAAGGTAAGAGTCCTTTCTATTTCAAATATTAACAACAAAAAATTACCTTGGTGATCCTTTGGAGAATCTGGTTTCTTGACACTGGGTTCATCCCATGACTCGGCGGCTGAATTCTTCTGGGATTGTATCCAGGCAGCTCTCTCGTCGTGGGACTTGATCATCTTCTGCTGGAGTTCCTGTCAGTCCCACAAAGGAGGTTACACCAGCTCTGAGTTTAGGGAAAATATAAATACTATTTATATTAACCAGTTTCCTTTTTTTGAATAAAAATAATTTAAACGGCAAAGCACAATTTAGATTATAGCTATAAGAAAATAAGATCCAAATAAATAAATAGTATGTGATATTTCAGTAACAGCATTGTTACCATATATCATCAGACAAAAGAATAAATGATCCATTCAAATAATTTATTCTTTTGTCTGAAGATGGTAACAAGGCTGCTACCGATAACACTATTTATTTATTTGGATTAGGTCTTATTTTCTTGAAAAATTATATGGCTTTTACTGCAAAATTTCCATTTATATTTTGGTCAAAGATTTGGATTAGCTACTCTACCAGCTAAATACCTCTTTGACAGATTGTGACATTTGATATCTTGTGGATCTCATGGAATAAAGTCCGCTGATGAAAGTTGTCAACCCGAAACAATGGTCTCTAGGTGGACACTTCTCAGTTTGTCAAAGCTGGTGTTGTGGCTTTGTCACCGACCTGAGGCTGCTAGTTTGTGGCAACAGTCAATAGATGGAGCTTAGTTTTGATACCTGTTTTGACTGGAAAGGTGACCTTCATTTTATATATTAATTAAACACTTGGGCGGTCTTGGCTCATCAGTGAGCACCTTACACACACTCATGGATAAAATTTAAGGAAGTTGTACCTTTTAGTATGTATATCGGGATTCAGACAATAACTCTGATAGATATTACAATAACCTTTATTGAAGATACACGAGATAACCAAGTGTAAGCAGCCTCTGCCTCCTTAAAAGAGACAACCGGTGACAGGTGTACCTCCCAGTGTGAATACAGCTCCGGTAGAGGACAGGCAACATCCTAATGGGATGGCTAACATAAAAAGGAACTGAATGAAAGCTGGAATAAACTCTCAACTTCATTCTTGTAATGAAGGACACTCTCTTGTCCTTGGGGGGAGAAATCCTCCCAAAAGGTAGAAGAACCTAATTTGTTTGGCCAACTGCATAGAAGACAATGGCAAGCCACTTGTGTCTCAAGCACTGCTGCTTCTTCTTTCTTATCTTCACTCAATCATTTTAGGGTATCAAGCTAACTCCGCCTTTGCCGGTCCCAAGCCTGGATGAAAAAGGAGGAGGGAAAGCAGTAACAAGCTCACTAAAAAAAACTGGGTTCAGCTGGCCCGGCTGATAGTACCCTGTAAGGGCTCCTAATCCAGGGATACAGGATGAGCAGCGTTTGTACTCCATGTTAGGAGCGGCTGCACATGGCATCTGTTCCTCATGTCAGAGACGGCCATTTCTTTTGGAGCTAAGTCGGCCTGCCACTGAGTGGTGCTCCCAGTCTTAATGACAATGGCAGATGCATTCTACTTCACCCAGTGTGGAGATAAGAAAGAAGAAGAGGGTATCAAGCTTGTAAAGTTGATAATTTTGATGGTGTCTGCTGGGGATGAGTAGAGCTCATCAATGGATGAGTCAATACAGTTAATAATGTGGGGTTGCAGTTTGACATTTAGTACATAGTGGGAATAAAAAGTCAAGCACTGCTGAGAAAACTATATGGATCAAATTGTAGAATATTTGTCCATACATAGTGTCACCAAAAGTCGACTTGATGGAAGTTAATAAACAAAAATACTTTCTCACCTGGCTCTTCAACTTCTGTTTCTCCTGTTCCTTCTTGTCCACAGAGTACTGGATGACCAGCTGGTGGGGTGAGGTTTTGTTGAGGGCCTTCACTGCAGCTTCTGCCTCCAGGAAGGTTTTGTATTCCACGTACCTGGACACAGCTGGTTTGTTGTTGTTTCTTATCCCCTTGTACAAAGATTACACAAATTCCATGAGTTCATGCTCCTCAAGCTGTTTAATGATAAGCAGCGGCCTCTCACAAAGGTCCTGTTCAGTGCATCTAATGTAGTAAAGTGGCCTTTGTAAGGAAATGTTGTTGTTTCTTATCCCCTTATGTAAAGATTACAAAAATTCCATGAGTTCATGCTCCTCAAGCTGTTTGATGATAAGCAGCGGCCTCTTCCAAAGGTCCTGTTTAGTAAATCTAATGCAGGTCAAAATGTGTTCTGAAGCTGTGGGTACCAAGCTACATTTTGGACAAGTGGGGTAGATTTTGTTGTGTTAATGGCTTGAGATGTTCTAAATCTTGTTGTTTTGTGCTGTAAAGATTGAACTGGTAGAGATAGAGCTGTTGTACCTATAATTGGTAGATTTTGTTGTGTTAATGGCTTGAGATGGCCTGTTCTATATCTTGTTGTTTTGTGCTGTAAAGATTGAGCAGGTATAGATAGAGCTGTTGTACCTATAATTGGTAGATTTTGGAGATCATACAATTAAGAAACACCTAACACAATATACCAATATCAGGATAATTGTAATTAATTTCTTTATTAAGAAAAAAATGGCAAGCTTTTAATTGTTTTAGCTCATCACCAGGCCACTTAGTGCATACTTATTGTCGCGTTCAGCGGCGCAGCGCCCAGGCTCTATTTTGCCCAGACGCCCGAAGTCTCTTATTCTGGTCCCGGGGAGGAAAAAAACCGTGGAATCTCAAGGGTAGAGAAGAGCGATTCCCAAGAAGTCAAATCCGCGGAAGTGTCTAAGGCAGGTATCAACCAAGGCGTAGACCTCTCGAGAGCGGGCCGAGAAACCACACGACTCTAACCAGTCAACTACTTTATTTTTTGTCACGAATATATATACATATAAATATTTACATATGGCAAATATGTTTCTTATAATGGATTAAATTTACATATATTTAAAAATATATAAATCTTTAAGAAAAATAACATTCTTTTCCCAACATACTCCCACCTTGAGTTTTTCTACAGAAACTCAACCAATAGTTGGGAAACGACCGTTTTCATTCCAGTTCTTTAGGATTGGGCTATCTTCGTAGGGTCTTTACTGGCTTCTCCTCGGGAGCCTCCCCGGCGTGGTTCCGACTGTATACTCCTCAAGGTACTCCCCAGATCGGCGGGTATCTCTAAATTGTAGAGCCGTTGAACCGGCCTAATCTGGACGCCCTTGCTGGTTCTCAACTTGGCGACCCTCACAGGTCCATCTCGGCCAGGGTAGACCTCCACAACTCTTGCCAAAGGCCAATTGACTCGCTTAGCATTATCTTGTCCAATCAACACCAGATCTCCCACCTTGATAGGTCTTGTCTTCGAGCGTCTTCTAGTCTCTTGCCTTAAGAATCCAAAATACTCCGTCCGGAATCTCTTCCGCAGATCTTCTCTTAACCTTTGTCTAAATCGGTATCTCTTCTGAAGACTAGCCCTTTCAATAGAGTCCAGATCTGGAACTCCTATTTCTTTGAGGTCGTGTAAGAACAAGGCAGGGGTTAATGGACTAAGATCTTCGACATCTTCAGACATGTAAGTCAATGGACGTGAGTTCATCAAAGACTCTGTGTCACAGATAATGGTGTAAAGTTCCTCAAATTCCAAACGAGCTTGACCAAGAATCTTCCTAAGGAGTTGTTTCAGCAAACCAATCAATCTTTCCCACCATCCACCCCACCATGGAGCCGACGGAGGGATAAACTTCCAATTAATATTTTGCTTGGTACTCTCTGATTGGACTACCGCATTGTCTAGATTCCCTAGAGCTCTGCTCGCACCACGAAAATTGGTACCGTTGTCCGAGTACACTACATAGCGGCGTCCTCTCCTTGCTACAAAACGTCTGAAAGCTTGCAGAAAGTTCTCGGTTGAAAGAGAAGTCACCAGTTCCAATTGGACCGCCCGATATACGGCACAAGTAAATATAACAATCCACACCTTTCGCCTGTTCCTTAAAACAAGTGGTCCAGTAAGGTCTATCCCCACTACCTCAAATATTGAGGCATCCCTTACTCTATTTTCAGGTAATTCCACGGATTCAACAGAACCCGATTTAGCCGTGAACCGTCTACACTTAACACATTGATGTATGACCCTTCTTACAGTCCTCCTGAATTTCAAAATCCAATAATCCTCTCTTAATAAATTCATCAGAGTTTGAAGTCCCACATGCCCCCAAGTTTCATGCTTCCATCTAATGAGTAAATATACCAAGTCATGATCAGAAGGCAACAATAAAGGCATTCGAAAACTTTCCAGATCTTGTCTCCTACTTATTTTAGTTTTGACCCTCAACAATCCCAAAGAATCGCAGCATAACTTGAAATCCTTCAACCTCTTGTCCTCTGGTCCAGTGAAGGATTCCCGTTGGATAACTCTCACCAGCATCAGTTCCGCCCTTTTAATTTCATTCACAGTAAGATCACCTTTCACTGGCTGACCTATTGTTCCTCTCGCATTTGTTAAAAACCGGTTCATCCAGGCAGTTACTCTCAATATCTTGTAGTAGTTTGAAAAGCGATAGTAGTACTGATCTTTTTCCCTTTCAATACATGTTGATGTTAAAACAATCTTTCTCTTTTCCGAGTTCACAATATCTGGGTCAGGGTATATTTCCCTATGGGGCCAATCTCTTCTTGGTCTTCTCAACCAACTCGGGCCCTCCCACCACTTCGATCTCTCCAGAGAATCGGCTAAGCACCCCCGTGATGGTAAATCCGCTGGATTCAAACATCCTGGTACATGATACCAATCCTCTGTCTCACTGAGAGATCGGATCTCCATAACTCTATTCATTACAAAAGTCGCCCAGTTATCTTTTCCCTTCTTCTTCGCCGAAGCATCAAAAACTGGTCTTACTTTGGTGGTTGGACTATTCTCTTTAAAAACTGGTCGATGTGACAAATAGTGCACGCCTTCACGTTTATATATATATATATATATATATTGTCTATAACCCTTTCTATTATTTTATTCCTTAGCCACTTTTCGAGAATATCTTCATATTCTGCCAAATTTCCGGTATTCACAAGATGTTTCCTCACGTTTGCTAATCGTTTTTTGGCAACATCTCTATTGTCCGTGAGTAGTTCTCTTTCGCGAATCCAAGGAAGGGCAACCTGGTAACGCCCCTCACAATCCTGTGAAATAGTACGTGCAAAATATTCTTCCGTTTCTTTTTGTATCGAGTCGTCTTGACGAGCATCTGAAATACCAATAGCCTCTAATCTCCATAAATTCTCCAAATCGCTAGTCAACAGTGAAGTTGTGCAAAGTCCACTAACGCTAGTTTCTTCTTCTGTGGCCGGAATCTTGCCCATTAAAGTCCAGCCCAACCTCGTTTGCACCGCCACAAGCCCAGAAGGAAGTCTTCTATGCTCTCCGGTTAGTAATTTTCCAGCAATATCTGCTCCTATAAGAATCTCAAGAGGTCCCCTGTGTAGATCAGTTAATTCTATGTCATGAGCACTAAGATCTTGCATCCATTTACCCTGATGGACCCTGGGCACGCTGTCGCAGATAACATCTTGGCTCAGTGCCAATACAGCCATAAGATCCGTCTAAATTGCTCAACCTGATATCATAAACTCCATGTTCGTACAACTCTGTGTTCGATCCACCAAACAAAGAGTGGCGAAGAGACTCTTTTTTGGAACATTCATATCCCATTTCTTCCGCCGTGTCCTGGAGTACATAGGACCTCTGAGATCCCGTATCAATCAAAATTCGTCCCATTCTTTCTTTACACTTTCCTCTGATAGTCACTCTCAGTGTGGGCAACAACACCACAGGCGTCGTCAGATTGGTCAAAGTCTCATCCCTCATCATCCCTCGGGCTGGAGTAGCATTCTGGTTCTTCCTGGGGCACATAATCCTTGAATGTCTCAATTCCCCACAGCTGGTGCAACTTGTCTTAACTTTGCAGAATTTGCTCAAATGACCATATTTCAGGCATCTGAAACAAGCCCCTTTCTTCTTTAATTTTCCCAATTTTTTTTTTTACAACAAAAAGCCTTTATTGGGGCCACTCGCCCCATACAGGATTCGCCAGTTCACAAGGGATAGGGAGAACACTGAGAGGCCTTTTTCCGGGATATAGTCTTGTGAAATCCAAATATCGCCAACGCTATATACCTATTCTTTGATATTTCATCAATCAGTGCCGGAAATGAAGGACAAAGTTGCCCCGTTTTATCATTTAATTTTCGTCTTTCCTCAGACAGAGCAGCACAGTCAAATAAGTAATGCAACATCTCCGTTGTTATTCCTGATCCACAGAAAGTGCATTTCAGGTCTTCACGCCTCAATAAAATCAAATGGTGTTCTCTGAAAAAATTGAGAGGGTTCTGAATTGTGCAATTAATCTGATGATAGGAAAAGGGAGTTCAGTTAAGAAGTATTCTTCGGTGGTAAAGGCTGTATATATGTCTCTATAGTGGGAATATAACTTTGATTGGGTTATTCTTGTTAGGTCGTTTTGTATTGTTTGCTCTATCGCAGTTCTTAATATTCCAGGGATAGCATTCCTTAGTGAGTCAGGATCATTACAATAAGTAAGCCACGAGGATCCGTTATTATTAAGTAAATTGCTTAATTGTTTTATAAAACCGATGGGCGCACCTGTAGCACAGGATAATTGCCTCATTCTAGTTAAACAAATTCGAGGCAGTCTATTTGTATCCATACTCAGCACCCTCAGCCAATATTTCAAGGTCAATTTCAGAGCTATTATTATTAATGAGACGCGGCCTGTTTCTGGTCTTATTATATATCCTGGTGTATATCTAGGCAAATTCAAAAACCTACGTATAAATGTATCTTGTATATGGTCTAATAAATCTTTATACTCTGTTGCCCAAATTGGAGCAGCATACATCAAAACAGCCATCACAATTGAGTCAAACAGTTTCATTGCAGAGTTTAGTGAATTAATTTTTGATTTCGCCAATAATGGGGTTGTAGCATTTATTGCCGCAAGTGCTTTTCCTTTGAAAAAGTTTGCGGCTTGAGTGGTTTTAGTTGTACTGACCAGAGGGTATCCCAAGTAGATATATCTTCCTGTTACCATCAGAGGTTTACCATTCCAGTACCATCTATCTTCTCTTGAGGGTTTACCACCATTGCGAAATACCATAATCTTTGATTTGGACTCATTCAGTGTCATTTCGTTCACACCAAGATATTCCTTCAATAAATTAATCTTTTTTTGGAGGTTTACCCTCGACTCCCCTATAATAGCAATATCATCTGCATACATCAGCAGGTGAACATCACCAAATTCCGGAAGGTATACACTCGTCAGATCTGAGTTGTCATACATTTTTATCAGGTCCGTCATGAATAATATAAAAAGTAATGGCGATAGTGGCTCTCCTTGTAAAACGCCCGAATGTATCTTGATATTTTCTGTAATTGAACCCCTCCATCTGACTGCCACAGTCGCCTGTTCGTAGTAATTTCTAATTCATGTATAAATTGATAGCTTACGCCCAGATTGGTTAATTTCTTCCAGAGTAATGAGTGAGGAACTGTGTCAAATGCTTTTCTCAAATCAACAAAAAATACATATAATTTTCCTCTCTTTTTCCTCAGTGAAAGTTGTATTAGAGAGGTCAATGTGAATATCAGGTCCACACACGATCGGCCCCTTCGGAAACCCGCCTGATTTTCTGGAATGACGTTTCTTCTTTCTACCCATTCATTCAGTCTTGATCTTAGTATTGTTGTAAAAAGTTTCGAAAAATTACTTATCAGTGCTATACCACGGTAATTTGAAGGGTTGTCTTTGTCACCGCTTTTAAAGATTGGATGTATGATCGATTTAGTCCATATTGTAGGATAGTGTCCCATTATCAAAGCTCTATTGTAAAATTGTTCTAATAAACCCATGTATGAGTCTGGGAGTACTTTTATTATTTCATTGGGGATGTCATCAGGTCCACTTGCCTTGTTATTTTTCAAAACTCTGATTGCCCTGCCTATCTCTTCAGAAGTTATCTCTGGATCAAGTATTGGGTCGCTCGGCGAGATCCTCACTTCTATATTACAGATCTTCTCTTTTTCCTCAGTACTCATTAATTCGCAATAAAATTCGTGCCATTCCTGTACAGTAATTTCTCCTTGAATTTTTGTTGCTCCCTTAAAAAGCGCAATGGTCTTCCAAAAGGACTTTGAATCTTTAATATTTCTCAATATTTCTTGTTTTTCCTGAATATATTTCCTTCTTTTATCATCTAATAAACCGAGATATTTCTTTCTATGGAGAGCATAGCTTTCGAGGTCTTCCTTCCTGTTGGTTCTACGGAATTCCTTCAGACTTTCTTTTGTTAGCTTTTTCATATCGTAACAGTTTTTGTCAAACCATGGCTTAGATTTTCCGGTGGCACTCATAGTTGAGTACATTATTCCTGATGTTGACATTGCCTCGGTAATTCTTTGGGTGAAAGTATTTACAGAGCTATCGAGATTTGATATTTTCACCACCCGCAATTCCTTTAATTCCTGTTTAAATGTCTTGATTCCCCCAGCTGTCCATCTGTATCTCGTAACACCATATTCTTCTCCCTTAGATTTGTTTTCATAGGTGTTTTGGACTGTTAACTTCAGGATAAGAGGAAGGTGATCTGAGTACATCTGGGTTTCTATCCTGAAGTCTGATATTTTTTCCAGTATTCCTTGGGAAACTATGCAGTAATCAATAGTTGATGAGCCTCTCTCCGAAACAAATGTAAAGTCACCCTCTCTGTCTCCTGTTGATCGTCCGTTGATTATTGTCAGCGAATTGTCTTCGAGAAACTCAAGGAGTCCTTCAGCCAGTGGTGAAATCATCAAATCTCTTGCTTTTCTTTCGGAAACCAAAGAGAGTCGAAGATTTGTTGGATTATACAGTCCCCCGAGCCCTCCAGTTCTAATATTTAGATCCCCAATCAGAATTAGTTCTTTCCCGTCAGTTATCTGTTTTTCCATATATTTAGTTAATCTAACTAAGTTGTTCTGGTACAGTTCGTTTGGAGGGAGATATACAAATATCAAGCAGGTAGTGGGTTTGTCGGTTCCTATGTTTTGTGATAAAAAAATCGATATCCAGATGTTATCCTTTTCTGTACTGTGCAATCTGTAATGCCCCCCTAATTTTCCCAATTTATCTTCCAATGTCAAATTTTCCGCGAATTCGCACTTTGTACTTTCATGATCTCTTTCACAAAAGGCGCAATTCTTCCTCTTATTCACTGCTTCAGAGGCATTCAAAAAACCAGCAGCCGTGGGCAGGGGATTCCTCTCATTTCTTCGATACTTCACGATAGAGCTTTGTGACTGAGGGTGCTCATTTGATGGTTGGCCGGCTGTTATTTCGTCCCGCATACCGAACGTGCTTTCTAATGCAATCAATTGTCTCTCCAAAAATTCAATCAAATCTCCAAGAGAAAAAGCTCCTGTGAATTCCCGGTGTAATTCAAGCTTTAAGTCTGATGGCAATAGCTTGAGGAGTAAAGGGCACAATAAGTTACCGTAGCTTTCAACGACAACACCCAATGACTCCAAACTTCTAATCCGCACCAGGATTCTGCCGTACAATTCTCTGAAAGCCCTCACGTCCTTTGTCACTCCAAGTGGTATCAAGGCCAAGAGGTTGTTCATATGCACGTCGATCAACCTTTCCCCTTTTCCGAAGCGTTTCTTCAACAATTCAACGGCCTTATCGTAATTTTCCTCAGATAGGCAAAATCCTTCCACAGTTTGGGCCGCCGTTCCACCCAAGTAGGCTTTAAGATAGTTAAATTTATCTATCTTGGTCAAGTGTTCATTCCTATTGATTGATGAATCGAAGGCATTCCAAAAATTTAACCACTGGCTAATTTCCCCGTAGAATCTTTCCATTGTCAATTTGGGTAACTTAACCATCCCAGTTAGAGTCGGTCGACCGATTTCTCCTGGATATTCCTTCTTCGTGGCAGTTGCAGTTTCCCTCTGCATTCCTTCCGCTACCACCAGACTTCTTTTCTTTAACAAATATTTCCACGCCACGGCCTTTTCCCGGTATTCCTCTACCATCTTTAGATCTTTCTCTAGATCTTTGATGTCAATCAGCTTACCGATTTCTTCGTCTACCCGCCTCAGTTCTTCGTAGACATCCGAAAGCTGCCCCAGCAGTTCCTTGTGGTCACACTCCTTGTGCACGTCATATTCCTCTATTCTTTTCCCGTACTTGGATAAAGACGTGCGGAGTATGGTTCTCTTCTTCTTGAGTCTCTCTAGCGCTTCTTCTCTCTCCATCTTCTGATCCAAAAGGGTTCCAAATATAGGCACGGCTTTCTCCTCGCGTCCCGGCTGGGATGCCAAATGTCGCGTTCAGCGGCGCAGCGCCCAGGCTCTATTTTGCCCAGACGCCCGAAGTCTCTTATTCTGGTCCCGGGGAGGAAAAAATCCGTGGAATCTCAAGGGTAGAGAAGAGCGATTCCCAAGAAGTCAAATCCGCGGAAGTGTCTAAGGCAGGTATCAACCAAGGCGTAGACCTCTCGAGAGCGGGCCGAGAAACCACATGACTCTAACCAGTCAACTACTTTATTTTTTGTCACGAATATATATACATATAAATATTTACATATGGCAAATATGTTTCTTATAATGGATTAAATTTACATATATTTAAAAAAATATAAATCTATAAGAAAAATAACATTCTTTTCCCAACACTTATTGTTGGGAGCTAAGACTTTTCTATTCTATCATCGAGCAGAGCAATCACCAACACCTCTAAGAAATTAATACTTTTTAATTTCCTTTCATAACTAACTAATTTACATCATTTCAAAATCAAATATATACATGCAAGGTAGTCCGGTCATCTGGTCAAAAATATAAATCTATGAAAAACAACTTATAAAAATCCTTACACTTATTTTATCATTTTGTCTCATATCTAAGTACAGTCAAATAGCTATGTTACATGAGGGGAGCCAGTTTTTTATAACCCTGGGTTTTACAACAAACCAGATTTAAAACATGCTTAGATTATGATGTTATAGTCCCCCCCCCCCCCCCCCCCCCCCCACATTGGTGTTATAATGAGGTTCCACTGCAGGTACTAGAGTGAAGAATATATTACTAAAAGTGTTAGTTTTAAAAGCTAGATTCTCCACTTATACTATGGGTTAACAGAGGGTTGCCAATGGAATGGAAATCTACATGACTGGTACAGGGCAGGAGGGACAAGCACCAATTCTGTCTTCCCAAGGGAATAACAGTCCTTGATTTCCAGACGGTAGAACTACCTCTCTGGTCATCTACGAACAATGACTTTCCAGAATGGTTGCAAGGTTTTCCCACAATGTACTAGGTGTCAACCTGCAACAACCCTAACCACATCATTGACTGTATTGACTCATCCATTGATGAGTTCTACATATTCTTCGTATATCGCGAAATATGTGGTGTCGCTGGAGACCCACTGGCGATTCTCCACCAAACTCTGCAGTGCTGGCAGAGGCGCCATATTCATTGTACATAGTGTATAAGGCTGGTTAAACCGTTTGGTTTACGACCACTACGACCCGGGTTTGATCCCCGCATTGGACACTTTTTTCTGTTTAAAAAAAAAAAAAAAAAAAAAAGCTCCAATGGCCCCCGGATTCTTGCAAAAGTCCAACCCCACCAGCGAGTGCAAGTAACCAAACGGGGCTCTGGCACATTTGTAAGTGCAAAGTCGAACTGCTTTCACATGTGTAGACATGTGGTGCGCTTACAGTAAAAAGCAGTCGCTAACTACCCACCATGATTATCATGGCCTGTACCACGTGTACTAGGGATAAGCAAAAAAAAAAAAAAATAGTGCAGACTGTGCACTTTGCATGTATTGACAAGATGTCAATAAAATTATTTTAATTGTCAATTGATGAGTTCTACTTATTCCCAGCAGACACCATCTCAAACTCTACAAGCTTGATACTCTGATATGATTGTTGAGTGGAGATAAGAAAGAAGAAGAGACTCATCCCCAGCACAGACACCATCTCAAGCTCTACAAGTTTGATAATCTGATATGATTGTTGAATGAAGATAAGAAAGAAGAAGAGACTCATCCCCAGCACAGACACCATCAACAAGCTCTACAAGTTTGATACTCTGATATGATTGTTGAGTGGAGATAAGAAAGAAGAAGAGACTCATCCCCAGCACAGACACCATCTCAAGCTCTACAAGCTTGATACTCTGATATGATTGTTGAGTGGAGATAAGAAAGAAGAAGAGACTCATCCCCAGCAGACACCATCTCAAGCTCTACAAGTTTGATACTCTGATATGATTGTTGAGTGGAGATAAGAAAGAAGAAGAGACTCATCCCCAGCACAGACACCATCTCAAGCTCTACAAGCTTGATACTCTGATAGGATTGTTGAGTGGAGATAAGAAAGAAGAAGAGACTCATCCCCAGCAGACACCAACTCAAGCTCTACAAGTTTGATACCCTGATATGATTGTTGAGTGGAGATAAGAAAGAAGAAGAGACTCATCCCCAGCACAGACACCATCAACAAGCTCTACAAGTTTGATACTCTGATATGATTGTTGAGTGGAGATAAGAAAGAAGAAGAGACTCATCCCCTGCACAGACCCCATCAACAAGCTCAACAAGCTTGATACTCTGATATGATTGTTGAGTGGAGATAAGAAAGAAGAAGAGACTCATCCCCAGCACAGACACCATCTCAAGCTCTACAGACTTGATACTCTGATAGGATTGTTGAATGGAGATAAGAAAGAAGAAGAGACTCATCCCCAGCAGACACCATCTCAAGCTCTACAAGTTTGATACTCTGATATGATTGTTGAGTGGAGATAAGAAAGAAGAAGAGACTCATCCCCAGCACAGACACCATCAACAAGCTCTACAAGCTTGATACTCTGATATGATTGTTGAGTGGAGATAAGAAAGAAGAAGAGACTCATCCCCAGCAGACACCATCTCAAGCTCTACATGCTTGATACTCTGATAGGATTGTTGAGTGGAGATAAGAAAGAAGAAGAGACTCATCCCCTGCACAGACCCCATCAACAAGCTCAACAAGCTTGATACTCTGATATGATTGTTGAATGAAGATAAGAAAGAAGAAGAAGGACTTACCCTGCTCTAGGTTTACTGGACTTGAGAATAATGGCTCTCTGGACCTTGCCATACTTGGAGAAGAGGTTCCGTAATCCATCCTGACAACAGCAGCACCTAGGTTGGCACACAGCTTTTAGGGATAATACAGTCAGTTCAAAGAGGATAAACTGCACCACTTCGTTGGCTGCTCGAAACATGTGTGCTTTGTGGTTCTATTTCTTACATATAGTTGACGTTTTAGCGTCTTATGTAGAATGCTATCAGAGTCAGAGTCTACATAAGACGATAAAACGTCAACTATATATGAAAAATAAAACCACAAATGTTTCTTTTTACAAAACTATTTTAGAGGCGTAATATTCTTTTTAAAATAAAACAATTTCTACTGTCCTTACTGCAATGGAAAAATTGAAGGGAGTTTCCATTGCAGTAAGGACAGTAGAAATTGTTTTATTTTAAAAAGAATATTACGCCTCTAAAATAGTTTTGTAATTTGATAACAGATGGCGCGCTAGTGCATCGTAATATAAATGTTTCTTTTAAAACCAAATAAAACAAATTCTCAATTCTATTCAATCCCTAATACAAATTGCCCCTATACCAAACTAATTAACCATTTTTTAGAGATATAAAAAGTCAAAAGAATCCTCTGAAGCCAGCTTATCCAAAAAACACAATAGTATCAATAGACATATTGACATCCCAGAGTTCTATAGTAGATTTGTATATAACCAAAACAACCCTGGATAGACAATAATCTGTTAAAACTGTATATAAGAAGAAAAACTCAATTCCTATTATATCACTCCATAAACAAATGGCCCCCGATTCTTGCAAAGGTCCAACCCCACCAGCAAGTGCAAGTAACCAAACGGGGCTCTGGCACATTTGTAAGGGCAAAGTCTAACTGCTTTTCACATGTGTAGACATGTGGTGCGCTTACAGTAAAAAGTAGTCGCTAACTACCCACCATGATTATCATGGCCTGTACCACGTGTACTAGGGATAAGCAAAAAAATAAATAAATAAATAAACAAATACTATGCTAAATAGTTCTCTTAGCACTTCTGAAATATGTAAATAATTTATATGATATAAATACTATAGTTTAAAATTTTTAGATTCATTTTGTTTATTTGCTCCTATAGAAGAGTTGGCACTACCCGAAAACTTGAGAAGTATTTAATAAAAAATAGGAAACTCATCCTCGGAAGCTGCCTTTAATTGTAGAGTATAAAAATATAATAATAATTTCCTATCATCACTCTGCCCTTGCCGATCCCAAGTCCAGATATAGGAGGGTGAGCAGTAACAAGCATACTAAAGAACCTGAAATAGGCTAGGCTGATAGTACCCTGTAAGGGCTCCAGAGATACAGAATGAGTCTGTACTCCATGTTAGGAGCGGCTGTACATACGTTGTTACTGAAACCTCACACATTATATAGTTATTTGGAGATTTGGTCTTAATGTTGAACAAAAAAGTGAATAAATGTCTGTGGGTGTTAGAATCCATTCAAAGCTGGAGAAGTGTAGAGAGGAGTGAGTTCCTGACCTGGGTGATATAGTTGGGGATGGAGGATACACGGAGGGAGAAGCTGGACCTGGGGACAACAACATGGATTAGTTGACCTGGCTGTCACACAAGGGATACAAGGTGCCTCTTGGTACATGATTACCATCCTGTATCCCTGGAGCCCTTACAGGGTACTATCAGCCGGGTCAGCTGAAGGTTTTTTACCATACTGCTTGGAGTGAATTAACAGTGATAGGACTTCGTCATTGCTAGTTTGGATGAAAAACAAAGAGCTCTAACACAAGCTCAAAAAAAAGAAACCTGGATTCACCAGGCCTGGATGAGTGTGTCCTGTAAGGGATCTAGATTTAAAGAAACAGAAGAAGAAGAGACTGTATTGTAAGCAGCTGTACATGGCATTTTTTCATCATGTCAGAGACGGCCATTCAATATTGGAGCTGAGTCAGTGGCCTGCTAGTGAGGAGTACAACAGTCTGGGAGAAGATATCTCTCTTTCAATTACAATGGAAGTATAAGATTCCTTGGGCTCAATTGTCTAAGTTCCATCTGGTTTCTTTATCAGTTTCTATTAATTCAATTCTGTAATGGAAATCTGATGCTGCACATGACTGGTACAGAGCAGGAGGGACAAGCACCGGTTCTGTCCTCCCAAGAGAACAACAGTCTTTAAATTCCAGACTTAAGTCTGGTCATCTATAGACAATGACTTTCCAGAATGGTTTCAAGGTTTTCCCACTATGTACTAAGTGTCAACCTGCTAACCCCAAAACACATTATTGACTGTATTGACTTATCCATTGATGAGCTCTACGCTTCCCCAGGCAGACACTATCAAAAGTCTAAAGCTTTACAAGCTTGATATGATTGAGTGGAGATAAAAAAGAAGAAGAAGCTTTCTGTGGTTCCATTGCTGGGAGAACACAATGATTGTATTACTCCGATCAACATCAAAACTCTAAAAACCAGAGTTCAAATAATAAAAACTGATAAAATAAACTTATCCCTTGGTGGATCTTTAATCTACAATGGAACTACAATTTTTTTGCAATTCTAGAAATTCCGTACAGATCAACTATGTACACAAGGTAATAAGACCAAATAAATAGTGTGTGACGTTTCGGTAGCAGCGTTATTACCATCTTCAGACAAAATGGTAACAACGATGTTACTAAAACGTCACACACTATTTATTTATTTGTATTTGGTCTTATTACCTTGTGTTTATAATCTATAATCCAAATTGTGCCTTATCAGATCAACAATGTGTTGAGCTCAGCTGTACTAATGTATTTACTGAGGAAGTATTAGCAAGACTGTATGTGTGTGGTCTACCACTGTGAAAGAGTGTAGTTACCTAGTGTGGTAGTTGAGTATGTTCCCCGGCCTGGCCGGACTTGTATTTGTTGAAGCTGGGCAGGTTGAAGTCCTCTGTCATGGGGTCCACCTGCTCCAACACCTCCATGGTCCCAGCTACACATACATAGGAATGGTATAGACACATGATAAGACACAATATTGGGATTGTAGATTATAACTACAAGGTAAATATGACCTAATCCTAATACAGTAGAACCTCCATTAAAGGACACATCTCTACAAAGGACAGTTTTCATTTATAAAATTCCAATTTTTGCTATCTAGCAACTCTCTGGTAAGAGGATACCTCTCTACAAAGGACAGTTTTCATTTATAAAATTCCAATTTTTGCTATCTAGCAACTCTATGGTAAGAGGACACCTCTCTACAAAGGATAGTTTTCATTTATAAAATTACCATTTTTTGCAATCTAGCAACTCTCTGGTAAGAGGACACCTCTCTACAAAGGATAGTTTTCATTTATAAAATTACCATTTTTTGCAATCTAGCAACTCTCTGGTAAGAGGACACCTCTCTACAAAGGATAGTTTTCATTTATAAAATTACCATTTTTTGCAATCTAGCAACTCTCTGGTAAGAGGACACCTCTCTACAAAGGATAGTTTTCATTTATAAAATTACCATTTTTGCTATCTAGCAACTCTCTGGTAAGAGGACACCTCTCTTCAAAGGACAGTTTTCATTTGCAAAATTACCATTTTTTGCTATCTAGCAACTCTCTGGAAAGAGGACACCTCTCTACAAAGGATAGTTTTCATTTATAAAATTACCATTTTTGCTATCTAGCAACTCTCTGGTAAGAGGACACCTCTCTACAAAGGATAGTTTTCATTTATAAAATTACCATTTTTGCTATCTAGCAACTCTCTGGTAAGAGGACACCTCTCTACAAAGGATAGTTTTCATTTATAAAATTACCATTTTTGCTATCTAGCAACTCTCTGGTAAGAGGACACCTCTCTACAAAGGACAGTTTTCATTTGCAAAATTACCATTTTTTGCTATCTAGCAACTCTCTGGTAAGAGGACACCTCTCTACAAAGGATACTTTGGTTTTTACAAATAGGTGTCTTTTACAGGGAGGTTTTACTGTATATAAATAGTGTGTGACATTTCGGTAACAGAGTTTTTACCATCATCAGAGAAGAGAATAAATGAGAAAAAATATCACGGCATGTTCTTAAATAGTTACTGTTATCTCTCTCAAGTGTATAAACAAGATAACAGATAATAAGGAACAATTTGGAATATAGATTATAAACACAAGGTGATAAGACCAAATCCAAATAAATAAATAGTGTGTGACGTTTCGGTAACAGCATTGTCACCATCTTCAGACAAAAGGCCTTTTGTCTTCAGACTTTTGTCTAAAGATGGTAACAACGCTGTTAACGAAACGTCATACACTATTTATTTATTTGGATTTGGTCTTATTACCTTGTGAAGATAACAGATGATAATAATAATAATTTAAAAAAAAGGTAGAACAGTAGAATTACATATAAATATTTGCATCGAGCAATGCTCTTCTGCAAACAACAAGGATAGGCATAAATATAGAGCAATAAGGGACTATATAGGGAATGAAAGCATTCAATCACACACAGGTAGACTCAGGTTAGAGATATTTAGGCAGTCTGGGTTTGTACTCCATGTTAGGAACGGCTGCACATGGCATCTGTTCAACATGTCAGAGGCGGCCATTTCTCTTGGAGCTAAGTCGGCCTGCCACTGAGTAGTGCTCCCAGTCTTAATGACAAAGGCAGACGCATTCTACTTCATCCAGTATGGAGATAAGAAAGAAGAAGAAGAAGAAGATAGGGAATGAAAGCATTCAATCACACACAGGTAAACTCAGGTTAGAGATATTTAGACAGTCTGGGTTTGTACTCCATGTTAGGAACGGCTGCACATGGCATCTGTTCCTCATGTCAGAGGCGGCCATTTCTCTTGGGGCTAAGTCAGTGGCCTGCCACTGAGTAGTGCTCCCAGTCTTAATGACAAAGGCAGATGCATTTTACTTTACCCAATCATGATGGTTGTCAAACTCTACTCTTCCCCGGCAGACACCATCAACAAGCTTTACAAGCTTGATACCTTAATATGATTGAGTGGATATAAGAAAGAAGAAGAAGAAGGCAGTCTGGGGACTCACAGGACTTATTCTATAGATGAGAGTGAAAAAACCTGTCTTGGGAGAGTTCTTAATTAGTATCCAAGCAGAAATTACACTCACAAGACAGGTTAAATCTTCTTTTCTTATCTCCACTCAACAATCACTCAAGGTATCAAGTCTGTAGAGGTTGAGATAGTGTCTGCTGGGGATGAGTAGATCTCATCAAAGGAGATTTAAGGACCATAATGATTGGGTGAAGTAGAATGTGTCTGTCATCAAGATTGGGAGCACTACTCAGTAGCAGGACACTGACTTAGCTCTAATATGAAATGGTCACCTTGAAATACAGACACCATGTACAGCCGCTTCTAACATGGAGTACAACTCATCCTGTATCCCTGGATCAGGAGCTCTTACAGAGTACTATCAGCTGGGGTAGCTGAGTCAAGATGTTTTAGCAAGTACTTTTGTCTAATAATGGTAACAATGCTGTTACCAAAACATCGCAAACTATTTATTTGGATTTGGTCTTATGACCTTGTAATAGCATTGTCTTGAAACATTAGGTAAGAATCTGGGTCCATTGAAGCAATTTTTTTGAATTCAGAAAAATGTGCCCAATGCTGGATTCAATCCTGGGTAATGGCAATCAAAAATCAATCTCTTCCACAGACAAATATTGTCACAAGTTATGTGTGATATAACAGAGAAATAATAAAAAGAAGATACAAAGTCAGTGTGATAAGGCACAATTTGGATTATAAACACAAGGTAATAAGACCAAATCCAGATAAATAGTGTGTGATAGTAACAGCGTTGTTACCATCTTCAGACAATCATTCAGTACTTTTGTCTGAAGATGGTAACAACGCTGTTACCAAAACGTCACACACTATTTATTTATTTGGTCTTATTACCTTGTGTTTAAAGTCAGTGTGCATTGATGGAAGGCTAGTAAAATGGCTTCTTTCTAATTGATGTCATTGCTTTACCAGAAGTGTCTTTTTCCTGGAAACCAGGTAAAACTGGTGTAAAAATTGGCCCTTGACTGTTAAAAACTGTAATGGTTTAACACTCATTGCTGGTCAGTTAAGCTTTAGAATTGTTTGTTAAATTTCAAATTCAATTGGTCACAGATGAAACCTGCTTGATACCAAGATACAAAGAGGAATGAAAGATGACTTACAATCATGAAGTTCTGGTTCTTTCTTCTGTGTGGCTGTTTCCTCTACAGCCATGTTTGATGCTGGTTCTTTCTCTTCATGTGTTGTCATGGTAACCTGTTATCATCATCAAACATTCTTTGTTACATGGTTCCAAAATCACATTAATAGGTACTGCTCAACAAGAGCAACCTAGTTCATGATAATTGAAACAGTGAATAATATGTGAAGGTTATTCACATATTAAACAAAATGTTAATGTGGGATTCAATCCCGATTCATGACTGTCGGGAATCGAGGGTGTTACCTACTCATCTACCGACTCTTTTTTTCTTTGTTACACTCCACTATAACCAATCACAACTCATTTCATTTGAATCAAGTTAAATACAGTTCACTTTCAATTTAAAAATTCTACATTAAATCCTTGTAGATTTATACACTTGCTAATTTTCAAACCAGTAAATCTGGAGCAGGTTGTTAAATTAATATAAAATGTGGAGAATTCATAAACAGAAAATCGTCTTATCAAAATCACAAAAGTCATTAAAACACCAAATGTACCAAAGACCTGAATGAAGTTCAATGTTCACCTCTAATGCCTATTTGTGCTTCTATGTGACTTTGGGTCTAGGTGGTAGGATATATTTTGGTTTTTATAATCACTTATTCATTATAATTTATATGGCTAAGGTATAATTTTGACAACGTATTACCTTGTGGGCGTGTTTATATTTTTAACAAAAAAGATATATTTATAACCCAGGTTCCTGGGCGAAGAAACTAACAAAAATATTATTTGCCTTTTTTTTTTTAAGTGATGAAGAAATTTTAAAATCATTGAATATTTACCTTTTAAGTAAAAATTTTAATTAAAAATTAAAAATATAAATATAAATAATTCGCGTTTCAAGAAGCAAAAAGTCTTAGAAACATTTTATGAAACTTCAAAATAAAAGCAAACGGTACGAAAATCGAAATTATGTTTTTATTTAATATGATATTTATTGCGCTCAAAACAATTGATTTTTAAATCATAGTAGTAATAAAATAAAACAGATTTTTAATTTGTTTATTTTTAGATATATTTTATTTTTTTTCCTATTATATTTGAGTGTTAAAATGTCAAAATATAAAATTAAACGCATTTTATTAAACGTTTCAACAAAAAAACTTTTATTTAACATAAAAAAAAGGGAAATATTTCTATCTATGGGGGTAGAGATATTTATAATCCAGGTTCCTGGAACGCAGAACGCCAACTGCCTATTGCTGCCTATGGATTTATTATAGATATAGTTTGTTTGATTATATTAAAGAAATAAATATACCAAACAATCTCCATAGTCAAATATCATCATCATCTTATATAGTGCCCTCTATCGCTGAAAATTGATACTAATATTTTAGTACAACTATGAGAATTTTATATGACTAATTGCTAACACATGACTACATATATGACTACAGAGACCTTAAGCTTCTATGAATAAAATCTAGAAGGAGCGCGGTAAAAGAATTCACCAAATTTCAAAGGTTTCTATAATTTTGACTATTGGATTTATTATTAATTGAGAGAACATGTTTTATATGTTTGAAGTCATTATATTTGTATGATGTTTACTGTATCGGGAGCCTGTGTTACCGATATTTTCATTTATATATAACTATGCCAGGTATTTATCGTTTTGCAATCCAAAAACCTGTGTTATCTTTATCTATCTCTAACTGGACTCCTGGAACTTGAAAAAGTCTCTAATCACACACCCGTGTTAGTCTTCGGATTTATTGTTTAGTTTTGCCGTTGACATCCAGCCGATCAGAAGCCGCCAGGCTGATTCGTTTTTAGGGAGGTTCCTTATTGTATTTGTATTAAATATGTTGACACTGAGGAGGGTTTCAGTCTGGAATCTCTGGAGATGATAATAGGGGCATCTGAAAAGAATGTGATCGACAGTTTGGTTTTTTTCTTCTTGACAATGCGATAAGATGGAATCACACTTAGAGATTTTTGCAACATCACTTTTTAAAGCATATTCTTTTAATAGTGTGGTTGAAAAGTATGAGCTTTGTAAGCATGCAAATTGCAAGTCTGGGATATGCTGCCATTCTTCTGAGGTATCTAGTCTAATGATCTGTTGTACATAGCTTAATCCATAGCTGTATGTGGTATACCATCTAATTGAAACCTTCACTAATTCCATAGTTGGAATATATATCCCCAAATTTGGATATATTCACCTACTCCTATACGCGGATGTTATTGTTTTAATTGATGATTTTTTTCTAAAATTAACCTCCAAATAAATCAATGTTTTGAAAAATTATTTAAAATCAAACCTACTAATTTTGAAGAAAAACAAGTAAGATTTTTTTTCGAAATGGCGGAAAGGCGGCGCGGTATGATAAATAGTATTTGAAAATTTGTGGTTTGAATGTAGCATTAAAATAGACATATTTGGGATGCCCTCTTACCCCTTCAATTTATTACACCCAAGTTGACTTGAATTATAAGGGTAAGGCCATGACAGCCGAGGGCCGTTGGAGAGATACTTTTAAAATCCAATAAATATTATTTTTACGCAAGTATGAAATTATTGGACTCCATGATTCTAGCGGTTCTACTCTATGTGGCTCCAATCTGGGCACTTAATCAGGCCTTAATAATAAATAAAATTCAGGATACCTTTATAAGGCGACGAGCTACTCTCTTGGTTATATTTTAAGGGTGGAAACAGGAAGAAATTCTCTAGATGTCATGATGAATAAATTAACCTTGAATTCTGGATTAGAATACTAGAAATGGACTCCATCAGGCTACCTTCAATTTTTCTGGCGCACTTAAGGAATATATCAATCTCTACATATAATAATATGGGTTTGGTAAAAAGCGTGTGGAGACATTAACTAACATTAACTAACATCGATTTCTCGTGGCTTGTTGGATGTACAGATTCAATACTCTACAAAAAAAAAACATTCCTCTAGTTATTAGAACTACAATATACCAGTCTATAGTTGGACTATGAAAGAATAAGAAATTCTGTACTCTATTATCACTCTAAACATTTTCATACATCAACAACTATGGAGTGTTACCTTAACGATGGCATACCAATGACTGTAAAGCGATGCCTTGCCTAAGTGAGAAAATTATTTTATACTATTTAAACATAACCACGTTTTATTATTGAAATCTAAGAACTTAAAGTACACTCTGTGCAATAGTGAGTTTAGCCAGTACTTTTCCACACTACACATTTTACTGCCTAGCTTTGAAGGATGAGAAAGTAATTCTACGCTAAAATATAATAAATATAAAATGGAATTTCATGTATTATAAATTTTTGTTGTGTTATAATATAGACGCATTGCAATAAACTGTTTCAAGTTATTTCATTATGATTAATAATTGGGCTTATGTTTTATTTGAATATTTATTAAATAAGCACAATCATTAAGATACTAATTCAGTTTAAATCAATTTTTCTTTTTAAAAAGTATATTACGCGTTTAAAATATTTTAATTAATACTCTAGAATTTTACATTTATAATTCATGATATATATTATATTAATTGTCTTGTTCCATATGTAAATACCTGTTTTCTTTCCTCTTTTCGCTCTCCACTTCTCCCATCCATATTTCCAAAATTTTTTTTTTCTTTTTTTGATTTTTTTTATTCTTCTTATTTTTTTATTCTTTCTTATAATCTGTATATATTTACCAAATGTATATAATCTTTCTCCATTTTTTATTTCCCACTTTCATAGGTTTCTCCGTTTTGTAACCCCAAGGAGAATCCTCTGTAAGACCTGTGTGTCTTAATAAAGGCTTTTGTGTGTGTGTGTGTGTGATATATATTATATTATGTGTGTGTGTGTTTTTTTTTTGTTTATATAAAAGAACCACACACGATAGCCCCGGTGCTAAGAATTTTATTCAGGTTGATTTGCATTTCTTTAATACAGAATGCATAATTTCTTCAGGGTATTTGCTCAGCACTTCTTCATGATATTGATCCAAAGGATTTCGGTTATCATCATCTTTGCGAACATCAAGTCCTGTTGTCTTCTGTTTCCAAGAAAATAGAATTTTCATCTTCATATGAAGCCATTCAGGCCAACCACAAAAATCCTGTTTGTCTTGGACAATGTCTAAGGAAGAGTATCTTTGAAGTCTTACTTCTTCAATGGCCTTTTTTCTACAGCTCCAATAAGTTTCTCTTTTTCTTCAGGAGGGAAACTGATTAATTCCAGATCATCTTGGTCTTTCACGCTTTCGCAATTAAGCCACCAACTCACGCAATTTAAAAGACGCTCAGTTATTTTTCCAATTTCTTCAACTGTTAAATATGCGTTCATAATGACAGAAAGCCTTTTTAGCCAAGTTTGAATCTTCAGGAAAAGCCATTCAAAAAGGTCCAATACTTTTGAGGCTTCCATTTTTCGAACGTATGCCCGTTTGATAATGTCGAAGACGAAATGAACTGTTGGCATCAACTTGGATAGGTGCTTAGCCAAATTATTCTTCATCTCTGTCTTGAGACATACGTTTCCAAAGTCACAAAGTTCTTTAAACCAAACTCGATGATTGGCAATAAGCAAATTGGGAAATTTAATTAAACTTTTGATCAAATTCTTCATATTCTGATAAATGGTATCAGCCTTCAGTTCCTCAATTCGCTGAGCATATGACCGGTTGATTGTGCTGACCTCACCCACAAGGCTTCTGTACAATTCGACGTTGTTGCGCAAATAAAATAAATAAATTACAAATAAATATTTTTAAAAGAAGAAAATAAAAACTTTTAAAGTTCGCTTTTTAAAGATCTCTTGTTCTTTTTATAATTGTTTTAATACTAATTATTTTTAATTATTATTACTTAATTATTATTATTTATGATTGTTGCTAGAATTTTTAAAATAAAATACTCGGCTATACTCACCACACAAAGAACTCCCCTCCGTAATAAAGGGAGAATCTGCTGTAATTCCTTCGTCATTTCTATTTACAAACTATACTTGAAAGTATAAAACATGGTACATTTGCTAATGCTCAGATTCACCAAGACTTCTTGCCTTCTTGTTGTATGCTTCTCTACTTCTTGTTTACTACTTGTCTTTCAAGCAAATATTTTCCCGTTCGATAGCTACACCCATGGATAAAAGTGGAAAGTCTTTGATATTGCCGGTTGTCTATTTTTTTTTTAATTCCATAAAAGGCTATTTTGTTCACATTTGGTTATCTCGTGTGTCTTCAATAAAGGACACTGTAATATTTTTCAGAGTTATTGTCTGTGAATCCTGCTATACATGCTAAAAGGTACA
>CP092868.1:3332974-3377632 GCA_030710605.1 Cordylochernes scorpioides | reverse complement strand
TTTTCTTCAATGTCTTCGGATTCTGGTCAAAGTACAACCTTGCCATTGAGCGCAAGTTGCCATTTTAAATAATCTCTATATATATAAAAGTCAATGTCTGTCTGTTTCGCGATAAACTCAAAAACTACTGAACCAATTGGTACCAAATTTTGCATGTCGCTTTTTATAAACCTGAGGAAAATTTTCGGCTGCATTTCGATTAGTATTTTTGGCTATTTCTTTTTTTCATTTGAAGAACTTTTTTTTACGCGGACTAATCCGGAATGGAATGAATACCTAAATATGGCCATTTTTTTAATTCATGCTCGCCTGCCACGCGGGCGGCCCGGGTTCGATTCCCGGCCGATGCATTTTTTATTTTTAGAACTCATTTATATTATATACTAGCGGATGTGTACCCGGCTTCGCCCGGGTTTTATCCGAGTGAAAGTTTGCCTAACGAATATTATATATTATGAAGTATAATAAACAATGTTAAAGATTAGTTTTAATTATTAATAAAGATTGTGTGTGAATATGTGAGAAAGATGTAATATCGTTGTTGTTTTCTTGGCCGACTGTTTTACATATGGTGTTATCTTAAAATTGCTTGTTTTGAATATTTTTTTAGATTGAGTTGAATGAATTGCTGAATTTTTTTTTGTATTTATATATAAATAAAATTAACTCTGTTGATTTTTTTTTGTATTTAATCGATAACAGCGAAGTTACGCATGTTAAAGTTAGGAAAAATATTTTGATGTTAAGCAAAACCTGCTCCATCTCGTTTTACATAAATGTTGAAAATTTGGTTGAAATTGATGCATTGTAACGAAAGTTTTTAGTGAACAACACTTATGAAATTTGCATTTTATTAATATAGATAATATAAATATATATTATTATATCAACTATATTAATTAAATCAAATACCTAAACACTAATATAATACAATTTTTGCCATCACACACTTTTTTCCTGTAGTTTATGTGTTACTTCTGTATTGCTATTCTCTATGGCACTTCTAATATTTATTATTGATATAATTTTAGTATGAAGGAAATTGCACCCAAGGGATTTCTCGGGCGAAGCCGGGTCATTCTCTTAGTTTAAAAATATTGTTGAACTTTATATATATAGATACGCCGTTTGTTTGTTGGCATGCAAATGATTTCAGCTCGAAAACTGCTGGAAGTTGATATATATACAACAACAAAAGCCTTTATTGAGGACCTCTCGTCCTATATAGGATTCGCCAGTTTACAGAGTAATTGAAGAGAAGAGAACTAAGAATACAGAGATATATGTAGTAGGTATAGTATAGTATTTTCTACACTGTGACTATATACAACAGCAGCAACAAGCCTTTTACTGGAATCAAAGTCCCATACAGGATTCTTCATTCTAATCCTGACAAAGATTATTTACATATGATTATTTACATCAGTTAGATTATGTATATAGCTTTCTTTTCTCTTCAGCCGTCTTCCAAAATTTGAACAACGCAAACGCTCCAGCTCTGTTTCTCACCACCTCATTTAACAGGAGCTCCAAAGAGAGTCCCTCAAGGCCTATTTCACTGAGGAGCACTTCTCGTTCGTCTTTCAGCCCCATACATGAGAGTATATGGTGATGTAGCCCCGGCTCCATTCTTGTCCCGCAAATCTCGCATGTCCAATCGTCTGTTTTAAATATTCTGGGGCGATCATCAGTAAAGAGCACCGAGAGGATTCTCAGTCCGGCAATACACCGTTTGACCCGGAGCGGGAAATCGCTAGACAGATAGTGTTCCGGTAACGGAGTTGAGCAGATGTTTTTATAGTGGGGGTATAGTCTTGAATTTATTATTCTTGTGTGATCCTTTTGCAGAGATTGATCTATTGCAGTCCTGATTATATGTAGGGAATTTCTCTTTGTAAGGTTCTATAGTCTGTGCAGAAATTCAGCCATTGAAATCCGGTGGTGTTTAAAATATTAACTATACTTCCTGTGAAACCTATATATATATTTTTCGTTGCGTTTGAGATTTCCCACAGCTGAGACAAGCAGAGCAGCGGCAATCTAGTTTCACCCATTCCCAGCATTCTCAACCAGAACTTTAAGGTAAGTTTCAGGACTGTAACGCTGAGTGACACCCCAATTCTATCCTGAGCATATATGGGGGGGGGTGTATCTTGGTAAATTTAGATATAATTGTACAACGAATCACAAGTTTTACGAAGGAGCTTCTTTATTTATACTTGAGCTAGCTTTCGAACCTTTCGGTTCTTCGACAGGCGTGGCTAGTATGACTATACTAACAGGGTATAAGCGCGCTTGAGCCATTATATACAACATATATATTTACATGCGAAGTAATATTTCAAATATAATAAAATAGAAATAAGAATTATGACTATGAAATATAAAATAAAACTATGCAAATGAATTTAAAGATCTAAAATTTAGATAAAATTTTTGGAAAATATACGCTAAAAGTTAAGTAAAATTATGATATTCACTGTATGCAAGTAGTGTGACACTTTAAAATTTGTAAAGTTTAAAACTAGTAAAGTTTGAAACACCTCAACACAGAAAAGCCAAGAGGGGGTCCACTCCAACCCGACCACTCTCCAGAGCATATTAGGGGATAACTATTGAGATAATATATGATATATTTCCGGTAGATCTATTTTCCTATTGATGCTGTTTGTTTGTGATGATATGATGGACTCCAGTACCAATCTGTGCTGCTTATTGTTTATGTGTTGGTATAGTACTTTAGGATGATCTAAGTTAAAGCTATGGCCAGTGTTTGAAATGTGTTGGTATATAAGTGACTTCGGGTCTCTATTGTTAATGTTTCTTTTGTGTTCGGTAATTCTGATATACGCGGTTCTGCCAGTCTCCCCCACAGAATTACCACCCTTCTAACCACTGCAGGATACCCGAAAAAATTCATAGATAAACACACGTTTGATCCCACTGCTCCGAGGACCTCCACGACTTATAGAGCCGTATGCTATCTTCCATATTCCTCGTTCTCTGTTACCATTTCCAGAATCCTTCGCCCATATGGCATCCAAGTTTACTTTAACAGCCCCCCCAATCTTGCTGCCCTTCTCAGGAATCCTATCACCAAAGCAGACATACCCAGCAATCCCATCCACTCCACCGGAGCAGTATACGCGGTTTCTTGCCAGGATTGCCCGGCCTCCTATGTGGGGGAGACTGGCAGAACCGCGTATATCAGAATTACCGAACACAAAAGAAACATTAACAATAGAGACCCGAAGTCACTTATATACCAACACATTTCAAACACTGGCCATAGCTTTAACTTAGATCATCCTAAAGTACTATACCAACACATAAACAATAAGCAGCACAGATTGGTACTGGAATCCATCATATCATCACAAACAAACAGCATCAATAGGAAAATAGATCTACCGGAAATATATCATATATTATCTCAATAGTTATCCCCTAATATGCTCTGGAGAGTGGTCGGGTTGGAGTGGACCCCCTCTTGGCTTTTCTGTGTTGAGGTGTTTCAAACTTTACTAGTTTTAAACTTTACAAATTTTAAAGTGTCACACTACTTGCATACAGTGAATATCATAATTTTACTTAACTTTTAGCGTATATTTTCCAAAAATTTTATCTAAATTTTAAATCTTTAAATTCATTTGCATAGTTTTATTTTATATTTCATAGTCATAATTCTTATTTCTATTTTATTATATTTGAAATATTACTTCGCATGTAAATATATATGTTGTATATATATATAGTCATACTAGCCACGCCTGTCGAAGAACCGAAAGGTTCGAAAGCTAGCTCAAGTATAAATAAAGAAGCTCCTTCGTAAAACTTGTGATTCGTTGTACAATTGTATCAATTATACGGAGTTTACCTGTAGAAAAAAATGTAGATATCTTCGCATAAATGAGTCCTGAATTTGATCAACAATTAATGTATGCTCATTTGCCCAAACAGGTGCCGCGTATAGCAGGGTTGATAGAACCATCGCGTCAAGAAGTTTCATAGAGGATTTAAAAGAGTTCATCTTCGACCTGGTCAGAATAGGCCAGACCGCACCACTGGCAGCGAGAGCTTTACCCTTATAGTATAATGCGGCTTGCTTAAAAGAGTTTGTTGAGGTGAGTGGATATCCTAGATACATGTATCTTTCCGTGACATTCAGTGTTTGTTGTCCCCAATACCAATTATCGGATTTTGAGCGCTTCCCACCATTGCGAAATACCATTAAATTTGATTTGTTTTCGTTCAGCGTTAGCATATTTTCCTCAAAATATTTTCGTATCATATTAATTTTTAACTGCAAATTGTTCTTAGATTCGCCTATCAGTACAATATCATCTGCATATAGTAACAAATGGACATTTCCATGCTTTGGCAGATAAATACCAGGTATATCTGAGCAGTCAAAAGTACTAATCAGGTCGTTAATAAAAAGTATGAATAAGTAAGGAGATAGTGGCTCATCCTGTAACACTCCGGATTT
Organism: Cordylochernes scorpioides; assembly: GCA_030710605.1. Lineage (NCBI taxonomy): Eukaryota > Metazoa > Arthropoda > Arachnida > Pseudoscorpiones > Chernetidae > Cordylochernes > Cordylochernes scorpioides. Next base: position 3,373,143 of record CP092868.1, on the reverse strand, counting down.
TATTTTGATAAATTCAGTGAGTGAATTGTTCCATCTCACCGCAGCTGTCATGTTTTCGTAGTAATTCTTAATTAGATTTATAAATCGGAAATTCAATCCAATGTCTAACAGTTTTTTCCATAGGAGAGCTTGGGGCACCGTATCAAAAGCTTTTTTAAGATCGATAAAGAAAGCGTAGAACTTTCGTCTTTTACGTCTAAGTGTTAATTGGATTAGTGAGAATAAAGTAAAAATATGATCCTGGCATGAATGTTCTTTTCTGAAACACGCTTGATTTTCCGGTATAATTGCTCTATTTTCGGTCCAGTTGCTTAGCCGTATTTTTATTATTGATGAGAAAAGCTTAGCGAGGTTGCTTAGAAGTGCTATTCCCCGATAATTGTGAGGATTGTCGGCATCACCATTTTTAAAGATGGGATGTATAATTGTTTTGCACCAAGTTGTTGGGAATTGACCAGTTTTTAGAACTCTATTGTAAATATATTTTAAGGCAGTTAAATAAGCTGGGGGCAAGGCTTTTATAGCTTCATTAGGAATATTATCAAGTCCACAAGCCTTGTTGCGCTTCAAGTGAGCTATTTCTCCAGTTATCTCCGACAAGGATATTTCGGCCATTAACTCGTCGTCTGGCATCTGTATAACTCTTATGGACAAATCGTACTTGACTGGTACTTGACTCCAATCGTTGTTTTAGAGATGCCTGTGTCTTGCTCTAGCTCCAGCAAAGTGGTTCGAGGATTTCCTTTTATCAAATCGGTGATTTTTTTGCACATTTTATCAGTACTTTGAAATTTTGGGCGTCCTTGACGAGGAGCATCTTCAATGGAAATTCGGCCAGCTTTAAATCTAGAATGCCATTCAAAAACAGTTGTTTTCTTTGGGGCGTCATTGGGGAATGCTTTATTAAGCATTTCAAAAGTTTCGGTTGCTAATATTTGAAGTTTCACACAAAATTCTATGCGAATCCTCTGCTTCAATTTTTTTCCATCGTAAAATCGCCGCAGCGCTAGGTGTGACCTTTAAATAAATTAGAATAACCTTGGCGCGCGAGCACCTACCGACTCGATATTGGTACCACCGTGTTGCCAGATATTTTTTCTATAATAAACAGTCAAATTTATTTACATTTTCCATTTATTTATTTTTTTATGGACCCAGTCCGGGAACTTATGGCACATACCTTGTATACACACATAATGGGAGAGCTCCTATTGATTTTTCCATTGCAGTAAAGGCAGTAGACATTGTTTAATTTTAAAAAGAATCATACACGTCTATAATAGTTTCGTATTTTGATAACAGATGGCGCGCTAATGTATCATACATATACATATATACATTGGATTTATAGAAAGGATTTTTTATAAGGTAGAGACACATTTAAATTATTTACTAACAGGAAAAAAAGTGGTTGAGATAGATGTTTTGAAGGTAGAACTAGGTGAAACATAAGAGATAACGTTTAAAAATTGTGACATATATATAATATAATAATATATATAACATAAATAATATATATATAAGCAAAGTCTATTCTTCCCGTCAAAATAGACATCTAAAACCAGACGCCATCTATTGACCGTCGCCGCAACTAGCGGCCTCGGGTCGGTGACAAAGCCACAACACCAGCTTTGGCAAACTGAGAAGCGTCCACCTAGAGACCATGGTTTCGGACAAATGTCCTTCGTCAGTCTAGGGCGGACTTTATTTCACGAGATCCACACGGGATCTAATGAAATCTTCACAATCTGCCAAAGAGGTGTTTAGCTGGTAAGGTGACTAGGCCAAAGGTGATTGACGTTTATTTTGACGGGTGAAAAACCCACCTTTGCTTTTATAGATCAATTTCCTCCCGGCAAGATTCCAATCTATATATATATAGTTTCTCCACATCTCGTCAAAATAGATGCTAGAACTATCTATGGAACGTCTCTGCAAAGTATGCAAAGTAACGGACTGGGATCGGTGACAGTGCAAGCTGTACCTCATGGGTTTTTTTCCCTCCATGATTACAAAGTAATGTATTTCAGCAATAAATTTCTATGTTTAAAAAGAAACATTCGTGATTTAATTCTTCTAAATCCCATATATAGATGGTATGTTATTGCCTTATAATTAATTATGTCTAACTGACCTTGTAGTTATTGTTTGTGGAAGAGCATTGCTCGATATAAATATTTATATGTAATTCTACTGTCCTAAAAGCTTATGTCCATAGTTTGCTTTAAAACCATTTCTGAGATTCCACCCTTCAATGTAGCATATATAAGTAGAATCGTCCAATATAGTATTAAAGATCTAAGAGATGCGGTCTGGTGGATTAAATTGGCGAAACCATAGGGAGGTTTCACCACTAATGTCCTAAGTTCTCTCAATATTTTTTGATCGCAGTAAGGACAGTAGAAGTTTATTTTATGTGTAAAACAAACATTCATGTTTCAATGCTTTCATTTCTTATATATAGATGGCGTGCTGTTCAATAGAGATGGCATTTAGTTTTAGCATCTATTTTGAAGGGAGAGGTGAACATTCTTTTTTTTTTTTTTTTTTTATAGATAAATATATCATTCTGAATAAATTTTAATCTTTATAAAACACATTAGTATGCAATAATAAAAAAAAGGAAATTCTGAGATTCGAACACACTGTCTTAATTGCATACCCCGATATGTGGAACCACTGAGCTAAGTAAGCATAACCAGCTTTACTAACCTCATTGCTATGTAACAGTCGTAACAGTATGTAACAGTTATACAACCAGTTTATACCATGTATGTAACAGTAACCACCAGATACAACAGCTGTAGAGGAAATGTGTCTCCAGGTAACATAACCCCAGAACTATTAATATCTACTGTCAACCTCTCCTCTAGTCAGGAGGTAAGTCTCGGGGCACGCTGTTACATAGGTTGCCTATATTTGCATATTACCCCTGTTTACTAATATGCAATATAGAGAAGACTTTTATTATTCAAAATAACACTAAGAGCTTTTCTTTTAAGCTCATTTTTCAATCTAAAAATAAAAAAATTAAGATGAATAATGTACGCTCGTGGACTTAAGGAAGTGTAAAGTGTTTGATGTCGTCGGTCGTCTGCTTTTTGAAGGAGACAGAGGTGTTCACACTTGGTTATCTCATGTGTCTTCAACAAAGGTCACTGTTCTTTGATAAGGCACAATTTGGATTATAGATTATAAACACAAGGTAATAAGACCAAATCCAAATAAATAAATAGTGTGTGGCATTTCTGTAACAGCGTTGTTACCGAAACGTCACACATTATTAATTTATTTGGATTTGGTCTTATTACCTTGTGTCAATGTTCTTTTTTATTATTACCCCTAGTACACATGTTATACAGGCCATGATAATCACGGTGGATAAGAAGTTGGCGACTGCTTTTACTCTAAGTGCACCACATGTCTACACACGTGAAAAGCAGTTCGACTTTTGCACTTACAAATGTGTCAGAGCCCCGTTTGGTTACTTGCACTTACTGATGGAGTTGAACTTTTACGAGAATCGGGGGCCATTGAAGCATTTTTTAATTACAAAAAGTACCCAATGAGGGATTTGATCCCGGGTCGTAGCGGTCAAAAACCAATGGTTTAGACCATCCTTCCACCGACCCTCTCTAGATCACTCTAATATCTTCCAGAGTTATTGTCCCGATATACAATACTTGGTGAAAGAAAGGTTCAACTTCTTGAGCTGTCAGAATATGCCTACCTGACTTTATACTTTTCTTCTCTTCATTTTCCCACATTTCAAGACTCTGTTTCAGTTCAAAAACCTCTCATAACTTGACTGGACATGATAAAAGACCACTATCTCTAGAAGAGACCAGATTTATCCATGTTTTAAGGCTATGGTCTCTCTAGGGAGGTTGACTATAGAAGTGGGACCTATGTTCTGTGTGTGCTAGGGACGCTCCGGAGGACCTCACTCCATCCATATGGACCTCCCGTCCACACTCCTCCTGGTCCTGGGACCGCTCTACCTCTCTGTCCACTGCCAGGATATCGAAGGTACTACCTGCTGGTGGAGATGCAAATTTAGCCGGAACCCACAGAGCTTTGTGTGCAATATGGAGATTATATGATATTAACAAATCCCCTATACCTCAGATTTCCTTGTTTACATTTTATTACATTTGAATCGGGGTCATTGAAGTATTTTATTATTAGATATTGCTACGGCGTTTTATGGTTTCCACAAGTCCATATCTGAGAAGAAGGCCAAGTGACACTCACTCCTCACTTTCTTACTGCTACTCTTTTTATGTTGTTTTTCTTGCTTCCCTCTTTCTCTTTCTTGTTTTTTTTTTCTTTTTCTTCTGTATATATCGTTGTTTCCTTTGTCTCACTGCTTTGTTCTTATGCATACCTCTGGTGAATCCTGTATAGGGTGGGTGACCCTAAATAAAGGCTTTTTGTTGTTGTTGTTGTTTTATTTTATTATTAGAAATAAGTTCTCAATGCGGGATTCGATTCCAGGTCGTAGCGGTCGGAAATCAAGGATTTAGATCACTCGTTCACCGTCCCCCCCCCCCCCCCATGTATTGAAAACTTGAATGCAATTTGAATTGTATCAATGTTAAGATAATCTGATTCCATGTACGTATATATATATTTTTGAAAATAGAGCAATCCATATTTAATTCATTAGATAATAAAAAAGCATATATTGGATTTAATAAAAAATTTATTTGTCAATAATTCGGTTGGCTGAATGCCAAACCTTTAACAAGGCATTACATTTTACACAATATAACAATTTTTATTTTTATTACAATATTCCAACATACAAATGTAATGCCTTGTTAAAGGTTTGGAGTTCAGCACCAACCGAATTATTGGCAAATAAATATTTTATTAAATCCAATATATGCCTTTTTATTATCTAATGTGCGTATATATGTATCCCGCCAAATATGTAAATATGCAAAGTTGTGCGTAGATATGTACTATGAATATGAGGACGTTGACGAACCAAAGATTGACATCGCCGGCAGGTGAGAGGACTGCACGAAGCCAAGGTCCTCGGACTCCCGTGTGTTGTCCAGGAATGCCATCGCCCTGCCGGAACGTCTGTGGCCGGACGGGAGAGTCCCGTTTATCATCCACGAGTCGCTCAGTGAGTCAGTCTGTCCTTCTGTGTGGCTCTACTTACTGTGGTCCCAATTTCCAATTAACCGAAGTTGCACTTATCCCAACTTCCAACTAACCGAAGTTCCACTTATCCCAACTTCCAATTAACCAAAGTTGCATTTATCCCAACTTCCAATTAACCGAATTTACACTTATCCCAACTTCCAATTAACCGAAGTTGCACTTATCCCAACTTCCAATTAACCGAAGTTACACTTATTCCAACTTCCAATTAACCAAAGTTGCATTTATCCCAACTTCCAATTAACCGAAGTTGCATTTATCCCAACTTCCAATTAACCGAAGTTACACTTATCCCAACTTCCAATTAACCGAATTTACTTATCCCAACTTCCAATTAACCGAAGTTCCAATTATACCGAATTCCGATTAAGCCAACTTCCAATTATCCCCATTTCCAATTATTCAAACAACCAATTATTCAAACTACTAATTGTCCAAATACCACAATTGATCAAACATCCGATTATCCAAAAACTTCTCCAAATTTTACTTTTTTATATTATAAATAGCGTTTAGTTTTAGTGCCTATTTTGACGGGAGAAGTGATCTTTATTTTTATATATTTCTTATATATATATTCACACATTAATATAATATATCCCCTCCCGAAATCCTATCCTACAGACTCAAAGTGACGGGAGGGTGTAAACAGGTAGCACAGGACGTCGGGAGTCTAACTCCTGGTAGGGCCACCCTGTGCTACATACCTGGCTAATGTATCAATTGTCTGTTCTCCATAGGAGCGGCTCCATGTCAGGAGACCAAAAGAAGCAAAGTCACACTGAGTGGTACTTTCAGGCCTTCAGACCAACAGCACCCCTCTTTCCTTCTCCATGATGTCTCTACAACAATATCCCAAATAAAATAAACATGTAGTAAGTGTTGAAATTTGTAACATTTACTGGCAATGTGTTTATTTTAAATAATATCATTAAATATTATCTCTACAGACTGATGATATTATTTAACAACAGCAACAACAAAAGCCTTTATTTAGAGCATTCCGCCCCATATAGGATTCGCCGTATTTACACATCAACAAGAGGAGAGGGAAGAGGAAACATTTACAACAAAATAAAGTTTGTCTCACATTCAGTTACCTATTTACAGATAGGTCATCCTCCAGTATCCTTTGTCCTGCATTCTTTCTCATGCGCCCAGCTTCTGTGCAGAACTTAAAGTATCTAACAATCAGTAATTCATCTTCCAGAGCTGAAGAGAGAAGTTGACATATGCGATGGTATCTAAATTGACCAAAGTTAGGGCTTGGGAAAATTTCAGTACGTTTTTCTGTTAAGAGAGGACATTGGAAGAAATAGTGAACCAAATTATCTTCCATGATCTCCTTACAAAGTAAACAGTTGATGATATTTATAAAATAAAAGGATTTAAAAGCGCGAATGTTTCCCTTATACATAAAACGAACTTCCACTGTCCCCACCGCGATGAAAAACCCACCGGGAGGGCCCGGCTCATCAGTGGCGAACCCCCCCCAGCGGTTTCGCCAACTTAATCCACCAGACCGCCCCCCAGAGCTCTAATACTGCACTGGATCATTCTGCTCTTGTATGCTACACTGAAGGATGGAATCTTAGAAATGGTTTTCAAGTAAACTATGGACATAAGCTTATAGGACAGTAGAATTACATTCAAATATTTGCTTCGAGCAATGCTCTTCAGCAAACTATAAATACAAGGCCATTAGGAATAAATTAACTGGCGAAACCGCTGGGGGGGTTCGCCACTGATGAGCCGGGCCCTCCCGGTGTGTTTTTTCATCGCGGTGGGGACAGTGGAAGTTCGTTTTATGTACAAGGGAAACATTCGCGCTTTTAAATCCTTTTATTTTATATGTATAGATGGCGCGTTATTGCTTTGTGTTAGTTGATGATATTATTTAAAAGAAACACATTGCCAGTATATGTTACAAATTTGAACGCTAGATTATATAAATGAAGTAAATGTGGCAGGCCACATGATGTGGAACATCCTGAGGGCCATGGAGACCATCATGAACACCACCTGCATCAGCTTCGTGGTGAGGAAACCCTTCGACTTCGACTACATCAAGTTTGTCTCCGATCCTAAGCGGTGCGTCTGACCTTTAACAATTTCCTCGATTTAACGATTGCTTTCGATTCTGCGATACCCCTATTTAACAATTTCCTTGATCTACCTAACCCCGATATAACCATTTTCTTAATTTATCCACCCCCGATTTAACAATTTCCTTGAACTACCTAACCCCGATTTAACAATTTCCTTGATTTATCCAACTCCGATTTAACTATTTTCTTAATTTACACAACCCCGATTTAACAATTTCCTTGATTTATCCAACCCCGATTTAACTATTTCCTTGTTTTTCTCAATCAAAAGATTTAACAATTTCCATGATTTACCGAACCCAGATTTTTACTATTTCTTTTTGGGAAAGAGACAGAGGTTGTTCACACTTGTTTATCTCGTGTCTTTATTAAAGGTCACTGTAATATCTTTTATAATTATTGTCTGAATCCTGATATACATGCTAAAAGGTACAACTTCCTTAAGTTGTGTCCATGAATGTATATTGGTTATCTCGTGTCTTTATTAATGGTCACTGTAATATATTTTATAATTATTGTCTGAATCCTGATATACATGCTAAAAGGTACAACTTCCTTAAGTTGTGTCCATGAGTGTATATTGGTTATCTCGTAGGTCTTCAATAAAGATCACTGTAATATCTTTCAAAGTTATTGTCCCGATATATACATGAGGTAAAACTTCCACGAGTGGACGCAGGTGCAACTCCAAGGTGGGCCGGGTGGGAGGCGTGCAGAAGCTCAAGCTGCGGGACGAGTGCAACAAGCTCTACGCCATCATCCACGAGCTCAACCACGCCCTGGGCTTCTCGCACGAGCACAAGCGTTACGACAGGGACGACTATGTCACCATACTGCCTGACAACATCAAACCTGGTAGGTCACCTTGACAACCTGGGGTAGGTCACCTTGACAACCTTGTAGGTTACCCTTCAAACAACCTTGTAAGTCACCTTGTAGGTCACCCTTAAATAAACCTTGTAAGTCACCTTGTAGGTTACCCTTAAAAAAAACCTTGTAAGTCACCTTGTAGGTCACCCTTCGAACAACCTTGTAAGTCACCTTGTAGGTTACCCTTAAAAAAAAACCTTGTAAGTCACCTTGTAGGTTACCCTTCGAACAACCTTGTAAGTCACCTTGTAGGTCACCCTTAAAAAAAAACCTTGTAAGTCACCTTGTAGGTTACCCTTCGAACAACCTTGTAAGTCACCTTGTAGGTTACCCTTCAAACAATCTTGTAAGTCACCTTGTAGGTCACCCTTAAAAAAACCTTGTAGGTTACCTTGTCAGTTACCCTTCAAACAACCTTGTAAGTCACCTTGTAGGTCACCCTTAAAAAAACCTTGTAAGTCACCTTGTCAGTTACCCTTCAAACAACCTTGTAAGTCACCTTGTAGGTCACCCTTAAAAAAACCTTGTAAGTCACCTTGTAGGTCACCCTTAAAAAAACCTTGTAAGTCACCTTGTAGGTCACCCTTAAAAAAACCTTGTAAGTCACCTTGTAGGTCACCCTTAAAAAAAACCTTGTAAGTCACCTTGTAGGTTACCCTTCAAACAACCTTGTAAGTCACCTTGTAGGTTACCCTTCAAACAACCTTGTAAGTCACCTTGTAGGTCACCCTTAAAAAAACCTTGTAAGTCACCTTGTAGGTTACCCTTCAAACAACCTTGTAAGTCACCTTGTAGGTCACCCTTAAAAAAACCTTGTAAGTCACCTTGTAGGTCACCCTTAAAAAAAACCTTGTAAGTCACCTTGTAGGTTACCCTTCAAACAACCTTGTAAGTCACCTTGTAGGCTACCCTTCAAACAACCTTGTAAGTCACCTTGTAGGTTACCCTTCAAACAACCTTGTAAGTCACCTTGTAGGTTACCCTTCAAACAACCTTGTAAGTCACCTTGTAGGTCACCCTTAAATAAACCTTGTAAGTCACCTTGTAGGTTACCCTTCAAACAACCTTGTAAGTCACCTTGTAGGTCACCCTTCAAACAACCTTGTAAGTCACCTTGTAGGTTACCCTTCAAACAACCTTGTAAGTCACCTTGTAGGTCACCCTTCAAACAACCTTGTAAGTCACCTTGTAGGTCACCCTTCAAACAACCTTGTAAGTCACCTTGTAGGTTACCCTTCAAACAACCTTGTAAGTCACCTTGTAGGTTACCCTTCAAACAACCTTGTAAGTCACCTTGTAGGTTACCCTTCAAACAACCTTGTAAGTCACCTTGTAGGTTACCCTTCAAACAACCTTGTAAGTCACCTTGTAGGTTACCCTTCAAACAACCTTGTAAGTCACCTTGTAGGTTACCCTTCAAACAACCTTGTAAGTCACCTTGTAGGTCACCCTTAAATAAACCTTGTAAGTCACCTTGTAGGTTACCCTTCAAACAACCTTGTAAGTCACCTTGTAGGTCACCCTTAAATAAACCTTGTAAGTCACCTTGTAGGTTACCCTTCAAACAACCTTGTAAGTCACCTTGACAACCTAATAGGCCACTTTGACAACCAGCTAAGTCACCACCCCCTTTTATTTTAAAAAAGTGAAATTTCGAAGGTCACCAGGCAGATTGACGTATCGGTAGAGTTCCATATCCCGACATTTCCCTACATATCCCGACATTTCCCAACATATCCCGACATTTCCCAACATATCCCGACATTTCCCGACATATCCCAACATTTCCCAACATATCCCGACATATCCCGACATTTCCCAACATATCCCGACATATCCCGACATTTCCCAACATATCCCGACATTTCCCAACATATCCCGACATTTCCCAACATATCCCGATATACATATCCCGACATTGCCCGACATATCCCCGACATATCCCGACATTTCCCAACATATCCCGACATTTCCCGACATATCCCAACATTTCCCAGCATATCCCGACATATCCCTATATTTCCCGACACATCCCGACATTTTCCAACATATCCCGACATTTCCCGACATATCCCGACATTTCCCGACATATCCCGACATATCCCTATGTTTCCCGACATTTCCCGACATATCCCGACATATCCCTATGTTTCCCGACATATCCCGACATTTCCCACTCAGTATTTTAAAGCAAGATGTGTCCAGGGCAGGAACACAACTTCGTGAAAGTTGACCCCGAAATGTACAAAAACATCAACAAATTTGACTTCCAATCCATCATGCTGTATGGGAGCACTTCCTTCTCCAAACAACGTGGCGAGAAAACAATGCTCCGGCTCAACGGCACGGAGATCAGGAAGAACAAGAACCTCAGCCCGAGTGACATCGTTCGGATCAACCTGCTCTACGATTGTCCTTTCCTTATCGACGAAATGTCCTGACCTTCCTGCTGTTGTACTGGGGGATGTGTGTACTTGTTAGTACTGGTTAATTTTACAAGAGATAGAATCGCCAGACATCATCTTGAAGAAGTACAAAGGTTAGTATTGGTTAATATAATATATAGTAGCCTTAAAATGTTACACAAATAAATTTACTGGCAATGCGCTTCTTTTAAATATCATCAAATATTATCTCTACAGACCTTACTTCAATGATATGAGTTATTTAATGAGAGGGCTTGGCTCATCAGTAATGAACCCTCTCAGCGGTTTCGCCAAATTAATCTCTAGACCGCTCTACTATTGTATTGGATTGGTTTGGAGTATACCCTGTATTTTCTATGGAAAGCAGCTTAGGGGTGTTTAGTGAACTATGGACATAAGCTTATATCATTTCAGTAAGGTCTGTAGAGATAATATTTGATGATATTTAAAAGAAACGCATTGCCAGTATATTTATTTGTGTAAAATTTTAACGATAGATGGCAATTAAATTTAATTTACTAATATATATTGGTTAATTTAATATATAATACTACACTTGAAGCTACACCGCATGAGTTTCTTTTAAACGAAAAATCAAAATTTTATTTCAAGGTGAAATATCGACTATTTCTATCCTTTTTGGATGAGGTATGAAAGGGTGAAATTATGAAGAGTAATGATGAACGGAAAAATAAGTGTCCAGGGATGGGAATCGAACCCACAATGTTCCGCTTACCGGGCAGATGCCATGTCCACTAGGCTTCCCCATCCCTGGACACTTTTATTTTTCCGTTCATCATTACTCTTCATAATTCACCCTTTCATACCTCATCCAAAAAGGATAGAAATAGTCGATATTTCACCTTGAAATAAAATTTTGATTTATCGTTGAAAAGAAACTCATGCGGTGTAACTTCAAGAGTTGTTTTACAATCACAGGCCGCAGTCTATTATATTGTATTATAATATATAATTGCCTAATCAAATTATAAAACTATTTTAGAGGCGTAATATTCTTTTTAAAATAAAACAATTTATACTGTCCTTACTGCGATGGAAAAATTAAAGGGAGGGCCTTCCATCGCAGTAAGGACAGTAGAAATTGTTTTATTTTAAAAAGAATATTACGCCTCTAAAATAGTTTTATAATTTGATAACAGATGGCGCTCTAGTACATCGTAATATAATTGCCTGTTGAAGGACGTCACAGTCCGAAAGCTTTCCAAGATTATACAGCATAAATAAAAGAAAAACTCGTAGCCGAAAACTTTGTTTTCTTCTTCAAGATAATGTCTGGTGATTCTTTTTCTTGTAATTCATATATATATAGAGAACACTCTAATACTAAACATAAATAACATAAATCTTTCTTGCTGTTAAGATATTTAACAAAATTGTCTCTTATTTTAATTATAGAAAAGAAAAATTGAAATCGTCATTTTGTAATATTTGCTCTTTATAATTTTCAAATGAACAACAACATTTTGTAATTTCTTAATGGTTTGTGTTGTAAGATTTAGGTACTTACAGCTTGTATGAAGACATGAGGACGTTGATGATTATATGATAATAATCTTTATTATCCATTTAGTAAAAGAAGGTTATAGTAGTGAACACATTAACAGTATAGAGAAGAAGTAAACAAACTGTAGTGATGATGATAAGGCCAGTGTGGCGCTAGCTGTCGTAGCATTCAGTTTCCAACAGTTTGTTTATCTACCTCTGCTTTAATTCGAATATGAATTATTTGTTATTTGAGAATTTAAAAAAAATTCATCCTGGGAAGAGTGTCATGTAAAGGATTATTATTATTTTGGAATTATTTAATTTTTTGTTTGTTTGTAGATTTTCTTCTTTTTTTTTTTGTTGTTGTAATTTAATTAATTTATTTTCGAATATAATATGTGGATATTTTTTTTTGTTATTGCTTTGAAATATGAGGATAATATTTCTAAATAAAATATTCTTTATTTGTTTGAAAATACAAAAAAAAAGCTTTATTAAGGCATTACGGCTTGTAATGATTCGCCATACAAAAAAAAAAAGAAAAATAAAACCAAATATTTACATAGTTAAGGGTATGAGAGGAGAGTTGTTTTATGTACATGTTTTGACTTTTGTTCTGTGAGACTATTTTCCCCAAGACCGCTATATGATAGTTCTATGTTTCTGATGGGATTTTAAACTGGTTCAACATATATCTCTGACCTTCAAAATGTTTTTTTTTTTCCTTCTCCTCCATATAAATACAAACGGATAGATAGTGGGACATTTCGTTTGGAGTTTTTATTCTGCATGTCATACAATAAATGGCTTCAATTTACACCTATCCCCCGATTTACACGGTAGATACGTTCCTGAGAAAAACGTGTAAATCGGGGGATAGGTGTACACAGAAATAAAAATAAAATGCATTGACAGGTTAAAATATGTAGTCAGCACATATAAGCTCGGGATTCCTCGTGAGATGTGTACACAGCGCATGTGTTCAATCACAGTAGCATTTAGTATAGTGCGATAAAAACAACAACAAAAAAACTTATTTGGAAAACCGTGTAAAAGCGAAAACGTGTAAAACAAGTACCGTGTAAATCGGGGGATAGGTGTATTTTATTTGAAGATCTTTATTTAAAAATAATTATTTATGATGTATATATACAAGAATGATAAACTCACTATTTTTGATGCGTATGTGTCTTTTTAAAATAAAATAATTTTCTAGTGCTCTTACTGTAATTATAATATATTGAGAGTGCCTGACTCATCATTGGTGTACCCTTCCAGCGGTTTCGCCAGTTTAATCAACTATACTGTTGTAATATTGCATTTGGCTGTTTTCCTTTTATACTGATACTGATGCTAAAACTCTTTAAAAGGGTATTTTAAATGAACTATGGATATTAGCTTTGCGGACACACATAAGTAAAAAAATACACACAATTATAAATCTTTAATTAAAAAGGCATATATTGGATCAAAATATCATTTATTTTACCAATATTTCAGTTGGCTGAACGCCAACCATTATCAAGGTATTATATCAATGTGATAGCTCCTTATTTTCTTGAGGACTGTATTTTGTTCCTTAATAAGGCTTCACTCTGCTGCTGCCTACCTCGTGTATTCCTATCACTCCAACACACCAACACTATGAGAAACACACCCTTTATTTAAACAACAAAACTATTTATACACCTTGGCCCTTGGTCAAAAGAATTAAAACAGAATAACTTACTTTACAAACAAAATTTATGCAAAATAGGCAGTATTAACAATTGATCCAGACACAGAATAAAAGATTAATAACAAATAAATATTCACAGATATATACATCTAATTCTCAACACAATGTATACCTTGATAAAGGTTGGCGTTCAGCCAACTAAAATATTGGTAAAATAAATGATATTTTAATCCAATATATGCCTTTTTAATTAAATATTTATTTATGGATTATTCTATTTTCAAAACAATTATAAATATATACAATAATGTTTAATTTTGAAGATGATTTGTTGGTTGAGAAAGTTGGTTTGGAAAAAATATAGTTACATCAGCCAATTATTTATTTCATTCTCGACTTTTCAGTAACTCCCGCTGTCTCATTCCCCTTTGAAGACATCTTCAAAAACCCTACGTCATTATTGTTGGGGAAAAAAAAAGAATAATAGTAAATCAATGATCTTGAAATACTTTTAGACTGACAACACTGTAATATAAAAAACGAGAACAAAGGAGTGTTTTGTTTTGTTTTAAAAGTAAGGGCAGTAGAAATTGTTTTATTTTAAAAAGAATATTACGCGTCTAGAATAGTTTTGTAATTTGATAACAGATGGCGCGCTAGTGCATTGTAAAATTAGTAATTGTAATGTAAATTGTTAAATGTTCTTTTCTCTCTCGCTCTTTGAAAATAATAAATTTAAAATACTTTCTTAAAAGGTAAAATTGCCTAATTCTTTAAAACCACTTCAGCTATAAGTAAACTTGTTATTTGTTGTTTCATAAGAGATTCCCAACAATTATGTCACAAAAATATGCCATGAAAAATGTTTTTCTTTATGTATGTTCTCCTGTAGAAGGGCAGAGATGCCCGAAAGCTTGAAACCGATTTAATAAAATGTAAAGAAACTCATCTACACAAGCATGTGTGATTGTTTAATTAAAGTTGTTAATTGTTTTGATAAAAATAAATGGCTTTGTTATCCTCATTTTTGTTTTCTATCAATATGTAAACATTCGTACCATCCGAGCTCTATCTCTCTCTAATTATTTTCGTTTATTTTCATTAAAGACACAATTCTACAAACATTGAAACAGAAGATAAAAATTTTGAGGTGAGGTCGAGCTAATATAAGAGATGACTAATTTTTAAAATGTATATTAAGGAAAGTGAAATTATATATACAGTGGTACCTCGACATACGAGTTTAATTCGTTCCGCAACCTTGCTCGTATCTTGAATTACTCGTATCTCGAAGCAAATTTCCCCATACAAAATTCCCATTTAAAATCACAGATTAATATCTTCAACACTACCGAACCGAACTCGTATCTCGAATTTCGCTCGTAACTCAAAGCAAAAAATCACTTGCTCGTCGGCTCGTATCTCGAAAAACTCGTATGTTGGGGCGCTCGTATGTCGAGGTACCACTGTACATCTACCATCGAAAACATGTTGATGTGAACGCGGTCAGGATATGCCTTTTTTGTTTTTAATTTATATTGGGTTATATTTTTTCTTCACTCCACAATTTTTTCTTTCGATTGATTTATTTTAAAATGTTTTTTTTTCGGGATTTTAGTTACTTTTGGAAATGTCCATCTGATAAAATAAAAGGAAATAACTCAATATAAAACCAAAAGTAGAAAGAATAAAATTAGGATCAATGATAATTATATTACCACAAGTTATCAAATTATATTTAACATGATATTTAAAAGTAATCAGTGATAAAATTTTCATGTTATTTTCTTGTCCAAATGAATTGATTTTCTGAATATTTTCAAACCATAATATTTTGGAACTATGTTTAGTTACTTCTCTATTAACAATGCTTATCAATGACATTAAAAATGCAAATTCTATAATTTCATAACTAGTTACAATAATTACAAGTGAATTTACTGCTGAGAGTAAAACAAAATTTTGGTTGAAAAATAAATTAGGCACAATTATTAGGGTCATTAAAAGAGACACATAAAAAAATAATGGTTTAGCATAAATGTAATTTACTTGTTTAACTTTCAAACTAAATTTTAGTATGTTTTTATAATTACTTTCAAAGCTAGATTGACGTAGCAACGAATCAATATTTTTGGAATTTTCAATTAAAATTAAACATAATAAACATAACTTAAGGAGCATACAATTCTTAAGCAAAAGAGTTAACGTTTGGCGTAATATATCAAAGGAAGCAAAAAGTTTTATTAAAATATTGACATCTGTATAATTAATATGAATATACAAAGATGATATGCACCAAAATAAATGAACAAAAATGCCGAACAAAAAATAGATGAATATCAAACAAAATATAAATTTTGAATGTTTTGACCACTTTTGAAAATATTTTGTTATTCTTCCGATTATATGGGTTTTGCTATAAGTCAAATTATAAAACAAACCTATTTCAACTCCAAGAAATGAGGTGAGTAAATATATACAATATCTTTTATAGCCTACAAAAAATGGTACATTCATATCACATAGCATTAAAAACACTCGAGGGAAAAATAACGAATAAATTACTGATAGTTTTACCAGACGATACTTGGATTTTGAGCGATATATTTCACAGGTTTCTAAAAAAAATTCAAAATTTTTTGCGAAACTATTAATAAAATTATCAAGTTTATACCTCATTTGTGTGTGTGTGTTTTTTTTTTTTTTTTTTTGTACAATTATCAAATGAGAAATAAAAATGTGTTATCAACAAAAATCTGATAAAATGAAGAAAAATCGATACTCTCGTCACTATGACAACACTTCGTTTGTTTAACATTCAATCAACTAGACTATTAATGGGAATAATAAAAATATTAATTTCGCAATCCATTGATACTTGTATAATCATAATAAAACCTTCAAAAATTATTGATTTATATTTTATTAAAAAAAACTTTAAATTTATGTATTAAAGATTTATGTGTTTGTAATTAATTTAGCTATATAATACTAAGTTAATAACTCTCTAATTTATAAGAATAGAACTAAATTTTAAAATTTTCTATTTTTCTTTTTAATCTTAAAATAAACACACACAAAAACATTTATTACGAAGCTAATGTATTAAAGTTCTCATCGGAAATGCGATCGATAAATCAAGAATATATACACCGTATGCTCAAATTATCACGAACGAAATTATCAGACGTGTATATCTGAACCAAAATTCTAAACATGTTTGAAAGCGCATTTAGAGATTTTTGAAATAAAGTATTTTTTTTTTTTTAGGAGACAGGGGCAATTTTGTATATACTTAGTTATATTGCGATGCACTAGCGCGCCATCTGTTATCAAATTACGAAACTATTTTAGACGCGTAATATTCTTTTTAAAATAAAACAATTTCTACTGCCCTTACTGCAATGGAAAAATTAAATTAAAAAGCTTATGTCCATAGTTCATCTAAAATACCCATTCGAAGAGTCAAGCATCAGTATCACTATAAAAGGAAGTTCCAAAAATGCAATATAACAGCGGTATGGTAGATTAAACTGGCGAAACCGCTGGGAGGGTTCACCACTGATGAGCCAGGCCCTCCCTTTAATTTTTCCATTGCAGTAAGAGCAGTAGAAATTGTTTTATTTTAAAAAGAATATTACGCGTCTAAAATAGTTTCGTAATTTGACACTTGTTATCTCGTACGTTTTCAATAAAGCTCACTGTAATATCTCTCAGAGTTATTGTCTGAATCCCGATATACATGTTAAAAGGTACAACCTCCTTAAGTTTTGTCCATGTGTGTACTTTTTCTCTGCTTGAAACTCTTTTTAAGCATATAAAAACCGGTCAAAAAATGGGTTGTGAAATTCAAGGTAGAATGTAACTAGGAGAAAATACATATGGGAATAAAATCGTCACAATTTGCATAGCTATTCTAAGGTACAAATATTTATTTTAAATATTTTAAATTTTGATGTATAATTATAGACACACAAATATATATACCGTTGGTTTTAAAATTATATTTTGTGAAATGTTTAATTTTTTTTTTTTCAAAGAGAGACATTAAAAACCTGTATAAAATAAACGTTTAAACACACTATAAATACCCACAAATATGTCTTTTCTATATTATATTAATTATTTAATTAATTAATCATTTGTTTAATAGATATGTTTATTACGATACTCCGTCCCACCCTAAATAAGTGGTCTTTGTAAAAAGCGGAATCGAGGAGTCGCGTGGAAGAGGCGCCCGCGAATTGCACCTCTTTCTGACATGTACAATTGACTATCATTGACCCGGCTTCGCCCGGGAACTTCCAGAGTGGATGTTTGCCCACATTGCAATATTGTTTTGAAAATTCGAAACTATTATAGACGCGTATGATTCTTTTTTTTTTAATAAAACAATTTCTACTGCCCTTACTGCAATGGAAAAATTAATGGGAGGGCCTGGCTCATCAGTGGTGAATCCTCCCAGCGGTTTCGCCAGTTTAATCTACCGTATTGTCGCTGTTTTATTGCATTTTTTCGATCTTCCTTTTATAGTGATACTGATGCTAGACTCTTGGAATGGGTATTTTAGATGGACTATGAACATAGGCTTTGAGGACAGCAGAATTACATACAAATATATGCATTATAATATTGTTTTAACCACACACACAAACTATATGTTAATATGCAAACTATTTTATAAGCTTAAAATAGCAACAGTGACGATACAAGTCATTAATATAATAGCAGTTAAAATATTAAAGCCTCTTGCTAAAGCACAATTTGGATTATAGATTATAATAAAAGAAAATAAGACCTAATCCAAATAATTTATTAGTGTGTGACGTTTCGGCAACAGCATTGTCACCATCATCAGACAAAAGAGTAATTGGAGAATTTATTCTTTTGTCTGATGATGGTGACAAAGCTGTTGCTGAAACGTCACACACTAATAAATTATTTGGATTAGGTCTTATTTCCTTATATTAAAGCCTCTTATTAGGTGATAAATCTTAATACAATGGTATTAAAACTTCTTGAATACAATAAATTGATCGGGAATTTTGTATAAGAAAACCTAATTAGAACGATAATATTAATTATGAAAAAGGCATCTCCTTATCGTGCAACTGAAAGTTGCTGATGGCTTGCGCCATCTATCGGAATAAATATCAGCTATTCTCGTTGATTTTTAATTATTCCAGAATTGGCCATCAGCAACTTTCAGTTACACGATAAGGAGATGCCTTTTTCATAATTTATGCACCTTATCCCAGTACAATATCACATTTGTACTATTTTTTCACAAGGTCATTAATGTTAGTACTTATTTTATAGTGTTACTTCTCTAGTATTCAGAAGTAATATAAAAGTATATTATTGCCAGCTGATAAACAATGATTTAAAAAAGTTATATATAAAAGGAACAAAAATTTAAAAATATTAAAAAGAATATCAAAAATATCTACACATGTTTCTACAGATAGCCACAACAAGTGAAGTCCTAAAATGCTATAATTAATTGACAGACAAAAAGTTTTTGTTCTTCAGGAATAAAATCAGCCAGGGTCACATCGTCAGCGAAACGAAAGGGTTGCCAATTTTGTGATCGCTCCAAAGACCGAAAATCCAAAATTCAATGTGCTAAATGCGCTAAACCCATTTATACTGAACACTCAACAACACTTTGCAAGAAGTGGGCACAAGAATAATTTATATTTTCCATTATATTTTAAAGGAAATTGTTTGTATATATTGATAATTTAGATTTTTTGGCATATTTCCAATTTTATCAAATAAAAATGATTAATAATTTAAGTTTTTTTATAATAAATAAATATGATAATTTAAACCAATAACCCTATATTATGTAATACATATAACAAGCTTGTCATGTTGTATATAGAACTAATTATAAACTACAACTAATTATACGCATAATTGACGTGTGTCCTTGTATCTCCAGATGTAATGTACTGAGGATGAATAAATAAAATATAATAGATTAAAAGCTAAGTTAAGAGCCAAAGAGAGAATCACAAGTGACTTCTAAAGATAGATTGGACCCCGACAGTCTGTCGCCAGTGTCCGGTGTCCATCGACACGTGCATGACCCAATTCTCTTAGTCAGAGCGGTCGTATAAAAAGGCCGCGTAGCAACAACCAGTTCAGTTGAGTTCCAGTAAGTTCCCCATCTGCGTGTCGCCGGTTGTCACCAACTCATCGACGATGTAAAACAGTAAGAAAACTTCTCGATCTCCATCTTTGCTCTTGGCTCGCTTTTTATCTATTCAAGGAACTTTCTTTCAACTGTGTCTCTTCGTTTTTTGTGTGTGGACATCCCCAGTTTTCCACTCTGCCTCGACCACGACTGCCTGTACTTTGGGAGAACTGTTAAAGGTCCTACAAGGTGCAGAGAGGCACTGGAAAACTCTCCACCCCTGACTGTCCCTCGCGGTTACTACAGGTTTGACCCTCGGTTGCCACAACTTATAGCGAGAGTCGACGAGGTTCTACAACAGGCTTACCAAACCTCAACACAATATTACAGCTAGTCCACCAAACCCCAACCTATTATTACAGAGAGTCGTCAGGATCCCTAATCACAGATAAGTCGATTCAACAAATTATTACAGATAGTCGACAGGATTACCACAACGAAGGAGACCACGACGAAGAAGGTAAAAAGACTGTCCAGATAGATAGAAGAGCCAAGAAGCAAGATGGAGGAACAAGCACGCCAATCCAACGAACCGACCAAGCAATCTCTCCCCAACGACACAGCCGAACATCCCGCAAAATAAGCCGGTGAGAAGTTACCCACCTTCGACCTTACAACGCTACCATCCAGACGACATGCCACCATCGCCAAACAGAAGTCACAAGCTTCTACAAGCTCTACAAGACGCCTTCCACGTCATCAGGACAACAACCAAAGACCAAGTCTCCTGACTGAACAATCATAAAAAACTGTGAGTTTTTAAAAAATCTACTTAACTCTCTCTTCATGCTAACAACTTGATTTTCCATAAATATAATGTTTATTTTTACTGTAATTATTTTTAAATCAAATTTTACCATTTTTATAGCATTTCAATTCAAATTTTAAATATTGTACACCCTCATTTATCATTTTTTACTTTATTTTAAGCAACTTTTAAATTTTAATTCATTACTTTCAATTTTACATTAAAAAACTCATATTATATTTAAATTACTCGAATCATAATTCTAAACTTATTTGTGTGTTTCTCTTAATACCTTATTTTTATACCAAAAAAAAACACCAATGTCTTACTTAAATACACAAAACTTTGCAAAAATCATTGTTATGTTCACTATTTTATGTACACGCCCCATTCAAATTAAGTCACTATCATGCCATTGCCCTTTTACAAGTATAATTTTCGCACTAACATAAGCAACGATTTAAAAAATATATTCAAAATTTAATAAACATAGGTGAAACGCATTTTTTAAAAATACAAAAATCGAAAGATACAATATCTTCAAAAGCACAACTAGAAATGTAACTGTCCTTCCCCAAAACAAGTTAAAAATTCCAGCATAGCTACACTCCCTCGTCCTTTTCTTTTTACATGCATAATTATTAATAATTCACACATCTCTCAGAACGAACTTCAACACACTCCCACATCACTTTCTCCAATTGGCCACATCTATTAACGCGCGATTTAACAACATCCAATTTCGAGCCACACGAGCTCCATATTGGCGCGAACAAAAGATTTCGCAATAAACATTCCACCTCTATAACAATCTGAAAATTCTCGATGTGTTTCGTACAACAACCACCCATGACTAATAAATTTGTTATTCATTCGAAAACTAGTTAGATGCTGTACCCAAAAACGAAGATTTCACGTGACACCTTTCCATAAAACACCCACTAGTGTTACACAGCGCACCACAACAATTTTCTCACTTAACAGGCCCAAGACGCCTTCATGCCTGTGACACCTCACCAAAAGCGTGTCTACGTTGAAGTCGCACTTTTACGCACATCTAACCTGACATCATTGATTAACATTTTTTTTAATAAGTCCGCAACAACGTCGAAACACAACACTTGCGAACACCGAGAAGACTATATTTTCAAACAGGCGAGAGAAGATAACTCAACTCGGGACGTAGGCCAGACATGGGATCATGTGACAGTCGGTAACAAAGGGTCGGCAACAAAGGACCGCCTACGTAAATAAACAACCCAGCTATGCCGGTCGGCAACCGCCATGTTAAAATGACACCTCCAATTCCAGTTCGCCTGTACCTGAAACTCGTGGCCCAGCTCGCAGAATGGATAGATTGCAGCACTTATAACTAATTGACTTACCAATCATTACCCCATTTACTTATTAATTTGAACTTTAATATTGAAATATTATAACACTTTATATCTTTAATTATCATTATGTGTTTTACAACTTTTACATTATTTTCACGCCCAGTATGGAATATTTTTCTAAACTAGAACGCCATCTTTTATGATGTTAACCCTTTATTGTTATATATTACAATCATCTTCGTCAATACCATCCAATTTTAAGAATCAAGATCGCTCCCCGTCTGGTCTCACATAATATAATCGGGAAGATCTGGCAAAGACCAACTTCTCAGACCGGACCAAAGCCACATTGCCTCCCCATAGGTCAAACTAAAGACACCAATAATCTTGGACCTACACCTAGACATTGTGTGAATATGTTCCTTTCTTTTTTTTTTTTCAGGAACGAATATTTTTTGTTTTCTTTTAACTTTTCTTCAAAAGAGACATTTTTTGCTCCATTTGTTACTACTTAACATTTAGCTAATTATTATATCTTTTATATTTTGCTAATTCATTATTATATCTTTTATATATTACTAATTCTAATTATTATATCTTTTATATTTTGTTAATTCATTATTATATCTTTTATATATTACTAATTCTAATTATTATATCTTTTATATTTTGCTAATTCATTATTATGTCTTTTGTATATTACATGTTTGATTTTATCCCCTTATACTGTTGTTATCCGCAATCATATTTCTATCTTTTTATTCACTATATTTTTGTTTAAATAACTTTATTATATGACAATGTTTATCATCAACTATCGGGCATCTACAACAATCGTTTTCAACAATCATATTCTTTAACTAATTCCCTATACTTTCTCACTACCTATTTCAGCCATTGCTAGAAACGACAGTACTGCTTGACAATTTTTCTTTTGATTTCGTAATTCAACAAACTCTTTGAAAACACCGTTCCCCAGAAGTACAAGTCTCGACTTTTTGGTCTGAACACGTTTCAAAAGTTTATTTCAATCATCCGCAGAGCACATCACCAACGCATGCACAAAGCGTTCACTTTTTTCAATTTTCAATTTTTTTTTTTGCAGCTCTAGCGGACCACAATCAACCTTTGATTTCAAGTCAAGTCAGACCACCTACTGTCGCTCCAACAATTCTACTTATCGCATGGCTCTACCACCCCTTTCAATCATATTAAGTCTTTTTCTTCAACAACTTTTCAACCCAATAACCCTACAATTGTGACAAAGCACTGTAACCTTATACAGGATCGCAGGTGAAACATTGCCTAGGAAGACGCACAAGTCTATATCCTCGCTTTGCACCTGGATCTCAGTATTTGATTGTCTGTGCAACACTTACAATTGCATATTCTTCAACCCCTAACCCTTTCCAACGCCCGCCAATAATCTCTTAGAACATCATCATTATTTTTTTTAGCAAACAAAGGTTTACCTACAGTTCTCTTTTATAATGGATATCATAACTTTTAAATTAAACATAAGTTTTATTTTTATAATTTTCAGATATAGCCAAATAAACATCTTGTTATAGCCCTTTTCCCTCACAGTTTTAATTAATTAAAATAAATTCTAATTACTTACCTGTGTTAGAGAGGCTTTACCCGCTTAAACCCGGATAAACCCTTTCACTCACGGGGCCCATCTATGATAATTTAAACCAATAACCCTATATTATGTAATACATATAACAAGCTTGTCATGTTGTATATAGAACTAATTATAAACTACAACTAATTATACGCATAATTGACGTGTGTCCTTGTATCTCCAGATGTAATGTACTGAGGATGAATAAATAAAATATAATAGATTAAAAGCTAAGTTAAGAGCCAAAGAGAGAATCACAAGTGACTTCTAAAGATAGATTGGACCCCGACAGTCTGTCGCCAGTGTCCGGTGTCCATCGACACGTGCATGACCCAATTCTCTTAGTCAGAGCGGTCGTATAAAAAGGCCGCGTAGCAACAACCAGTTCAGTTGAGTTCCAGTAAGTTCCCCATCTGCGTGTCGCCGGTTGTCACCAACTCATCGACGATGTAAAACAGTAAGAAAACTTCTCGATCTCCATCTTTGCTCTTGGCTCGCTTTTTATCTATTCAAGGAACTTTCTTTCAACTGTGTCTCTTCGTTTTTTGTGTGTGGACATCCCCAGTTTTCCACTCTGCCTCGACCACGACTGCCTGTACTTTGGGAGAACTGTTAAAGGTCCTACAAGGTGCAGAGAGGCACTGGAAAACTCTCCACCCCTGACTGTCCCTCGCGGTTACTACAGGTTTGACCCTCGGTTGCCACAACTTATAGCGAGAGTCGACGAGGTTCTACAACAGGCTTACCAAACCTCAACACAATATTACAGCTAGTCCACCAAACCCCAACCTATTATTACAGAGAGTCGTCAGGATCCCTAATCACAGATAAGTCGATTCAACAAATTATTACATAAATATATTTGTATTTCGATGCACTAGGGTGCCATCTGTTATGAAAATTAGAAACTATTTTAGACGCGTAAGATTATTTTTTTAAATTAAATTTGCAGTAAGGGGGTAGTAGAAATTGTTTAATTTAAAAAAGAATCTTACGCGTCTAAAATAGTTTCTAATATATTTGTGTTTAAACTAGAGAGAGACTGTATTCCTTTGGCTGCAAGCAAAAATTATATCTATATTTTATTTTTCAATGATTTTATTCATTGTCGGGGGTCTGCGACACCCCCGCCTGAATACTAACAAGCTCTGCTAGTCCGACCCTAGTGCTCAGAGCGACGACCGTCTGTGATGCCCGGGAAACCTTCTTGAATGGAAACACCTGAGGAGAACTTGGCATTGAAAACCTTCATTAAGTGCTTCGCCTTCTTCACAGGGGAAGGATTGAGAGAGTCTCTCTCGCTAGGCAAAACGGATCCGCTTCATTGGATAGGTAACTTTAAAATGAGGTTGTAACTGTCATCTGCCACATATCTCAAGGAAAAGCAGACTATTGGGGACAACCTATCCTTGATCTTGTGATGGGATTGAGGACTTCTATTTTGATGCATTTTGTTGAGTTCTAAGTGAATCGAGCTGTGCAGGACTTTTCCAGAACGATCAAGGAGAAGGACATCATCACCAAAACGCCCAACATTCCGGCCTAATCGGCTTCTGACCTTTTGTACTACATACAGCATATTTCAGAGTTGTTGGTGATCATCTCATGGGGTCGTATGTGATTTCTCACCTGACTATCATAATATCAGACTACAAGGTGTATGCCATATCCTTTCTGGAATATCAGGTGTACGTTTGACAAAGTCAAAAATGCCTGTAAGGTATTAAACGCAGTCAAGTGGTTTCTGTCTAATAGTCTTGTCCTCTGGATTTAAATGATAACCTTTAGAAGTTCACGCAACTTCTTGAGAAACTTGTTGTTTCTCTAGGGGGGAGGAGGACAGATGAACTTCGAGCGTCTGGGTTTAAATTCTCAAAGCAACATTTGTGTATTATGAGAGGTGATCTGTTTTGTTTAAAGATAGATATATTATTACTCTACTCTGTTTTGATTCGAAACGAATCGAACATTTTTATCATCATCTTGTAGAAAACAAAATGTTTGTTATATAATGTGAATGTGTGCAAGTAATTGTAAAAAGAATAAAATAATTATAGCAGCATAAAAATGGTGTATCTTTCATTTACTTTTAAAGATATCTTAATATATAAAGTGCAATTTCTTATAAAATAACTTTCACTATTTATCTTCAACCTATAATAGAAACATATCGAGAGGTGATTTTTCCAGGTTCGACTTCTTGGATCATGGGCTGGGGTCTTGAATGCAAGGACTTAACAGCCTATATTATAATTTTTTCTTGTAGAAGGATAATTAAATATTTCTTCTGCCGATGGTCATTTCAACTGACATACACTCTGTCATTGGTCAAGCAGGCCCGAGAATTCCTGAATTTATAAATCATTCTTGCTGTTTCAAAATTCTCTAAAGAGAGTATTTCATGACAATCTGGATTAAGAACTACAGAATCTACCCATTTAAACTGTGCAGAAGACTTCAGTAGGGCCATGCCCCCAGAGTGGCCTTCTACTCCATCTCTATAGGTTTACTTATCTACTATAGGTCTACTCATCGTAAAGTGAGTTCTTAGGGAAGGGTATATTTTTGGGTTAATGACATATAGATACTAGCCATTTCAAGAAAGTCCAGACCATCTTTGATGAATTCTTATGTTTATCAGGATTCAATGTAACTTCTCTTTTGCTTAGATATGTGGGGTATAGAGCTTGACCGAGCCAAATTTTTGCTGGATATATTGTATCATTGTGTTTGGTTTAAAGTCACAATAGGCCTAGTTTGTTCTGTGTGTTTGATCCTGGCTGGCAGATGCAGAGACGGCCTCGGGAATCCTCACAGAAGAAATGATTCTTAAGGAGAAAGAAGAAGAGGCCAAGATGATGCAGGATGAAGCCAAGTATCTGAAAGAAAAGGTGGGACTCGAGTAGTTTCTCAATTGTGCGCGCCTCACATGACTTCCAAACCGTATCCTAAATCGTCGTGATATCAGTATGTAGTTTGCAACTCCTAGATATTATGCAGATATTTATTTCCTTAAGTTAAAAAGGTAAGAATGCCTCACGTTCTTAGACACCAAAGCCTGGATGGCTTATAGAGATCAGGACCCAAATAGTTCCTTCGATATTAGGATCCTGTTATCTACCCAATGCCGATTTCTGCTGGAGTTGAAGGAGCAAGCTTCTTACATCCTGTCACTGAGTGATTAAAATAGTGCCCACCCTACTAGCCCTGAACTTCCTTAGCTCATTTAGATTTTTAAACAACGTCGTTTGTGCTTACTCACGAGGGCTTGGCGTACGCATGTGCCATCTAACTGGGTCTTCTCAACCGCTGATTGCTGAAAAGCAGTTTTGGTGACACAGCATCTTTTGAAGCATTCTGTTGCCACTTAGTGTCAGACAATGCATCGAGTGAAATCCAGGAAAGGTGCTTATAGAGGCGTTCATGCCATTCCTACACATTAGCATACTCATTTCCAGACTCCTTCAGAGGCCTTATTTCCGTATGCTGTTAATATCTTGTAATGTCTATTTGTCATAGCACCCACCAAACCTTGAATCTGCAGAGCATTCATAAAACCATTTTCTTCCATTGTTATTAGTATCGTAGCGCTCTCACTCCTGCCCTTCAATCAAGAGGTGTTTTCCATCATTATCCTTTTTGTGTTAAGTCAGTGCTATCTTTTTTATTACTCAGGCATGGACGAGGTGTCAATAAATGTGTTTTAATTGAATTTCTTTCTATTATTTAAAATCTCCCAGTTCACTGGCGCCTTAATATTTTTAGAAACCATGTAACGAAAAATTTAGACAAATTTTTCTAATAATTTTTAATATTGAATTTAAGAGATATTGTCCTATTATCGGAAATTTTAAAGTTCTCCACACATACAGGAAGTGGAATAACTACACAAAGTTATCATTTTTTTGCCACTTTTGACCTCTTAATCTTTGTGAACAATTTTATAAATTTTATATGTGAAAATCTCCCACAGAAATTTATTCATATTATTTCTGAATATCATGCATTGCATGACAGCATTTAAAAAAATAATTAAAGGTTGCAATTTATATTTAATTTTTATTCTAAGTGAAATTAGTTTGAACACAATAGTTACATATGCAATTTTAAGTTCAGATCGAAATATTAACATTAAAAAAAATGATATATTAGTTTATATCTATAACATGCTTTAGAAAAATATCATTCTTCGAATTTCTTAAGTTTTGTTTTGAGTCAATAAAAATCCTTGGATTTCTTTCTTTTCTTCCGAGAGCGCCAATTTTCTAGGGTTTAATGCGGGTGAAACATTCCGTTGAGGTTAGTATTATTATTTTTTTTAAATTAAACTTGCAATGTTGAGATAGTGTGGAGAATTTATTCGAAAATCTTATAAATCAGAAGATAACTGTCAACGTTTATATAGTAGACCGTGCAAACTATTTTGATACTTGTCACACGTTTTATTTTTAAAAACTCCTCAAAATTTAATATGTGTAATAAAATAATTGATGTTTTTACATTTTTTAGGACATAAATGTTAATTTTTAAAGACTTGAGACATTTTTTTAAAAACCAAGGCCAACATGATGGCTTTTCTAGGGTTATTCGCAGCGCATTTTTTTTTTTTACCAGACGAAATCGAACGAAATTTTAGATACTTTTGTCATGTATATAAAGTATAATATAAATACGAATATATATTTGTAAATCGTCTATTTCATATTTTGATACAAAATATATATAGGAATTTTGTATGGGAGAATAATGATTATAAAAAAACGGTCTCACGTCAATAATGACACCAAAAACTAAACGTCGAATCAACATATGAAAGAGACACAATTTACAAAATGTATATATATTCTCCTTACAATATATTTATGTGTTTTAATTTGATACCATCAGGTTAAAAAATGGTGCTCTAAATAACCCTAGAAATTTGTAATATAGCCATCATAATGGTCATAGTTTTAAAAAAATGTTTAAAGACTTCAAAATTAGATATATATATTTTTTCATTTGTTATTCAAATAAGTAGATGATGATGGTGAATATCATAATCCCATTTGACATATTTGTTCTGTGTAAAATATTTTCTACACTTACCTTTTTTTGTTTTTTAAAATTTGATATATATATACAGTAGAACCTACCTGTAAAGGACACCAATTGTAGCCAGTAGTGAGCCTCTAAAGCCATTACTTTTACCCTACCAGGTATGGTAAGAACCAAGGATCTGTCAAAGATACAACCGTCCCATCTTTTTACCAAATGAACACTCCTCCTTGTTTTTAGTATAGGATTATATGCAGTGGAACCTTCACTAGAGGACACTCCTCTATAAAGGACAGTTTTCATTTGTAAAATTACCATTTTTACTATTTGACATTCTCCGCTAAGAGGTCACCTCTCTATAAAGAACACTTTGGTTCTGCAATTAGGTGTCCTTTGCAGGGAGGTTCTACTGTATATGTTTGGGCAAATTAAAAAAAAAGTCATTTGTGTACCATTCTGTATGTGGCCTTTTAAACTTGCTCTAATGAAACATGATGTTTCAGAGTCTTTTTACCCATATCTTCCCCTCTGCGATGGATACTGTACTGACAGAGAGCCTCCTGCACAATGAACAAAGCAACTCCTCTGTTGCCAGCTGTTCCTCAGGTAAGCTGTGGGCCCCTCTTTTATTCTTAGAATAAAGAAGAAACTCTCTATATGGAACAGGAGTAGTATCGTGAAGAGAGCTTATCTTTTGACCACATTGGAAGGATACATTCTTGATGAATTCAGTGTAAAAGGTCTCCATGATGCTGCCATAGGTTGGTTATCCAGGGGGCACCCGGCCTTCTAAGAAGTGGCAGTCAGATTTGGCCCCCCTTGGAAATAGTCTCCATGATATTTCTTATTTATATTTAGAATAACACAAGGGATATAAACACAAGGTAATAAGACCAAATCCAAATAAATAAATAGTGTGTGACGTTTCGGTAACAGCGTTGTTACCGAAATGTCACACACTGTTTATTTATTTGGAGTTGGTCTTATTACCTTGTGTTTATAATCTATAATCCAAATTGTGCCTTATCGACACAAGGGATAATAAAAAATATAATAAAAACAAGAATGAAGGGATGTACAACTTGGATTACATGTAGTACCACTCTTTGGATTCTCCTCTTTTATTACATTGAATTATAGGCGTGTGGTGCACTCGCAGTTTAAGCAGTCGCTGACTACCCACAATGATTATCATGTACTCGCGGGATATGTACCAACACCACCATTGCATTGAATTAATCAAAAACTAATCTTTAGCACTTCAATAATCTATATCTAACTTAACCAAACTTCAATCAATAAATGGAATCATAAAAGTGCATATAGTTTGCATGGATCACTTGGATCTGGGTGAGAAACGTTAGTCTTCATTCTTCCCATACTGGAAGACCTCGCTGTTTCTCAATTGGTTGCTTCAACCATCCCTTGAACAATGGCTCTCTCCAGACATTCCCTCTGATGGTAGGATCTCAGTTTGGTGGCTTCTTTAATCTGAATCCATCTACCATTGGTGCTCCTCTGTCCTGTACCAACTTCTCTAGAACAGATAAGGCACAATTTGGAATATAGATTATAAACACAAGGTAATAAGACCAAATCCAAATAAATAGTGTGTGACATTTTGGTAACAACGCTGTTACTCAAATGTCATTTCACTATATATATATTTGGATTTGATCTTATTACCTTGTGTCTCTATAACACTTGTTATTCCATTGTTCTGGTAGGAGACCTATTCCATAGGGGACTAGGTCATATAATGGTCCAGTCGCAAGCCTAACTTTCATAATGTCGAAGAGAGACTTTTGTTTCCCACTGTATTTATACCCTCGTTACTGATCTAAAGATGAAGTGAAAAGAATCACACCAAGCCGACCCACGTTGACTCACAGTTTGTTCTGTGTGTTTGATCCTGGCTGGCAGATGCAGAGACGGCCTCCGGAATCCTCACAGAAGAAATGATTCTTAAGGAGAAAGAAGAAGAGGCCAAGATGATGCAGGATGAAGCCAAGTATCTGAAAGAAAAGGTGGGACTCGGGTAGTTTCTCAATTGTGCCCTGTGTGTGTATTGTAATAGTGTTTGTTTGTCTGTATTCTCATAACTTGGATGTGCATTGTTTTCTTCCTTGACTTCATCCCTGTGTCATGGAGGGGAGGGTTGACCACCACCACCCAGGTTGGTTCTATCAAACCTTCTTCTTATTTCTTATCTCCACTCAATCATAGGGGGTCGGTGGAAGGCTGGTTAAACCGTTTGGTTTTCGACCACTAGGACCCGGGTTCGATTCCCGCATTGGACACTTTTTTCTGTTTAAAGAAAAAAAATGCTCCAATGGCCCCCGATTCTTGCAAAAGTCCAACCCCACCAGCGAGTGCAAGTAACCAAACGGGGCTCTGGCATTAGTAAGTGCAAAGTCGAACTGCTTTTCACATGTGTAGGCATGTGGTGCACTTACAGTAAAAGCAGTCGCTAACTACCCACCATGATTATCATGGCCTGTACCACGTGTACTAGGGATAAGCAAAAAAAAAAAAAAAGCTTGTAGAGCTTGAGACTTGACAACCATCATGACTGGGTGAAGTAGAATGTCTTTGTCATTAAGACTGGGAGCACTACTCAGTGGCAGGCCGATTTAGCTCCAATATGAAATGGCCACCTCTGACATGAGGAACAGACGCCATGTGCAGCCGCTCCTAACATGGAGTACAAACGCTGCTCATCCTGTATCCATGGATTAGGAATCCTTACAGGGTACTATCAGCCGGGCCAGCTGAACCCAGGTTTTTTAGTGAGCTTGTTACTGCTACCCCTCCTTTTTCATCCGGGCTTGGGACCGGCAAAGCTGATTTTACCCCTGGCTACCTTAGATGTTTATATGACCAAATTATTCATTTTGAAAACTTTTGATAACAACATTGTTACAGAAACTTCATATCTAATTTACTTATTTGTATTTGATAAAGGCCACAATTTGGATTATAGATTATAAATACAAGGTAATAATACCTAATAAATAAATAGTGTGTGATGTTTCAATAACGTTACACACACTATTTATATATTTGGATATGATCTTATTACCTTGTGTTTATAATCTATAATCCAAATTGTGTGCCTTATCACTTTTAAAGTTTATTTAGTAACAATTTATTTGAATTTGGTCTTATATTACCTTGTAATTTACTTAACATCTTTGTAAAAGAAAAGTTTTCTATGTGTTTGCGTATGTGGAAGAAAAGGTTATACAGAATTAGTATTAAAAAAAAAAAAGAGGATGTTTGAATTTAAAACATTGTATTGAGGGGATTTAAAAAGGTTGGTTTTTCTTCTGCCATTATTAATTGCTCTTGCTTTTTTTTTTTTTTGTTGAGCCATTATCTCAGACAATATGTAGGTGGTAAAGGAGGACAAGGAGGAGTGTTTCAAGAAGCTGCTGGAGCTGATGAACCTGAGCAATGCCTACACCACCTACCTGGTGGAGAAGATGAGGCTGCAGGAGGAGGAGAACAGGAAGAGGGACGAGAAGCTCAAGAACAAGCTGCTGGAGAGGATGGCTGTAAGTGTCACACCAACCTTGTATAGAGATGGGTGGGTAACAAACTTTACATATAAAATGAAAGGATTTAAAAGCACAAATGTTTCTTTTATACATAATACAAACTTCTACTGTCCTTACTGCGATGAAAAATATATTGGGAGGGCTTGGCTCATCAGTGGTGAACCCTCCCAGCGGTTTCACCAATTTAATCTACCAGACAGCTTCTCAGAGCTCTAATACTGTATTGGAACTTTACATAGTCAACACTTGATAAAGCACAATTTGGATTATAGATTATAATACAAGAAAATAAGACCTAATCCAAATAATTTAATAGTGTGTGATGTTTCGCCAACAACATTGTCACCATCGTCAGACAAAAGTCAAAAATTCGGACTTGAATATTTCAAGTTGTCTTAAAAAAACTATTTTTCCTTATCTGTTATCTTGTTTAAACACTTGATAACAGTACTATTTAAGAATTTACTGTGATATTTTTTCCCATTTATTCTTTTGTCTGATGATGGTGAAAATGTTGTTGCCGAAACGTCACACACTAATAAATTATTTGGATTAGGTCTTATTTTCTTGTATTATAGTCAACACTTTTTCACTGAGACAGTGTTCTAACATTCAAAACTTGTAAACAATACACATGTGTAATGATTACTTATGTTGCCTAAACAGGCTGTATTGTTCTGTTATCCTTTAAGCAAAAGAACTGCGCTAAAATATTTGTCAAGTTTGTACAATGGCAGAAGCAGCTTTCCTTTGTTCTGTTAACACCATCAATAAAGTGCCATCAATAAATAAACAATGAGGAAGTCGGTGGAAGGCTGGTTAAACCGTTTGGTTTTCAACCACTATGACCGGGTTCGATTCCTGCATTGGACACTTTTCTGTTTGAAAAAAAAAATGCTCCAATGGCCCCCTGATTCTTGCAAAAGTCCAACCCCACCAGCGAGTGCAAGTAACCAAACGGGGCTCTGGCTCATTTGTAAGTGCAAAGTCGAACTGCTTTTCACATGTGTAGACATGTGGTGCGCTTACTCGCTAACTACCCACCATGATTATCATGGCCTGTACCACGTGTACTAGGGATAAGCAAAAAAAAAATAATAATAATAAATAAATAAGCACAATAAGCAATACGCTTTAGTGATAATCTGGTGGATTAAATGGACAAAATGGCTGGAAACTTCACTACTGAGAGCCATCTTGTTAATTTAATTTTACCTTTAGGTCAACAATTGTAGAATTTTATTACAATTTACAGTAAAACTACTCTATAGCCAACCCCAATGGGACTGAACCTTTGGTTCGTCATGGTCAAACCTATAAACTTTTTATATTTTTTATCCCTAGTACACGTGGTACAGGCCATGATAGTCATCATGGTGGGTAGTTAGCGACTGCTTTTACTGTAAGCGCACCACATGTCTACACATGTGAAAGCAGTTCGACTTTGCACTTACAAATGTGCCGTTTGGTTACTTGCACTCGCTGGTGGGGTTGGACTTTTGCAAGAATCGGGGGGCCATTGGAGCATTACCTATAAACTTGAATGGTATAAATTATTCAGCCATCAGAAACTATAAAGATTTTGGGAATTATTTTTCGCAACCACAAAGAAATTGATTTTGGAACCACACGTTGACAACATAATTAACAGGGCTATGAAATTTAAGAATGCGCTACACCAATACCTCGCTTTGCGTCGTTTCGTTTTGCATTTTTTCGAAGTTGCATCGCTTTACTGATTTTCACTGTGCGTCGTTAGATTTTCGAAGTTGCGTTGTTTTGAATTCGAGTCTTTAATTTTTTATTTTTTTTTTGAATTTTTTTTCCTAAAATATGGTAACACCTTTGTTTTTGATTGCGCCTTCACATATTTTCAATTTGCGTCATGTTTTTTTTGGAACGTAACCCCGACACAAAGCGAGGTATGGGTGTATTTTCATCTTCAGACAAAAGTACTGAATGAGAGATAAATAATATAAAATAGAATTTCTATTCTAAGAGATAACAATAATTGCTGGCCATGTGTACCATCCAGTCAGCTATGTGTTGACACACAACAATATGATACAGGAGTGTCATGTGGAATGATGTGTTTCATAGTTGACCCTTGTGGCATCTTTCAGACATTAACCTTCAATTTCTTACATTGTCTGTGTGGCAAGCTAATGTGTTCTTTTGTTGTATCCATTTTTTAAAAATATATATGTCATAATTTGTATAGTTAATGCCAAAAGAGATAATTTATTTCCGTCAAACTAAGTATGTAAATATGTTACCATTGTGTTAAAATGTAAATATGTAAATTCATCCATGTATAAAGGCGGTACAAAAATTAAAGGTGGCAGACATCGCGGGTGCGCTGTTCGCTTGGCATAACGGGTGCCCCTCTTCATTTAGCTACGACATATATTTTTGTTTTTTGCTCAGAATTCGCCATTGGCAGCCAACAGAGGAAAGAGAAAAAGAAACTCTCCCAATGAGAATGAAGGTAAGTCCAGAAACCCCCCTCCATCCCCCCCACAGTATCTCACTGTCCTGGCTGTAGGTCGGAACAAGAGGAGCCGGATGAGTCCCAAGGTAGGAAGTTACTGTCACCCCCTTTTGTGTTGTCATACATGATCATCTTCATCATTGTGTAATATTCATTAAGTTAAAATATATATACAGTAGAACTACCTCCCTTTAAAGGACCTGTAATGGACAACTCCTAATTGCAGAGCCAAAGCGTCCTTTAGGGAGAGGTGTCCTCTTACAGGAGAGTTGCTAAATACAGTTAAACCTGTCTATAGCGCCCCCTCTTGGGACTCACCAAAATAGGTTGCTATAGAGAGGGGGTGCTATAGACAGGTCACTTTTAATGTAAATCGCATCATACTACTTATTTAAAATCGGACGCTATAGAGAGGAAGGCGCTATTTAGAGGGGGCGCTATAGACAGGTTTAACTGTAATAAACAGGGTAATTTTCCAAATGAAAACTCTCCTTTATAGAGTCCTCTAGTGTCCTCTCATGGAGGTTCTACTGTATATTATTTGAGATATAGATGTTTAGCTATATCAGAAAAGTATTTTCAATGTATATAAATTTATAAAAAGTTATATATTTTTGAGTAGGTAATTTGCATATTTTATTTTTTGTGAGTACAGTTTTTTTTTTTAGCAGACATGTATGGAGTTGATATTATAAAACTCTTGTTTCTTATTTTATCTTTTTTTTTGTTGTTGTTAATTTAATTAATAATCTTAATATCGAAAAAAAAAAGGGTGGGTGGGGGCTTCTTTTATTTATAACAGAAAATTGGAAAAAAGATAAATCTTTCTTTTTTTATAACAGTTTTTTAAACTTCTCTCTCAAAACTGCTGTTCACTCACCTAGGCCCAATAATATTGAGCCTTCACTCAGGATGCCAGTCACGCGCCAATGCCTAATTTTGAGCTTTTACTCCGGTGAATATCACAGGCTTTAGCAAGATCAAATCCTAAACATTTTTCTCATAATTGGCCTTTCATTTTAATTGTATTATTGGTATTTGGGGTAGAGAGCAAACCTTATTTTCTGGTTATAGAACTAACTGTCATTTTGACTTTTTTGTTTGTTTGTTTTTAATATAAATGCACGCCTTTATCCACCAATAAGTAGTGTGGGTTGTTTCTGTAACAGCATTGTTACCATCATCAGACAAAATTACTGGAATAGTGATGGTAACAATGTTGTTATTGAAACATCACACACCATTTATTTGGATTTGTTCTTATAACCTTGCGTTTCTAATCTATAATTCAAATTGTATACCTAATCATTGTACATGCCTTTATTCATTGGATAATTGGTTATAAAAAGAACATCAGCAATAAGCAGGTCTAGTATTAAGCTACCAATACTTGCACTTGAATTCTAGTAGTAGAATTGTAGTAGGCACTAGTATTCATTATCATAGAATTGTGAGACGGACATCTACAGACAATGACTTTCCAGAATGGTTGCAAGGTTTTCCCACTATGTACTTAGTCTCAACCTGCAACCCCAAAACACATTATTGACTGTATTGACTCATCCATTGATGAACTCTACTCTTCCCCGGCCGACACCATCAACAAGCTTTACAAGCTTGATACCTTAATATGATTGAGTGGAGATAAGAAAGAAGTGGATTTTGTCAGATTACAAACTGAAACTCCTTTTATTTACTTGATTAAAGAAAGCTTTCATGCCAGCCCTTCTTCATCTGAAAGCTTCCTTTAGTCTATAATTTTAAAAAGAGTTGCGATGGGTTTATGATTTTTTTTTTTTCTTTGCACTAGTATGTCCATCAGAAAAACTAGGACTTGCTAGGAAAACCTAAAATATATAATAGTTTGTTTTATTAATGCATATTTAAATAGGCATTTATTAATTGGGCTTTACTGAAACAGCAAAACCTTTTTGAGCAACCTTTGACTTGACTCGTTCTATTTCAACCGGGATGAACAATCCCCTCCTGATGGCATCTGTGTGTTTTTAAGTGGTGCCATGTTGTTGTTATTGTTGTTTCTAATCCCCTTGTGTAAAGATTACACGAATTCCATGAGTTCATGCTCCTCGAGCTATTTTATGATAAGCAGCAGCCTCTCCCAAAGGTCTTGTTTAGTGCATCTAATGCAAGCCAAAATGTGTTCTGGAGCTGCAGGTGCCAAGCTACATTTTGGGCAAATGGGGTATGTTGTTGTTGCTTATTCCTCAGGTTGTTTAAACAATCTCCATTAGATTCCATTGTCTCATATAGTCCTGGGGTTTTCCCAGAGGTCTTTTTTGGAGGATTTGATACAATAGATGTTGAGGACTGGCTGGTGGCCATGTAGGTTAGCTGTGGACAAATTGTTATCTAACTCTTTGAGAGGACAGCACTACTGCCAACATGAGGGTTGAGAAGAAATAAACCTATGGACAAAACTTAAGGAAGTGGAAAGTCTTTGACCTATTGTCTTTTTTTAAGAAGAAGAAGACAGAGTCAATTTTGTTCACACTTGGTTGTGTTAAGACACAATTTGGATTATAGATTATAAACACAATGTAATAAGACCAAATCCCTATGAGCTGAAGAAAATGAATTCTAAAGTGAATATCAATGTTGATTCCATCACTTGAAGATCTATTTTAAAGAAATCAGGATCTGAAGCTCTCCTCTATTTAGATTTGGTCGTTTTACCATGTGTTTGGTTATCTCGTGTGTCTTCAATAAAGGTCATTGTCAAAATTCAAAACTATTATAGACGCGTATGATTCTTTTTTTTCTTCTTCTAAATAAACAATTTCTACTGCCCTTAGTGTAATAGAAAAATTAATTTTAAAAAAGAATCATACGTGACTATAATAGTTTTGAATTTTGATAACAGATGGCGCGCTAATGTATCATTATATAAAGGTCACTGTAATATCTTTCAGAGTTATTGTCCCAATATACATGAGGTACAACTTGCTCAAGTTTTGTCCCACCCCATGAGTGTAATTAGAAACTAATGGTTGTTTCACTGATTGTGATCAAACATTGTTGTCCACAGACCACTGGACCAAGAAGGGCTCTCCAGGCTGACAACAACAGCAATCTGCCACCAGCTACTTCTCCAGAAGTAAAGGAAGGTAAAAGTGTCTCCCCTTTTTATTTAATATATCTTCATTATCCCTTTACAATGTTCATGTATACCAGAGCAGGGAAATTGATGGAGAAATTTAACTATATACAAACCCCAGAAATATATGGCATCTTAAACAACCTCTAAATTAGGACACAGCACCTCTGTCATAATACAAGATGGGATCAATAAATATGGTGAATTATAATTTATTTAAAAAAATAAGAACGATATTAAAAATTAGAACTTGATTTATTCAAAATAATCACCTTGGCTTTCTATACATCGTCTCCATCGTTCTGGCAACTTGTAAATACCCTCTTTATAGGCACTCTTAGGAAGCGTGTGAAAAAAATCTTGCACCACTTTCTGGACATCTTCATCCGAGTCAAATCGCTTTCCCTTTAACTCCTTCTTTAGTAGTCCAAAAAGGAAATAGTCAGAGGGGGCTAGGTCTGGACTATATGCAGGATGTTGTAAAACTTCAAAACCTAATTCCGGGGGGTCGGTGGAAGGCTGGTTAAACCGTTTGGTTTCCGACCACTACGACCCGGGTTCGATTCCCGCATTGGACACTTTTTTCTATTAAAAAAAATGCTCCAATGGCCCCTGATTCTTGTAAAAGTCCAACCCCACCAGCGAGTGCAAGTAACCAAACGGGGCTCTGACACATTTGTAAGTGCAAAGTCGAACTGCTTTTCACATGTGTAGACATGTGGTGCGCTTACAGAAAAAGCAGTCGCTAACTACCCACCATGATTATCATGGCCTGTACCACCACGTGTACTAAGGATAAGCAAAAAAAAAAACCTAATTTAATGATTGTAAATACAGTTTTACATGATGTATGGGGCCTTGCATTATCATGAAGGAAGAGAACACCTTTACTAAGCTTCCCTCTTCTTTTGTTTCTTATACCGGGCTTTAGCTTATTTACAAGAATGTCACAATAAAGGTCGCTGTTCATACGTTGCCTTGAGGATAAAAAATCAAGACAGATTGGTCCATCAACATCCCAAAAAATTGTTAACAAAACTTTACCGGCCGAACATTGAGACCTGATTTTTTTTGGCCTTGGAGAGTCGTCCATTTTTGAACTCGTTAACCCATTTATAAATGTTTTTTTTTAGACAAACAAGACTCACCATAGATATTTTTCATTCTTTGGCATATTTGAGATGTTTGAATACTTTCTGCATTCAAGAAACGAATAACTGCACGTTGTTCAAGCGTGGTGCAATCCTTCAAGGGAGCTTCCATTTTAGTTTATTTATAAGTCTTGCGCTGCGCGTGGGAAAAAAGAACAGAACACCTTAAATAATCTCTTGATGTTATATTTTAATATTCTGTGGTTTAAATTATTTTTGCTTTTTTAATTTTTAAGAAATAAGATAATTCACCTTATTTATTGATCCCCACTTGTATATATAACTCTTATAAACAGCACTAAACTTTTAAACAATTTTATTTTGGAAATTCTTTCATCAATATTTAGATTTATCGAAAATTTTGATACACAAAAAATATTCTGAAAGCTAAAAAAGAATGTGAG
Organism: Cordylochernes scorpioides; assembly: GCA_030710605.1. Lineage (NCBI taxonomy): Eukaryota > Metazoa > Arthropoda > Arachnida > Pseudoscorpiones > Chernetidae > Cordylochernes > Cordylochernes scorpioides. The sequence goes on along the minus strand of CP092868.1, from coordinate 3,333,708 downwards.
AAAGGTGTAGTGCTGTTTTACATATTCCATGTACTATGTACAATATATCAAACACTGTTCTTCTTTAACTAATAATTCTAACAGTTTGGACATTTGGTTTACAAGTCCTCTTTGATAGTTCTAGTTGGATTTCTAAGTCTCATATTACATCTGTGAACTTTTCTGTGGTTTTTTAATTTTGTGTCTAGAACAGTAAAGCCCTCAGTAGAGGATCACTCTCTACAAAGTAGTTTTGTTGTTTGTTATCCCCTTGTGCAAAGATTACACAAATTCCATGAGTCCATGCTCCTCGAGCTAAGAACGATTTTAATCTCATCAAAATTACAATTTTTACAAATTTACTGCTCTCTGGAATAAGAGGACACTGACTGCAAATTAGGTGTTGGCCTCTACTAAGAGGTTCTACTGCATATATACTTGTATCAGGATCTCTTCACCGTGCAACTAAAAGTTGTTGATGGCTTGCACCATCTATCAGAATATCAATTAATTGTGGTGGTGGTGGTGTCTTGTCCATGGAGCAGATCGGTCCATGCACCCTGATGACATAGTAGCATGGGCCACCAATTCCTGATTTTGTTGCTCCATGGAAAGGGGGAAGGTGCCATTGCCCCAATAGTCAGCCACATTTCAGAATTCCCTGTAGGCCTTGAAAGTTACCGTAGCTCATTGTTGAGCTAATGAGGTGATGATTGAATTATTGATTTTGCTACAAGAAAATAAGACCTAATCCA